>JAGDYQ010000236.1:409770-688852 GCA_021962125.1 Bulinus truncatus
TAGGCATATATGTGTCTTTTTTTATAAGTATAAAAGTGGATCTTTCAATAAGTATATATGTGTCTATTTCAATAAGAAGTATATATGTGTCTATTTCAATAAGAAGTATATATGTGTCTATTTCAATAAGAAGTATATATGTGTCTATTTCAATAAGTATGTATGCGTCTAGTTTATAAGAAGTATGTCTGTGTCTATTTCAATAAGAAATATGTGTATGACTATTTCAATAAGAAGTATATGTATGACTATTTCAATAAGAAGTATATATGTGTCTATTTTAATAAGAAGTATATATGTGTCTATTACAATAAGTATTCAGAAAAGTGCAATACAAATGGAGCTACATTAAAAAAAACTTCATCTCTTTAACTAGCGTTCTTTTGGCTTCTTTATTTTAAAAAAAGAAATTAAAAAAAAAAATGTGTTTTATTTCAATAAACTGCGAATGTATCCTACTTATTTATTTCACGGATAACCAAATGCAATGTTGACTCTCTGTGAGGTGGAACTTTATGGAGGTAATTTATTTTTGAATGATTCTATCTTCTAATGTTAACTATTTAATAGTGCATTTATTTTTTTCCCGTCAATATTTCCTTGAAATATTGAAATAAATGAATCATATCCATGGTACATTGCAGGGTTTATTGTTAGCAAATTAAATATATTTTTACTGGAATTTAGTTTGTTTTAATATTAATCGTGTATTTACTATTAATTCCCGACAATATTTCTTACAAATGATGGATCTCTTTCACGTTCCTAATATTGTAAAGCTAGTTGCTAGTATACGTACCTTTTTAATGGAAGTTACCTTTTTTTATATTATCAAACAACTTACATAGCAGGTCATGCCTTGCTTGATTGTATGATTGCATGACATGATTGTGTTACATCCACCAATTTGTGACCGCGTCTGTTTAGTATATCAGGTGCATCCCTTTTTTTTAATTGCAAGACTAAGGTAGATTGGTTTAGTACAGTAGGTCTTTCACCTCATTAAAACTACATGACTTGGCTTTGTTTACTATACTAGGTACTTCCCCTTGTTGAAACTACATGAATATGCTTTGTTTACTATACTAGGTACTTCCCCTTGTTGAAACTACAGGACTTGGCTTTATTTACTATACTAGGTACTTCCCCTTATTGAAACTACAGGAATAGGCTTTGTTTACTATACTAGGTTACAGTGATTCATCAATGCATGGAAAAAAAAAAATTATCCGATTCTAATGCATTGCGGCTAATTTTTTTTTCCCTTTGGCAAGCATATCAAGAAAAATTAAACTTTTTGAAAAAAAATGACCACTTTTAGAGGTCTCTCAAGCGACAGAAGTTTCACTGTATGAGATAATGCGGCAGTTCTGATGTGTTGCATGCTTGCTTTTGCTATAGTGCAAAGTTAGTTCATTATAAAATTAAAAGTATACCGTGATATTGTAATTTTAGATTATAATTAAATGTATTATTCAAGCTTGCTGGATAATAAAGTAGTTTTTGACTAACTACAAATTATTGAATTGATAAGGCATCCACATCAAGAGGTAATTCACAAGGTGTATTGACAAGACGCATAACTGAAGTGTGGTTGATTTGACAAACAGATTCTTGTCTACCTAGCGATGTGTTACTAGCCTTGGGTCATGCTATAAAGATGGTTTTCTATAATCACAATGTACTGAAGAAGACAATATCCGAAAGCATTAATGTAACTGTTAACGATCTTCAAAAAGAAAAGCAGTTGAAGAGAATCAATGAGTACTTGAAGGCGAAAGAAGACATACGGAGGCAACTGTTACTACGTAGTCTACAAGCAACAGTGAAAGTGAGGATGAAGGTAAAGATGACGATGATTTTAAAATTGAAATTCCTCTTTACTACAAGAAGCTTCTGTCAGAGGGTTCGATGCCAAACGAAGAAATTAGAAATCAGAATTTCAATTTAGAAGTAAATGCCCATTCGTCATTCACTGGGACGGAAAGATAATGGTAGAAACTACAGATTATCAAGAGCTGCACTCACACGCAGACAGATTAGCTGTAGATTTAACTGGGAAAGAAGAGAAGATTTTAGGTTTAGCAAAAATACCACTCGTGCTGGTAATTCAGTCATATACAAACCGGTGTGTGATGCTGAGAAAAGGAAATTTGAAAACCATCTTTGGTATAGAAGTCCAGAGGTGCTTTTTCTTGCGTTGTTTTCTGAAAAAATTTTCTCCAGATGAAAACCGAAGTATTGCTGAAGCGATGCTGAAGACTAACGATGACTGGACGGATCGAGTGATTAAATTGAAGGATTGCACTAACTGCATCAATTTGTAGGTATCTCATCACTATCTGCAATGCGTTCATTTGATATATCAGCTTCGATAAAGTTGATCCAGTATCCTGGGATCAATTGCCGTCATTTGCTGAAGCTAAATGTATTGTTGATTCCTTTAAGGCACCAATGATGCAGCCGAGCTGTCAGTTGCACTGATGTCATCATTTAGTAAGTCAATCACTAAAACAGAATCTGAAATACAGAGGTTGTTTCAAGTTGTAGAAGATCACAGAATGAGAGTGCCAAATTTGAAGAAAAGTGCACAGAAGTTATATAAGAAGGATTGAACTGAAGATCATTAGTAAAGTGTATTGTTTATGTTTATAATACAATGTATACATAAATAAACCAGAAGTAACTGTTGTATATCATTATATTTTATGTTATATAACATTTCAATATATCTAATTCGCTGTAATTAATGTTTAATATTCATTTTAAGATAACGTTTAATTTAATGTTAATATTTTAAGAATTATTGTCATTAAAGAAGTTACTATAAATTTCATTCTCGATGAACGACCTCTAAATGTAATTCAATTTCAATAAAATTTTGCATGGAAGTATAGGAATATAAAAGGAAAAAAAAATAACAACAATGCAATATTACATTTAAAAAAAAATAAAATTGAATCACCCTATTACTAGGTGCTTCTCCTTGTTGAAACTGCTGGACATGGCTTTGTTTACTATACTAGGTAGTTCCCCTTGTGAAACTACAGGTCTTGGCTTTGTTTACTATACTAGGTAGTTCCCCTTGTTGAAACTACATGACTTGGCTTTGTTTACTATACTAGGTACTTCCCCTTGTTAAAACTGCTGGATATGGGTTTGTTTACTATACTCACGTAAAAGTCGATCTCGCAGATAAGTCGGCAGTATTTTTAAGTCGAAGGTTACGAAATTTGTTATGACCATCGCATAAGTTAAAGGTATCACTTGACACATATCATATTCTTTAATTTTTAAAGTTATATCGTTGGACTTTTACCCTAATTTCATTTAAATATGCATTTGTGTTCGCGCTTTATCATCATGCACTAGGCATAAACTGATAAGCACGGGGTGATTGGATTTCAGCATTCTAGATCGCACCGCAAGCACTCTACCAACTGAATTATCCAGCAGTTTCACCTGACTTAGATTGGAAGTCTAGATACTTTTGGAAATTAGATATGATGTGGGTACAGAAACATTTTAAAGCAAATTTATTAGAGCTGCAAAAACGATGTGCCAAAGGAATGTTGAGTCTATGTTTCCGGTTTCCGCCATTTCCCTAGTTGCCTTGCGGTGTTGAGTGTACAATGTGGTTACCACAATTTTATAGATTATCGTGTTGACCGCAGATAAGTCGACCCTATTTTTTTTCAGGAATATCCTTCACCTGTTATGATCATTTACATAAGTGTCGCCTCTTAAGATTTTTCAAGTTCTTAACAACTGAATAGTTTATTAATAATGTATTATTTTTTTTTTTTTTTTAAGTTTACTTCAACTCTCTCAGAGTGTGTTCCAGTATGTATGATGTATTTATAGCTATGTCAAATGTTTATGTTGTCTCTGTCATAATAGCCAGTTAATTGATAAGTATAGATATAAAGACAAAAAAAAATGTTACCATCATGTTTTTGAGTAAGATGTCTCTACGAGGTAGGTCTGATTTTCCAATGACCTTATTCTGCATTCAAGCATTAATTTGATAATGAATCAACGGTTAGTGTATGGGACATATGACCGAGTGGTAGTGGATACTCGACTGTCGAACTGAGAGTTGCGGGTTCGATTCTCGGTGAGAGCCTTGGAATTTTTCCGGGTCTTATTTGGTGCAAAGTCGTCTCAAAAGTTTACTGAGCTTTTTAATGAATACCAGCCTGAATTAAGTTTGACAAAATAAAGGCAACTAGCGTTGTGCTAACCATACAATCCCTTTATCTGCCCCGGTGTCTCACTTTTTTTAACCGTTATTGGAAGCCTAACCTGTGCATTCTTTGTGCTGGAAGTACATTCAGATGGAACAAGGGGGTGCATGGCGTCCTTGGTGAGTAGATGCTCAATAAAGTTTTATTTTCAAATACTCCTAGTCCTATTAAAATATTTTATTTCTAAATGCAGGACATGGTAACAAATAGAAGAATGATCTATACAAGTCATAACTAATATTGCACTTACTGGATTACTGTGTATAATAAGTGATACATAGACACAAATACATATTGCACTTTTTGCGCTCCTCTATTTAACATATGTCAGATACTTGATAGCTTCACCTGTGGTCACTGCGGTAGAGTCCAGGATCGGTCTGCCGAGCCATTCCAAATCCTGCCCTCAAAAACACGACTGATGACTAACCTAGCGCGCTACCATCATCTTCTGAGATGGACGGATGCCTACCATTACTACTACTAGTCTTTGAACCGAAGTGACCATCAGATGACCATCAGGTGACCATCAGATGACCATCATGTGACCATCAGGTATATGGGCTAACTAGCTAATGTCGTTGTTTTTCATAAAGGTAAATTCTTATTGATCTATAACTTGATGCACAAAGCGTAAGATTCTTTTATTTTAATTTTATATTTTATATTTAGCTTTTGATTATATAAATTACTATTTTTTTCTTAAGAAAAAAAAATCATTTTAAAAGCTTTTGGAATTGTATATTTTATTACACAAGTTTCAGTTTCTTTCATTCATCCTTGTATCCAGTCGAATACAAATGATTATAAATCGGGTAGGATTACAATAGTTTTAAAATTTTATCAGTCACAACAGAGACAAAATAATGAATTCAATGTGAAATAGTTTTGTTAAACATATGTGTATATGTAAAAGTCGAAAAGTATGTCAGTAGTAGCAGGTGTAGTTTGAACCTGTTATTTCCGCCTTGCCAATGCGCCACAACAGTGACCCTCCAACCAAAACAAGGTTATGTAGATCGAGTTATCAATAATTATTTGCGTCTTTTAAAGCTGGAGGGAAAAGACACGTCTACTAAACTATATGGTTGTTTACAAACAAAACATTGAGAATTAATGAAAATTATAAACTACTATAAACATTTAATCAAATGTACTGTATCTGTGTACATAAATAGTGCTCAGTCAACATTGATTATGTAAAAATTCCTTCACATGCAGATGTACACGATACGAAATTTGAAATCAAAGAGAATCACATTGCTCAATCTTAGTTTCATAATCAGTGCTAGTTGACTTCTCACACTCTGACGACTCTTTGAGTCCATTGTCAATGATGTTTTCACTGTCACTACGGCCTGAAATAATCAAATAGAGATATAATCAAACCAATGAATAGATGGAAGCATTTCTGTGAAACATTAAAAATTAGCTATTGCTTTTGTACATACAAACCTGTATGTTTAATAGTTTCTAGTGATGGATCAGTGCAACTAACTTTACCTATTACGGTGTGTAAAATATATGTATAAATAGGATGACATTTCATAGATTTCCCTTAAACCACTTATGGGACTTTTGTTTGATTGTGCAATTCTTTCATCTTTTACCATAGCCGAAACGTTGGGGACACAACGTGAAATATAGCGGGAACCTATGAACTTAAATATCCATTGGTCATCACCAGAGATGGAACCAGGGAACATAAGATTGACACTAAATCGCTTAGCCACACGACCATTCTTAAATTATACCAATGCCGGTATGATGAATTATTAGACTCTATACCCCCTATATGCAACAATAACTGATGTAACTATATAGGGCTTGCATTATATTAATGAACGCTCCAAAAATGCACTGTAGTTCATTAAAATCTAGAGAGGGGCTTATAGGAAGATATGAAAGAGGAGCTTATGGGAATAGCTTGGAGCTTATGGGAATATCTGGGAGCTTATGGGAATATGCAGGAGGCTTAGAATATGTAGGAGCTGATGGGAATATCTGGGAGCTGTTGGGAATATGTAGGAACTTATGGCAATATCTGGGAGCTTTTGGGAATGTGCTGAAGCTTATGGGAATATCTAGGAGCTTATGGCAATATCTGGGAGCTTATGGGAATGTGCATAATCTTATGAAGAAGATATGTAAGAGCTCATGGGAATATCTGTGAGCTTATGGCAATATCTTGGAGCTTATGGGAATATGTTGGAGCTTATGCGAATATGTAGGAGTTTATGGAAATATCTTGGAGATTACGGCAATATCTGGGAGCGTATGGGGATATCTGGGTGATTATGGTAATATATGGGAGCTTATAGGAATGTATGCCAATTGATTCTACTCATGTTTAGTATTTGGCAAATGGACTATAGGCTTGTGTTTATTGTCAACCACGTACGGTCAAAATTTTACGCATCAGTAAATTCTTCTCCTATTTTTCAATATATGAATTAGACTATAAGCTAAGTTTCAATTGTATGCTGTATAATGATCAACTGCCATGCATATGTAGTTTCACGTCTATGTCAATTATCGAAAAAGAGAGACAAGGAAAGAGCGAGTAAGATAGAGAGAGAGAGAGAGAGAGAGAGAATGGAAATATATGGGGGCTTATGGGAATATGAAGGAGCTTATGGGAATAGCTTGGAGCTTATGGGAATATCTGGGAGCTTATGGGAATATGCAGGAGCTTATGGGAATATGTAGGAGCTGATGGGAATATCTGGGAGCTTATGGGAATATGCAGAGCTTATGGGAATATGTAGGAGCTTATGGGAATATTGGAGCATATAAGAATAAGTAGGAGCTTTTGGAAATATGTAGAAGGTGATGGGAATATCTGGCAGCTTATGGCAATATCTGGGAGTTTATGGGAATATGCAGGAGCTTATAGGAATATGTAGGAGCTTATGGGTATGTCAGGGCTTATGGCAATATCTGGAAGCTTATGACAATATCTTTGTTTTATGGGAATATGTAGGAGCTTATGGGAATATCTTGGAGCTTATTGCAATATTTGGGAGATTATGGGAATATGTAGAATCTCTTCACACTTTCTGGTAGCTTATGGGAATATATGCCAATTGATTCTAATCATGTTTAGTATTTAATGAATGGGACTATACTCTTGTGTTCATTTTCAACTACGTACGGTCAAAATTTTACGCATCAGTACATTCTACTTTTATTTTTCAATATTTGAAACAGATTATAAGCTTCGTTTCAATTTTCTGCGATACAATGATCAACTGCCATGCATAAGTAGATTCAAGTCTATGTAAATTATTGAAAAAGAGAGATAATGAAAGAGAGAGAGAGAAAGAGACAGAGAGAGAAAGAGAGAGAATGGGAATATATGGGAACTAATGGGAATATGAGGGTGCTTATGGGGATATCTGGGAGCTTATGGTGAATATCTGGAAGCTTATGGGAATATGAAGAAGCTTATGGGATTATGTAGGGAGTTTTTGGGAATATCTGGGAGCTTATGGCAATAACTGGAGCTTATGGGAATATGCAAAAGCTTATTGGACTATGTAAAGACTTATGGGAATATCTGAGAACTTATGGCAATATGTGGGAGCTTATGGGAATATGCGGGAGCTTATGGGAATATCTGGGAGCTTATGGCAATATCTGGGAGCTTTTGGGAATATGTAGGAACTTATGGTAATATCTGGGAGCTTATGGGAATATGCGGGAGCTTTTGGGAATATCTAAGGAGCTTATGGCAATATGTTGGAACTTATGGGATATCACAGTGTAAATTTATTTTCCGTCGTCTTTTATCTACTAACGGATATCACAACAGAAACAGTGATAACGAAATTAACACCAATCATTTGAAGAAACTCAATAGCTCTTTTACTTAGTAAAAACACATTATTAGCTAAGAAATCCTGAACTCCAATTACTACTGACCGCGTCTACTTCTCATGACTAAGCTTAAACACTACCTCACCGTACGAAGGTCATCGTACAACTAACTTTGTCTTTCACTAACCAGTTACACACACACAGACCCACAAGGAATACAGTACAGTCTTCAGTTACACACTCATGCTTCCCCTGCCCATACATACCACACCGTTATTCACCCCACAGCGCACACAGTCACTCTGTGACATACCTTCCACTTTTACAGAAACAATGATAATTGTTTTTAAGCGATCCACCCTACTTACAATTAGGATTAACAAATACCCTCAAAACATCATCAAGAAAATATAACCCTAAGTACCCAATCCTGATGTGGCCGCGAAACCCAACGAACCTCTATCACAACAGTAACACACAGTGAAAACAATAATCTCCCACACACAATGTTAACAAAGAAAAATGTAATACATTGAGTGTAAGTATTAATAAAATGCCAAATAATCAAAATAATAGTTCTTGGACATTTTCCCTCAATAAACAAATAACTTAAAATGTATCCTATCCAACCGAATGTCCTAATTAGTAATATTCATTACTAACAAAATGACCAATTAATGGCAATTATGATAACATGACATCGAATACATACATTATAACAAACAAAAAATTTCAATAAATTCAAATAACATAACAATAGTTTAGTCTACTCAATCACTAAGTAAGTGTCTTTAAGGCTACCTTTGTCTGCCTTCCAAACACATGTGTCCTTGATGCCGGCTCTGTCATCTCTCGGTTGTTTAGATAACGTTTCCACCACCTGGTCCCAGGTAGCACCTCCACAATAACTGTGACGTCTGGTAGTAGCAACACCCATCTGCTACTCTGGCGTTGATGAATTTGCGTTTGTTCAAAAAGTTCAAGGATGCATGACCTCTCTGAAGTATGAAGTAGCCGAACGATTCATAGGTGACCAGGGTGATGACCCCTAGGCACCTGTAGACCAGTGTAAAGGTCTGATAGAGTATTTGGCTAAATGAAACCACAGTCAAAATGCAGCTCATGTAGGTGATGTGGTTTGGTATATTGTTCACGTTGCTGAAGTCGAAGTATTCTCTCCACTCTTCGCTGGCCAAGAAATCTTTTTCCCGAGCTGGATAGCCTGTTGAATGTGAAATATATTTACGATGAAACCAACGAATATTGCCAGACATATTTTACGCTTCATGAACTTCGGCCAGAAAAAAGGGTCACCTAGGTACACGACAGGCCCAGTACTTATTTCACGTGATGTGGATATCCTACACGTCTCGTAATACATAAGTCCTGAATTATTTGCATTGTCAGCCCTGAGTACCTGCACGGAAATCTGACCTACTGCTTTAATGTTCTGCTTAGCCTTAACGTTCAACGTTGTCTCAACGTTCTCCTGCGTTTTGGTATGTTTCTTGATCTTCACGGTGTCGTCATGACAATAATATTTATTGTCTTCACCTTCTGTATTTTCTTTAACCTCAGGTATCTTTTCCACCTTCTGTTGTACTGCCTTACTCTGTCGTATGATCCGTTTGACAGGTCGCCTCAACATTCTGCCTGACCACCCCTGACATTCCACATTCGTCATCTGTATAATTTTCTGCTATACAGTGATCAACTGACATGCATAAGTAGATTCAACTCTATGTCAGTTACCGAAAAAGAGATAAGAAAAGAGAGAGAGAGAGAGGGTGAGAGAGAGAGAAAGAGAGAGAGAGAGAGAATAGGAATATATGGGAACATATGGTAATATGCGGGAGCATATGAGAATATGCGCGAACATATGGGAATATGCGGGAGCATATGGAAATATGCGGGAGCATATAGGAGATATTCGGGAGCTTATGGGAATATGCGTGAGCTAGTGGGAATATGTGGGAGCTTATGAGAATATCTGGGGAACTTATGGAAATATGTAGGAGGTTATGGAAAAATGTAGGAGCGTACGAAAATATTTAGGAGCTTATGTAAATATTTAGGAGCTAATGGGAATATGCGGGAGCATTTAGGAATATGTTGAAGCTTAAGGCAATATATGGGAGCTTATGGAAATAATGTAATAGCAGATGGGAATTTGCAGGAGCGTATGGGAATATGTAGGAGCTTATGGGAAGATTAGGAGCTTATAGCAATATGTAGGAGCTTATGGGGATATGTTTGAGCTTATGGGAATATGTTGTAGCTTTTGGGAATATCTGGGAACTTATGGGAATATGTAGGAGCTTATGGGAATAATAGGAGCTTATGGGGATATGTGGGAGTTTTGGGAATAAATGGAAGCTAATGGAAATATGTTGGAGCTTATGGGAATATGTTTGAGCTAATGGTAATATGTATGAGCTTATGGAAATATGTAGGAGCTTATGGGAATATAAGCAGCTTATGGGAATATGTAGGTGCTATTGGTAATATCTGGGAGCTATTGGTAATATCTGGGAGCTTATGGAAATATGTAGAAGCTTATGGTAATTTTGGGAGCTGATGGACACATTCAGGAGCTTATGGGAATATGTTTGAGGTTAGGAGGAATATGTATTGGCTTATGGGAATATTTGGAGCTTCTGGCAATATGTAGGAGCTTATGGGAATATCTGGGAAGCTTATGGGAATATGTAGAAACGTTTGGTAATATTTGAAGCTTATGGGAATATCTGGGAGCTTATGGGAATATGTAGGAGCATATTGGAATATTTCGGAGATCAAATGAATATGTAGGAGCTTATGGGAACATATGGGAATATGTAAGAGCTTATGTGAATATATTAGAGTTTATGGTAATATGTGGGAGCTTATGAGAATATCTGGTTGCTTCAGGAGTATTTAGGAGCTGATGGGAATATGTTTGAACTTATGGGAATATGTGGGAGCATATGGGAATATATGGGAGCATATGAGAATATTATGGAGCTTAAGGGGATATGTAGGAGCTTATGGAATTATTAGGTGCTTATTGGGGTATAAGAAGCTTATGGGAATATGTAGGAGCTTATGGTATATGTGGGAGCATATGGAAATTTGTGCCAATTGGTTCTATTCTAGTTTAGTATTTGGCGAATATGACTATAGGTTTGGTGATTATTTCACCACGTAAGGTTTAAATTTTTACGCATCAGTAAATTCTACTCCTATTTTTCAATTTTTGAAACGAACTATAAGCATCGTTTCAATTTTGCTGCTATACAGTGATCGACTGACATGCATAGAGAGAGAGAACAATGACATGATCAAATTCTAATTATGCTAAAATATAATAAAAAAAGATAATTCCCTTACAAAATTTATTACCTTTAATTGAAAAAAACAAGCAATTACGCCTGTTTTATTCTGGACACAGGACGTGTTAGAGCATTTTGTATTATGTATCAGTACGTTTGTTAGCTTTCAGTAAATATTTGTAAATTTTGGAAATGTTTATAAATTCAATTATGTAATGCATATATTTGTAAAAGAAAAATTATAAAGACGTTTCTTTATATTTGAAAAAAAAAACATTGTCTCTTAAATCTAACTACAAGTGGTTTGTGGTTACTGAAATAGGACTCATAATTGAAAACATTCTAAATTATAGTCATTAAATCGTCCGAAAACTTCGTCAATTGTTGCATAGCTCTGATACTTTCAATTAAACTCAGAACACAAGCTTACTATTTCATTTGATGTGTTTCTTAATAAATCTTGGTGAAACTACGTGCTGCAGTATTTCGCACCAAATGAACGGGTTATTGAACGTACAAGGTGTATATATAATATATAAGCCCCTTAGGAGCCCTGAAGCCCGGCCCTCACAGGTCCTATCGCAAAATGAACTTTTGATGTACACATGGCAGGCCAAGACCTACAAAATGATATATACATCATGGGTCTAGGACTTATAGTTGCTGAGATATAGCACTCCTTTATTAATATAGCTTATATAGTAAAAAACCGTACTAAGGCCCATTTTACGGCCCTAAGAGGTCAGAACGCGAAATGGAAAAAAGTCATTTTTTGGCAGGCCAAGACCTACAAAATGATATATATATATATATATCATGGGTCTAGGTCTTATGGTTGTTGAGATCTAGGGTGATGACGGACGGACGGACGGACAGACAGACAGACAAAACGGGGACAATAGAGCATTTTTTTTCGAAAATGCTCTAAAACACTGTCGCCAAAAATGCACGTAAATGTAATTTTGTCATTTTACCAAAAATTGACTTCTACTGTATGTTTTAGTCAACAATATAGGCTACAGTGTCATTTGAATTGTATCAACCTTTCTATGAATGAGTCTCAGCTATTTTTAAATTTTTGTATTTATGAAAGGAATAATACTTGAGTTTTAGTTTCAGTTTACTGTACAGCAGTGTTTAGCTGAAAACAAGATTACTATCAACAACTGCCGGAAGGAGCGCTATTGACATGTACAATTAATGTTGTATCACTTTGTTATAAAATATGGGAGCTCGGGTAAAAAATGAATAACACACAAACACGCACGAAAACAAAAAATCTCTCTCTCTCTCTCTCTCTCTCTCTCTCTCTCTCTCTCTCTCTCTCTCTCTCTCTATCTATCTCTCTCTCTCTCTCTCTCTCTCTCTCTCTCTCTCTCTCCTTCTCTTACACATTCAGAGAAGCACGTACGATTCATCCATTGTCAGTTCAAAGGTTATACTATTTTTAGATACATTTGTTTTTAATTGAATGTTCGGGTGACTTTAACCTCGTAAAGCCAAAAAAAAATAATGTCCATTATACAGTTCCATTTTAATGTATTAAATGAATTTTTCTTTTAAAACACTTTAATAAACTAAAATAATTATTTGAAATAAAATTTAATTTACTTACAGGTTACTTCTGTTAACAAAGTTAACAAACTAGTGTGTTATTCTTGTTACCTTAAAAGCAAAATAATATTACAAAATTATCCTTTATGTATTATGTATTTAAACACATCACGAGGCGGTTGAATCTCATGTGTTAGCTCAATGTTCATATTATATGACATCTGAGTGGTTTCTGTAATCGCTTTTACGTACCTATTGTCATAAAAAATCTTCGCTCTGTTTGTATCTCATACGTATCTATTCGCCTGACTATATTCGGATTTGAATTATATATATATATATATATATATATATATATATATATATATATATATATTAACACAAATCCTGTCAGTAGAAGCAGTTTCGCCGGGCTTGAATTAAGCCACACGAGCAGGCCAGGAGCTGGACTTAGCTGTCAGAGTCTATATGAGACGCACGCCATGAGTGGTGCATTTTATAGGCAGTGGGAGCTTATCCCCTACCAAATTGTAGACATGTATATGTGACAGCTGTTTTCTAATTTCTTAAATGATTTTAGTCAAATATAATATAATAGGTTATTCCCCTCATTGTGACCAGGCACCAATGTCTTGTTTTCATATTTCAGTAGTGGACAAGACGGTCTCACAGGTCATGTTTACTAAGCTAGTTAATTCCCCTCACTGAGACCAGTTGCCATTGTTATGTTTACATATTTCGCCAGTGGACACAACAGTCACCCGTGTTTACTAAGCTAGGTAATTCCCCTCACTGAGACCAGTTGCCATTGCTATATTTACATATTTCGCCAGTTGACACAACAGGCGCAGCAACCATGTTTACTAAGCTAGGTAATTCCCACACAGAGATCAGTTGTCATTGTATTGTTTATATATGTTTCCAGTGTTCGCGAAAGTCACAGATGTCGACTAGGCTAGGTAATTCCCCTCACAGAAACCACATTTCGAAGCTTTGTTTACATATTTCACCAGTGATCCTGTAGGTCACACAGCATCCATGATTACTTAGCTAGTTACTTCCCCTTATTGCACCCAGTTGCCAAAGTATTGTTTACATATTTCACCAGCGGATACAACAGTCGCAGGTACTTTCCCTTATTGAGACCAGTCGCCAGTTTTCGTTTACGTAATTTGCAAGTAGACATAACACCTACACAGATAATGTGAACTAAAGCTAGTTACTTCCCTTAACTAAGACGCGAAGAGTGTTGATGGAGTCGGGCGGACTGAGGATGACCTTTGATAGAGGAAAAGACCTAATGCATTTTATTGAATGAAATTTTTATAAAAACACAACAAAATTAAATATAAATTTAAAGTAAAAGAAAATAACAAGTAATCATAATAAGAAGAAAATATCTCGTTTCTATTGGCCAGAAATGTTTCGTCACTAACAATTTAATAATGCATTGGAGATGTGACGTACAATATTCAAAGTCTACTCAAATATAAGCATTAATATGAAATAATTACACTAACATAATCAAATTAGACATAACGCTCAAAGTTGAAATATGCTGTTATAAAAGAAATGTTCATTATTCAATGGTGATCATTGCAAGTGTGATAATATTTAGAAGGAATAAGTGGTGACATTATCAATCTTAATATTATTTTATATTACTTGAGCCGTACTGGTAAAAAAATGCGTATATTATTATAACAGGTGTCAATTGCAGCCATCGAAATGTTCAACTAGACACAGATAACTAATAAAATAGACATATTTAAACTTTGACTAGCTTTTACTAAAATTGACTGTGTTGAAGATTTACAAGTGCACAATCGTGGACGGTTTTAAAATAGTGTGTATTGTTGTATCGGTTTGATCAAAACTGTTTTCGCCCAGAGAAAAAAATACGCAAACCAATCAATTTTTTTTTTAAAACTTAGTTCGAACTATTTCATTTTAATTACTGTTAAGAGTTACATTTTTACAGTTTCATATCAAGAAGTCTTCAATATGACATTTACAGACAACCTGGTTGTTTCATTTTACACATAGCTGTACTAATTATCAGATATCAAATTTTGTTTAATTCATTTTTGTAAACCGAATATCGTTGAGTACTTCTTATTGACTAAAGAGTCCCATTGATTGATATTCGATACATTCACCATCAGTGATATTGACAACTGAGCATTTTGTTGACTTTTCTAGCTTGCAAGATTAGTTTTATTTATATTCAATGATCTTTAAATCATTATGAACTGCTTGTTGTGAAAGATAATAAACTAGTATCGAAAATTAATGGTAAATTAATGTTTTTCAAGATATTGTATATGGAGTATATTCAAAAGTCTATTTAAAAGATACTCAGTTAGTATTTTCCAAAAATTAAAACTGTATATATGTATTGATATTAACTATTTTATTTAAAACATAAATAAATATATTTTTTTTTCAAAACAAAAGTCTCTTCCTAAGTATGAACGAAACTAAATAATAAACGACTTGGTCACTTTAAAAAAAAATAACGTAATAAAAATAAAATATTCAAACAAAAGTAAAATGTTGGTCCACCTTTAGATACAACTTTACCTCAGTCTTCTGATTGTACATGAAGCGTAACATCTAGGAAAATACACACATGAAGGTTATTTGGTTATGATACAACAAATACGTGTTTATTTGAGACCATAACCACCAACCACTACTTGAAACTATTTATGCAAATAGTTAATCGACGGCTTTAGAAGTCCATTAGAGTATACTGAACTTTACTTACTTTACTATTATGTTAAAAGTTCTATTGTACCTTTCCATATAATTAAACTATTAAAAAGCATATATATCTATATATATCAGACACTAATAGATCGAACCCACTTGTCTAATTCTGATGTGAAGCTGGTTAAAATTCTAATTTCTGTGCTCCGATGTTTATTGCAGAGAAAGCTATAAAACTTGTTTTGTTAGTTTATCTTTTATATTTTGTATTTGTTTCAAAGGATTTCGAGCTTAACAGTTTGGACGTAAAAAAAACTTTTCTTTTACTATGACATACCAACCGTATACTAAATTCAATCGTTAATAAGTAATTTCTAAAACAATATTGTATCTATCACACAAACATAAAAAAAATGATTTGTTTTAAAAGATAGAAATGTTACATTTATAAAAACATGTTAATGTAATTTTTTTTTTTCTACAACTGTTGTCTACTTTTAATTACATACTTGTCAAATCACGGAAATACTTATAACAGTGTTATACATATAACACTGTAATTCATATAAGAAAAAATGCTTTTGGATTCTTAAGTGATACAAAGAATATCATGTAGGCCTATCCTTTTTGTATAATATATAATATTGAAATAGTTTTCAATATAAAATTATAAATTTATAATTTATATGCTGTTTTTCTTTTGACTAAGTAGTTAAGAAGCACAGTGGGGATTAAATCTTGCGGCACCTGCATGATATTAATTAAACGTTAAAATATGTTGGACGGATTTCCTGCAAAACGCGTTATATTTACTTCATCAATACGGACTAAATTTTCTTCACAAAAAAGTGACAATAGCTGAATATTTCAGAACATCTTAAGATGGCGTTTTTTTCTAAATTTCATCTCGGTAAATTTAGCGCTATCTGATTTCGTAATGGTGTTCCAATGGATGCCCTTTACATGAGAAATACTGTTCCAAACGCCATTCAAGTTAGAATGAAAACAATCTCGATACCACCAAGCACCAGAGTATTCCAAAGCACAATTGTAACTAATCATGTCATTGTCGCTGTCGAATGTCGTAAACTTCATGCCATTGTGATAAGCCAGCTGGTCTGATGCGTTTCCAGAGTATCCTGAACATTCGATCCTGTATTTATTTTTCTCATCCTGTATTCTAAATTCCGAATACGAGGCGTAATAAAATCTGTCCTGGTAAGTAAATTCGACTCTAAGTTCATGACGACCTTGTGACGTAAGACTGTGGAGATACTCATTACCCAGGTAAAACTCTCCAACATCATAATCTCCAAATCCATATTTATATTCTTCCCATCCTCGATAAAAACTGACATTACCGTTAATTCTTCTTTGGAAAATGATCCAACCTCCACCGTCAGTCTTGGTGTCACACATCACCTGAAGACCATCGTCCAGTAGAGTCACCACTCTGTCTTTGTCGCTGTTGATGTCTCGACATTGGTTTTGTCGTGATGGGCATTGACTGGCGAAATTCACTTGAGTAGTATCGTCTGTTCCATAGTTGGAGTAAAAAAATATATTAATATATTTCGTAATTTTAGTGGTCTTACTGGAAACGCAAACATAAAACAAATGTTAAAGAAATACAACTTAATTAGAAGTGTATAAGGTTGACACTTTCCATAATATCTATATTTTTATAATAATATTTAGCTATCAACATGCATGTATACTGGTATATATATGAAATCCTATAACCTTATTGCAAGCACGGTTATTGTATACATTGGGTATTAATCTGTTTTAAAATGCAGTTTTAGCACAGTCTAAATTTATTTAATAAGAAGATGCAAAATTACGTAATAAAATCATATAGATAGACACACATGTACATACAAAATTTAACGTTTAAATGTAAGTTTGTGTATTGATACTTTTAATTTTCTTTTTATCTATTTCTATTGAAGAATATTTTTTCCTCTATTAATTCAAATATTAAAATATATACATATATGAACACATTAAACTTTTTCAAAATGACGGTGACCACTGCCATTGTATAATGTGTGTAGTCCCTGTAAGACTGAGATGAAATCTCTTAGATCATATAAACAAACATTGATGAGACCTTCGTTTGTATCATTGTGTTTCATAAAAAAAAAAAAAATATTAAAAAGTATTGTACTTGACTAGTATATTAGATAATTTATAAACTATAAATATTAAATATGTAATGTACTAACCTGCAGAAATATCAACGACAAAATACAAAAATAATACACAGAGACTGGAAATATGTAACAATTTCATGTTGTTTCTTTATGCCCCACTATACATCTAAGATCTATGTACGGATGCATTTAAAGTGTTACTAAGTAGTTAGCACTTTGATATTAATTACATTGTCATCAGGACGTGTTGTAACAAATGAAAAAATACTTTCAACAACCCAGGAAGTAAAAAAAAAAATGATAATTTCATGACACTCTAGTAGCCAAATACATAATGAGAAGCTCGAAAAGTTGAAACGAAAGAAGAAATTGAATAAAAAAATATGTGCAAGTCGAGATGTACTGAGGAGATAACTAACATAAGACATACTGGAGTTGTCTCGATAAATATAGACCGAGTAAAATTATTAACCGATGTTAAGTAGTTAGGAAACTGGAGTTATTGGAAGGGGAGGGGGGGGGAGGGTTTGGTCTGTCCAGATTCTGTTATTCCTCTGTAAGTAGGTCTGAGTTTTCTTATGACCTTTTTTCCGTTAGTGACGTATATGAGTAAAGTGGTAATGCCAGGGGCAGATTAGAGAGTCAATAATATCACATACAAGCGTACGAGAGTTATACATCTTTTTGTGTCTGAGATGTTACAAAAAAGCATGCATCATCTTTTAAATGTAAATAATTATAATACCAAAAATAACAAATAGTTTGAGAGGTCCAGTAACTAAGTTAAAAAAAAACAAAAATGTTATTTACATAAAAATATGAAAAATAAAAAAAAAATCCGTGATTCTATTGGTTGATACATTTATTTATGCATAAATAACATAACCGATTTTTAAAAAAATGTTTTAAACTGCAGAATCTATAAGTCCGAAACATTAATTGAGTTGTAAAAATCTTCATACGATCATACTTTTAAATTTTATATTCTATTGGCAAAAAGACCTGTTATTTTCTTTTTCTACAATCCTATCAATCATCATGATACCTTAATGTTTGATTTCTCTCGATTTCATCTCAGAACTGGTCAAACGACGAGTGTAGTCGGCAGTGACCAGTCGGCATATGTTTTATTTCCCCAATATTCTACAGTTTGAAATGTATTGGCCCAATCATTTTATCAATTTAATTATCAAAACTTTTTTATAATGATGAAGTTAAAACTAAAGCTAATGGTCAGTGAGGGACATACTCAGTCCAGTTATGGCTCAATCACGTAGTTGGTCAGTAGAGTTTAATAAGTTAGTTTTAAGTTGAGTAAATTACTTGGCTGTCACATAGAATGAGATAAAGGTGGAAGTGCTGGAACCTCCAGAAAAAACATGCCTTGCAATCCATCATTCAAATCCACGTCTGTCAGCATTCGACATTATACGTTGACTAAACCCTATTCAATACCAGAAATAAAGAGGTCAGATTAATTTATTTTGTGTGAAATGCCTGAAAGAGTGAGACGTTATCTCTAAAATTTTATAAGAGGTAAAACATTTAAGGGATGTTTATAGTGCCTCCTTTTATTCTATCAATATCAAAGTGTGCAATGTGCATGGAGGCACCTAGATTTAACCTGAGATCCTCAGGTTTATAGTCGCTTGGTTTACACAGCTCAGTCATTTCAGCATATCACAGGGGACAAGTTAATTTTTTTTTGTTTTGCTTTGTTTTATTAAAGACCAAATAGAACTGCTTTTTATACAAATGTAATACGCCCACAGCCAACCACCACTCCCCGACATTACCCACGTGACCTACTCTTTTGTAACTAGCATTTTAAATTGGTTTCGCCTCTCACATGTGTTCAATAAGTTCTGAATGCTCCAAATCATGTGTTGTTGTTTTGTGTTTAAGTCTAAATGTTATTGTTTAGCTATGTTTATCACGCATTACTACATCTTTACATGTGCGCCTAGAACCCGCACACTTATTAGAATAGAGTTCTTTACCTTGATCCTTTATACCTTAATCAAGCTATATTTCGCACATTTTTTTAATAAAGTAGGGTACAGCTAATATATTACGACAGCTGGAAAATAATATAATAATAATAATTCTGAAAGTTAGAAAGAAGAAAAATATAAACGTGATTAATTTGACAAGGAATAAATAAAATGGAAGAGTGTAATACTGTGTCGCTTAATTCGTGCACCAAGAAGTACAGAGAAAATGATTGTGCTTCATCCTGTCCAATTTCACCAGTTATAATATGAAATAAGAATATAACGAAATGTTCATGGCACAAGGCGGAAATGTACGATATGCGTGTGTTATAACGACACGGTGTTCCTGAATTCGACAGATACAGATGTGGAAACTAATAATTGTAATTTATTTAAAAGATTGGCAACAAACTGTTCTCAATCTGGCATTTTTAATGCGATCAATTGTCTCAAGAAAAAACTAAACTATTGAGCGGAAAAAAGAACGCTTTGATAATCTGTATGATCAACAACCGCAGACAGAGGTTAGCTTACTGAGTGCCAGTAAAGCATTGATCTTCAATCCCCAGTATTACGTGCACTGAGCCGCCTAAGAAACATTTAGTTACTTCCTTTTTATTTATTGTGGTTTATTTGTTTCAGAATAGGCTAACCGGCATATGAGCAGCATTTGGTGGCTCTGAGCGACAGTGGCAGTGTGAGTAAAACAATCTCAAATATAAATAATCAACGTTCAGCTTCCCAGTCGACCGGACCGCGGTAGGACAAAGGTTGAAGTTCACTGACGTTGGGTGTGACCACTGACTGCTTGTGTTTGGGTGCATGCATCAATGAACTTGTTGTGAATGGTCAAGGTGACCTATATAATGAGACATCTACGACCAGAGGCGCTTCGTAAGTGGGACCTTTAAACCCTTCCGTGAATTATGGGGGTCCTAACTAAAAGTACATCTCAGGACACTGTTTACCTCATATTTATAGGACAATGTACTGCCAGGAACCATATGGCAATTGAGGTGGTGATGGGGTAAACTACTCTAAATCGCATTCAATAAACACAAAGACCACTACTTATGTAATAAACAAATTAGCAGCCTAGTGGGCTCTCAGGAGCCATTCCTGGTTCAATTGGGAAAGCAAAAGATTTCTTGGTTCGAGCATGTCTCGTGTAATAATATCCAATCAATACACTATTGAAGGGCACCTTAATGGGACGTGTAGGATAGAACATTCATGAACATTCTAGAAATAATGGATGCGAACGTTAAGAAATAGACGTTGCTTAATGAAGCGACTTTCAAATCCTCGAGACAAGAGAGCTATAGAAGCTGAAGAATTCTCCAGAAGAAATTTCCTAAAAATCTACGCAACGACCAAACTTGTTAAGGACAAATCTAAATAAGAAAAAAAAAAAAAACGTTTAAAGTGTAGGCTATCATAGACGACATAATCAGCAAGTATGTATTTACACACATCTTCAGTCTCTGCCTGTTATTTTTGTATTTTGTCGTCTATATTTCTACAGGTTAGTGCAATACATGTTTTAGTATTTACAGTTTATAAACTAATTAATATGCTATTCAAGTGCACTTTTTTTAAAATGTTGTTAACTTTTACGCTTCCTGACCCACAATGTTACAAATGTAGGTCTCATCAATGTTTGTTTATAAAATGTAGGAGATTAAATCTAAGCTTTACAAGGATTTCACATTACACAATGTTTGCAGTCATTGTCATATGGTTAAGCTTTATGTTTTCATTTGTGTATATATTTCAATAGATTAATTATTATAGGACAAAAAGGTAAAGACTTCAATAGAAATGGATAAAGAAATAAAAGAATCAATACAAAAACTTACATTCAAATTCTTTAAATTTTAAGTTCATTTGTGTCTATCTATATGGTTTTATTACGTCATTTTTGCATCTTCTATTTTTGGAAAATAAATCTGGTCTGTGCCGAAATTGAATCGTAAAAGATTAATACACAATTTATACAATAACCTTCATTGCAACTAAGGTTATAGATTTTATATATACTAAGTATACATGCATGTTAATAAGTAAATATTATTATAACAATCTAGATGTCAATTATGGAAACTGGCAGCCTTATACACTTCCAATTAAAATGTGTATTTACTACATACGTTTTCTGTTTGCATTCCCAGTAATACCACTAAAATTAGAAAATATATATATATATATATATATATATATATATATATATATTTATATGTGTGTGTGTGTGTGTGTGTAAATTGGTCTTGTTTAGAGAATAAATTAATGTAAATGTCTATCAATTGCTCACAACACACACACACTGCATTCTACCTCTATCAATGTCCCTTAATGAAATGATGTCTGATACAAACGAGTGTGCGTAGACACATGTGGATTATATATATATATATATATTAAACACTATCTTGAGCAACATTATACGCATGCTACACTCGAAGTATTACGGAAAGAGAAACCATAATGTACATTTTATCGATCCGAAAAATCTGGTACTGTGAAAGTAAGTGATATGACGACATTATAATAAGAATAATAACATAATTATTCCACATTATTTAAACGGATGTTTTAGAACCACGCAATAAAAACATATTAACAACAGTCATCTTAATATTGCCAATGACAAAATAATCTACTATTCATTCAACCATTTCTGACGTAGGGGAGGAGGGAATAATATTGACTGCAATAACTAATACACTCTACTACAACATGTTTATATTTTATAACCTTACTGTATCAAAAGCTTACACATCAGGGTGGTTCTGCTTAAACTGCAATTACATTGTGCCATTAAATGTTTAATGAAATATAAATATAGCTATTTATTTATTTTTTTTTAAATCTCTTTCAAGAGAACCTGACCACAGTGCCTGGAGTCACACTGAGTACAACACCAGCGCAGACGACACCAACATGGCTGAAAGATAGTGATGACGTCACATGTAATATTGATATAAACATCCAATCAGTTAAAATATTATGGATCACATCATTTCCGCTCACATGGATGAGGTTTAAAGTGAAAGATCTAGTACGAATTATTACTGCAGTTAAAATTGTTGTGCACAAAGTTTGTTTCTATGGAGCACACATTGTTTACAAAGTCGTAGCTCCTTAAACACCACAAACAATAAAATGAAAACATCAACAGGCTATTCATGAAAACACACTAAGTTTAATATAGTCAAGCCACAAATTGAACGATCGAACAATAATAAGTGCTCGTTCGCAAATGACGTAACGCTTAGGGGGAGAAGGGGGTCTAGGATTTTTTGTGACATTTTGTAAAAATGTTACGTCACAAAAAAAATAATAATTATCTATGAGGGAATCCAAAATATGGTTGAATTTTCTGCCAAAATTTCAATTCTTCTCAACTTGAAATTTTGAAAATTGACCGTTATGAAAATTTTGTATCTTAAAATTTTCGATAGTTGTTAAGTTTTTGAAGAAGAAGAAGCTTTATGAAATTTTATCTATCGATCAGCATCTGAATGCCTTATGGGAAAATGTAAAAGAATTATTGTCTCCAAAAATAACGAAAGAAAAAAAAATCAGTAATTTGAGGTATTTTAATTTAGTTTAAATTGTGACGTGACATAGTGGGGGGGGGGGGTTAAAATGTGTGACACTTTGTGACAAGGGGGAGGCGATACGTCATTTGCAAACGAGCCCTGATAAATTCTCGGCATCTAAAAAAAGTCGCAAAAAGTTCCTACTCTAACACACATCAACTAACAATTAAAAACATCATGACCTTTTCATGTGGTCAACTTCCCCCGTCCGTCTACTTTTATCTACAATGTCCATTCATCCATCACCGTCATGCTCTCCTGGTGTGTAAAGTCCTTGTAAGAATGAGATAAAATCTCTTAGATCCTATAAACCTCTAAAGGGACTATTTTTTATGGTGCCCTTCTTTCATCCCAACCATAGCCGATAGTGCAATGGACGGGAGGCCGGATTCCAACCTCACGATGGCATTACAAGCACTCTACCAGTAACTTCAGTCAAGACCTGAAAAATTACCAGGTACCGTCAGGTCGACAGTCGAGTACTTTACCGCACTTGACCATTCGTCCCCACTTCTTCTGGTCTCACCAGTCACGACACTCAGTCCATACGAAGCCTGTTCAAACTATCATCGATCGAAACCTCTGCAATCCCATTCAATCACGCCTTTCAACCACAAAATATACACAACATCATTTATTATATGTAACTGTTTATAATTAACACAAATTTATCTATACAGTTTCAAGTTTAAAAAGGCGAACAATGTCAGAAAACTGCGAATATATCCAACTGCCGTATTTCATGAAGAACCCAATGCAAATAATAAATCTCTGTGAGGTGGAACTTTGTGGAGGTAATTTATTTTTGAATGATTCTATCTTCTGATGTTAAATATTTAATTGTGCATTTACTTCTTTTTTCCGGTCAATATTTCAGAAATAAATTCATATCCATAGTATAATGCATAGTTTATTGTTTGCAAATTAAATATATTTTTTGTACAATTTAGTATTTTTTTATATTAAGTAATCATGCATTTACTATTAATTCCCGACAATATTTCTTACAAATAATGGATCTATTTCACGTTCCTAATATTGCAAAGCTTGTTGTAAGCATACGTAAATGTCTACTGATAGTTACCTTTCATTTATTATCAGACAATTGATATATCCGGTCATACCTTGAGCGATTGTATGATTGTATGACGTAATTGTGTTATATCCGCCAATGTGTGACTTCGTTTGTTTACTATATCAGGTGCATCCCTTTATTTAAATTGCAAGACTAAGGTAGATTGGTTTAGTATAGTAGGTTTTTCACTTAATTGAAACTACAGGACTTGGTTTTGTTTACTATTCTAGGTACTTCCCCTTATTGAAACTGCTGGACCTGGCTTTGTTTACTATACTAGGTAGTTCCCCTTATTAAAACTACAGGTCTTGGGTTTGTTTACTATAATATGTGCTTTCCTTCTTGAAGCAGCTGGAAAGGGGTTAGTTTATTATATTACCTTAGTTAATCGCGTGAAAGTCGATCTCGCAGATAGATGGGAGTATTTTTCATTCAAAAATTACAAAATTTGTTATGACCCTCGCATAAGTCGAAGGTAAGACTTAAAAACTATCATATTCTTTAAACTGCATAATTATATCGCTGGACTTTTACCATAATTTCATTTAAATCTGTATTTGTTTACGCGCTTTATCATCATGCACTAGGCACAAACTGATAAGCACGGGGAGGCCGGATTCCAACCTCACGATGGCATTACAAGCACTCTACCAACTGAATTATCCAATCACTTTACCTCATTTAGATTAAAATTCTAGATGATATACGATAATTAGATAGTATGTGAGTAGAAATACAATTCAATGCGAATTTTATAAAAGATGCAAAACAGTGCGCCATATGAATGTTGAGTCTATGTGTCCGGCCCCCGCCATTGTCCGCTTGCCTTGCAGTGTTGGATGTACAATGTCGTCACCCAAATATCATGGAATATTGTGTTACCCGCGGATAAGTCGACCCTGTTATTTTCAGTGAATTTTAAGTCATACATTTTTCGACTCATACACAGTATCAACGGTAAGTAGTTCTCCTTTTGAAACTGCTGAACTTGGGTTTGTTTACTACACTAGGTACTTCCCGTTATTGAAACTACAGGACTTGGCTTTGTTTACTATACTAGGTACTTCCCTTGTTGAAACTACTGGACTTGGGTTTGTTTACTATACTAGGTACTTCCCCTTGTTGAAACTGCTGAACTTGGCTTTGTTTACTATACTAGGTAGTTCGCCTTATTGAAACTAAAGGTCTTGGATTTGTTTACTACACTAGTTAGTTCCCCTTGTTGAAACTGCTGAAATTTCGATTCTAGGCAATACATCTATTAAAACTACAAGATATGATGTGTATACCTATTTACCAAGGTATAATTGTTGTACTACATTTAATGAACTATTGTTTTTCCCCACTTATAGTCAGTATATAATTTGCCAGATTGGAACACACTCCTACGTACCAAGCCGCTTCATAAGAATCTATTTGTCTGCACTTATCTAAAAATTAAATGGGTTTTGGACAATATTTGTACTTCTTTGATATCCAACAAAAATATTTTATTTTGACTAACAAAAAACAACGATATGTTTGTTTTTAACTATTAGTACCTGTGTACGTTATTAAGTAAGTACAAAACACTCAGGACTTACAATTAAAAAAAAAACTTCATGCAATTAGATTTTTATGACTAAAAAAAAAAAAATCATATGCATATAAACAATACATTTATGTAATGACCTTAATACATTTATGTAATGACCTAAATTAACACATATTTAAGTATCCTGAAGACGATACAATTGATATTTGTTTGTTATTAACCTTTTAAAGGATAATCCTAGATTATTTGTTTTTTTTTTTAAAAAAAGTATTCTCTACTATTTTTGCAGCACTTGAAGAAACGAACATTTCACATTTGGTTAGCCATTTTTTGTATCTCTAAACTTATGAAAGTTAAGCTATTTTTTGAGGTACTTATTTTAGTTTCTTTATGATAACAGATTGTCCTCAAGCCTATTATGGTGAGAACTGTACACTAGGATGCTCTTCGACCTGCAAAGACTTCATCTGCAGTGATTATGGATACTGCGCTAGCTGTCTACCTGGATTTGAAGGAAATTTCTGTGAAAAGGGTATTACACTGTAAACTTTTTAACAGTTTCTATTATTAAACGTTCGAAATTTTCACGACTTAAATACATATCCTGCATGAATGAATTGAGTTCTTTTTTTATATTTACCTGATAGTTTTAAGGTGAAATCACTTAGACACTTCTATGCAATATAGGTCTATTTATAACATGGTTACGTTACATCTTTTGGAGACGTTCGACTTGTTTATGTTTTATTCCAGCTAAGTGTTATTTGTAAATCTGTTACTGCTGCTGGCCAGGAGGTAATGTGGTAGATACAATGATATGTAGTCATTAACGAATCACTTGCATCCAGTATAAACTATTGATCACCAAGCGACTGTTATTGTAGTTCCCTTCTTCATTCTCACAATAGCCGCTATAGCAATGACAATGGAACACCACATTTTGGGAATATAAACCAAGACATTCATAATAAAAAACAACTTTAGGAAACATCATTTTGATCATCTAAATAAGTGTGAAACAAATTTAATGACACGAAATATATAAATCATCTAAATAAGTGTGAAACAAATTTAAAGACATGAAATATATAAATCACACAATGTAGCCTAAAATACTCAATATTTATTAGTCACCATTTTAAGTGCTTTTAATTTATTTTAACGAAATATGTTTACTACTTTCAGCAAAGAAAGATAACTCCAGGGATATTACGTACGCACTGGCTACGGGGCCGTAACTACGGTCTCCATTTTTTTCAGAGACCGTATATATGTGCGCATGCTTTGGATCACCTACAGCATTAGCTTCTATCAAGTAACTGGCATTTGCCAAACATGCATAATATGTATGTGTTTTCCTCTTATGTAGTAATATGCATCAATTGCAGTTTCAGTTAAAACTTAAATATACTACTCTCTTATGACTTCCATTATCTGCATTTGAAAAGAGAATACATTTAAATAGTAATCTTACTATTTAAGTTATATATTAAACGTATATTTTTTTTACGGCTGCTATGTGATTCCAATACAGTATAATACACTTCCGACACACAGAATGCAAAGTTAAGGTATCCAATAACCACTTTGTAACCAAGTCTTGGTTGTTAACACCTACACAGCTGTTATTCAGATAGAGTCATTGCAAAATAATTTCTACTTCCTAAAGACCTCACACTCAATTTAATAAAAAAAATTGTTGCTTGTTTATTATAAATATATTTTTCTTTCTATTTATAATTAACAAGCAACTAGAATTTATGACGTAGACGACATCAACATTGTCAGAGCAAGAAGAATTAACACCATACACACTGGAACACTCTCTTGTAGAGATTCTGTACAGTTTAAAAATAATGATTACTTAGACACTAATCAATCTAATAAGTTTGACAGCATTTATTTCACTTGAAAGTTCTTAATCCAATTCTGATGGACATTACTTATAGCGGGTGGATGGTCGTGCGGTAAAACGCTCGACTGTTTACCTGAGTGGCTTGTGTTCAATCTCCGGGGAAAACCAAAGGGAATTTATCAAGTCAAAGTTAATATTCCCCAGGTCTCACATTGTTCTATCGGTTATGGTGGGAATGAAGGAAATAATCTATTTATATTTATTTATATATATTTATATTTAAATTACAAAAACAGTCCCATAGTGGTGTTGGTACGACTTTCTCTCAAAGGGTTTAATTTTGTGATTTAAATAGTCAAACCAAGCGGCCGAATACTAGCTGCAATTATCTAGCGCGTCGTGTGCTTTGTATGTATCGAAACTGCAATCAAATAGCTGCAGGTAATATACATGTTATCAATTTAAATGATAAAAAAACAATGAATTACCATTTAGATTTATACTTCATGACATGAAGTCTTACAGTATGGTCAACAAGTAGCAGTGATAGGTCATGAATTGTTTCCATGAAAGACTAACTATGTAACATTTATCACTGTATTGCGCTGGTGAATAAGTTTACTCACTTTACTGTGACCTATGACCCTAACTACAGTGATATCTTAATTAAACTTGTCTTATGTCTAAGGCAAGCTATCACTGCTGTCAATAACAGATCAGTCGATATACACTGTGAAAATGCTGGAGTTTCAAATAGAGTTATACTTGAAGGAGATGGAATTACTTCTCTTTGCTCGATTTACATCAGAAGAGGTAACAAACAAAAACAAACGTGATGGCAGCTGTTGCTAACGATTGCAACTTTAAATTAGAGAGCAGTTCAAAGCCCCATTTAAAACTTAAGTTTAGAGGCCTACGACAATGGTACTATAGGGGGACCAATAAATAGGTGAATTTAGAAGATATAGGTAAATGTACTTTTAGAGACTTGAGACAATTTTTAGTACACCATTTTAAATATTGATTTTTTTCAAGTCAGATAGTTTTATTAAATACTGGTGCTAGTAATTATGGTGGCAATGCCAATGTTAGATATAACTTTAATAAGAATAGTATGCTAGCAATCTTATGGGTTCGATCGCAAGGCAAAAATTTATGGACTGAATAGAAACATAAATATAAATTATAAGTCCCGATTAACTCAAATACTAAATGGCTCTTACAGCTAGAATTAGGGCAGGCTATGTGCGTGCATTATGTACTAATGTTGAATAGAATGGTAGACGTACATATAAATATTTATTGATCTGTTCAATAACTACATTTGTATAGAAATACGATAAGTGGTAAATTGTTTACTGTAAGGCGTAACGTGGCTCTTAGACAATCGGCTGAGCAAACCTCCACCGATGACGTGTACTACGCAAAGAATGCAGTCAATTGAAACTTTGACGCAAACATACATATAATAACAACATTCAAGCATGAGTTATCTATCTTATTTAGACTACAAACATATTTTGCTGTCCGTTTCATTTAATGATTTAGTCTAAATGACGTCATCCAAAATAAACTTGAATTATTAATGAATTATGAACTCATTGGGTGAAGTGAAATATTTAGACTTATAAATGTTTTCGTAATTAAATTTTAAAAAAAAATGTCTATATTTTTATTCAAGACTTTATTTGTAATTATTAAAATAAAAAAAGGCTTCTGATAATTAATTATTTCTTATATTTTATTGTCTAAAACAAGTATAGAAAAATATTTATAGAAAATTAAGTAGCCTACATTAAAGAGCGATGCAAAAGAAATAATTCTAAAAGCAAAATCAAAGATGTGAAGGAAATATTGTAAATAAAGTTAATGAAGCGAAAGTTGTTTACAAGGTAATTCACATTACAGATTTTTGATGTTGACAAAACACAACTTTTCATGTCCCCGGTTATCTCCCTTTAATTAGTTAGTCTAAGAATTCAACACTAGATATCCGCTGCCAACTCTGCAACGTTAATGAAAACAACACTTGGACTCCACGGCTAAATCACGGAATGGCTGAATCCACACAATATCCGCCAACTCTGATGACAATGACGTTACACACTTGTGACACCTACATCATTTACATCGGGACAAACAACGCATTCATTAACATTCACCTTTCTTTAAACGAAATGCAACAATTATCTAACAATCACATACACATGAATTAATGTCAAATCAATTATCTAAACGATTATGCTATTTAATTGTCAGATTCATCCTTGCTTGCTACTCTCTATCTCGATGAAGTCCATTATATTCGTTCTGTCTATTCGTTGTACCAGGTGAGCACGTTAAATCTCTGGTCGGTACGTCGACTGCACAGGGTGAGCAAGGTGTGTTGCCGACCACCGGTCGTATTGGTGAGTTGTCGATTGTCCTGCTCGTTTCAGGCCACCACCAGGGTTAGATTTACCGCCGGGGACATCCGGGCTCTGATTTAGCTAATATATCCCGGCTATGCAGATTTTTTTTTTCATCCCGGCACTGGTTTTTTTCTTAAATCAATCACTGGTAATCACTAGTGGTTCTCTCCCATCTTGTTGAACGGTATCACTTGGGCCGTATGTGGACTCGATTGCGTGTATATCAGAGATGAGCGGACAGCGGACGCGTTTGCTTGCGGACGCAGATCCGCAGACATTTTCGAATCCGCGGACTGACAGCGTACGCTTCGTATGGTTAAGTTGCGGACTCGCGGACTGACGCGGATCTTCTTTAGCGTTACCATAAAAAAATTTCAAGTCATTTAAACAACTAAATTTCAGCAATGCGGACATCGCGGACTGACTTCAGGGCCAATGTTGTAAGATTCTGCGGACGCGGATCATTGATAGAAATCCGCGGACGGACGAGGACGCTAAATTTCAAGATCCGCATACCTCTGGTGTATATGTGCCATCATCTTCACCTACACCTAGTAGGCTAATAGCCTGCGCAACGGGTAACATCTTTATCAAGTTCCCAACGGTTTCTCACTTGACAAATACGTGATCAAACTACATTTACCAGGAGACAAACAACGATATAATTTAACAAGCTGTTTGTTTTTGTTGGTGTGTGATTGTGAATCTGACCTGTGGTTTAATTAGGTCAAGCATGCCTTAGTGTCTAGTTTGACTGGTACAGGTGTTAGCTTTTGGTCAATGATCCAGCGACTCAGTGGACAGATAACGGTACGAGACACACCGGACAATCAGAGTATGGTGGTCACACAGGACAGTTAGTCGAATCTTTTGAGTAGACTCACGTGGTAGTCTCACGGGCGAGTCTCGAGGGTGAAGACAGTTTATTGAATGAAAGTGTAACTTCATTGATGTTGTGTTGAGATGTATTGTATTGTAAACACCATGTATTAACGGTAGTGAGATGTATTGTATTGTAAACACCATGTATTAACGGTAGTGACAGTGTAACTTCATTGATGTTGTCTTGAGATGTATTGTATTGTAAACACCATGTATTAACGGTAGTGAAAGTGTAACTTCATTGATGTTGTCTTGAGATGTATTGTATTGTAAATACCATGTATTAACGGTAGGGACAGTGAAACTTCATTGATGTTGTCTTGAGATTTATTGTATAGTAAACACCAAGTAAAAATGTTCAGTCGTTATATTTTGATGGAATTAGATGTGAAAATTATAGAACTATACTGGGATATGATAACACTATATGTAAGGCTGTCTTTATACTGGGATATGATAACACTATATGCTATATGTAAGGCTGTCTTTATACTGGGATATGATAACACTATATGTAAGGCTGTCTTTATACTGGGATATGATAACACTATATGCTATATGTAAGGCTGTCTTTATACTGGGATATGATAACACTATATGTAAGGATGTCTTTATACTGGGATATGATAACACTATATGTAAGGCTGTCTTTATACCAGGATATACAAAAATAAAAAAAAACTATAATTGCCTGTGCATTAGCCCACCTTCCTGTATAAATGTTATTCGCATACAATAAATAAGATTTAAATCTCTAATCTTTCAATCCGTATCGATCGGCATCTTTTGTAATGTAAAACCTTTTAAGCTGGACTTAAATCTTATATGTATCAATATTGTGAGTAGACCATGTCACCATGTAAGTGCATTTAAATCTTATATGTATAGATGTTGTGAGTAGACGATGCAAGTGCATCAGTTCTATGCACTATATTGATATAACTAACAACAGCTAGAATAGTTCACATAGTTATATAAATGTATCTGAACTGCGTTTAAGAATAGTTAAATATTTGTAATTATCAATTTTATCATTTTCAGCTATACCGGCTGCAGTGGCGTAGCGAGCTTTACTCGCGCCCGGGGCACAATACTTTTTAGCGCCCCTTCCCCATTCGAAAACCATATAATATTATATGCCATTGGGTAGTGCCCTGAGCATGATGCACCCCTTTGCCCCACTCACTACGCCACTGGCAAGCTGACCTAAATTAATTTCAGATATCTGTGTATGAAAATTTGTTTGTTTTTTATTGATGCAAGCTTACAATGTAAGATGATATGTAAGATTCTTAAGATATTACAGGAAATACGTCATCTTGGGTTTAAAGGTCAGTGTCTATCAAAGTCTTAGAGTTTATTTAAACCTAACAACGGTGAGGTCATACAAATCTTTAAAAACTGATTTAAATATAAACTTAATAACTGACAATATATAAGGGAGAAATATATCTTCTCAGATCTCTAATAATTACATTCGATAAAATAAACTAAGTATACTGTAGCTAGATAAACGATAACTTTGTCTGATAGGTCTACTATCTTAGCATTAGTAGAAATTCAAAGAAATATTCAGTTATTGCCTATTCAACATTATGTGTCTTTAAATATAACAGTTGTACTTATTGGACAGCAATACAGAAAATAAAAATCAATTGAACTCAACACAATTGTGGAAAGACTGGGGGTGGGGAAGAGAGACTTTAGATAAACATTTGTATGTAGGTCAATGGTAGAACTGTGTAATACGGATATATAGAACACATTTTGAAGTAATGAGTAAATAGTGGGATTTTGGGGATATACATAAAGATAATATTTTGTAGAAATAAATAGTAACGTGGACATATAGAGAGCATTGAAACATCAGTAACGTCTAGACAAAAAAAAAAAATATTGTGATTGGGTGGGGGCATAGAGAAAGAAAATATTTTTATGAAATCAGTTGTCTAATTGGGGGGGGGGGTTGGTTGTAAATACAGATGCGATGGATAAATGTAACATTTTGAAGAAGTACATGATATAAGTGGCATGGAGGCAAATACATATAGGATGGATAAAGGTAAAATTTTAAAGAAGTGCATGAAATAAATAAAGATGTATGTTGGGAATCTGGAACTTTGGGATAATGAAAACATTTAAACACAAATATATACATGATGGGGACTGGGAGAGGAGGGTAGATAAAGATAATAATTAGAAGAAATATTTATATGATAGTATGTGGGGATTTATATCGATAATAATTAGAAGAAATATTTATATGATAGTATGTGGAGGTTTAGATATCGATAATAATTAGAAGAAATATTTATATGATAGTATGTGGGGAGTTTAGATATCGATAATAATTAGAAGAAATATTTATATGATAGTATGTGGGGAGTTTAGATATCGATAATAATTAGAAGAAATATTTATATGATAGTATGTGGGGAGTTTAGATATCGATAATAATTAGAAGAAATATTTATATGATAGTGTGGGCATAGTTAGGGATATCAGTTTGAAGAAATAAATAAATGATAGAATAAAAGAAAAAGGATAATACATTAATTTCAAATAAATAATAAAGGAAATAAGTCGTTAATTAGATAAAAAAATATTTGAAAATAAAATTGGTAGACAGGGAAAGGGACTAGATGGTATGTAGTTCAAATGACAAAGTTATGTAAGGGGAAAAAGGTACATTTTAATTTTTTATTCTATCGATATATTTGTGAGACACCCAGTGCAAAATCAAGATGCATGCAAGAATTGAAATTATAAAAAGCGTCCTACCTTACGGCTGACTTTATTGGGCAAGTTGAGATCTGTGTGTGCGTCTGGAACATGGAGCTGGAACATGGAGCTGGAACATGGCTGGAACATATCAGTAACTTGGAGCTGGAAGATGCAGCTGGACCATGGCTTTAACATGGAGATGGAAGATGCAGCTGGAACATATCCGTAACGTAGAGCTGGAAGATGCAGCTTGAACATGGCTGGAGCGTAGAGTTGAAAGATGCAGCTGGAACATGGCTGTAAAGTGGAGCTGGAGAACGTAGCTGGAACATGGATGTAACGTAGAACTGGAAGATGTAGCTGGAACATATCCGTAACGTAGAACTGGAAGATGCAGCTGGAACATATCCGTAACGTAGAGCTGGAAGATGCAGCTTGAACATGGGTGGAGCGTAGAGTTGAAAGATGCAGCTGGAACATGGCTGTAAAGTGGAGATGGAAGATGCAGCTGGACCATGGCTTTAACATGGAGATGGAAGATGCAGCTGGAACATATCCGTAACGTAGAGCTGGAAGATGTAACTGGAACATGGATGTAACGTAGAACTGGAAGATGTAGCTGGAACATATCCTTAACGTAGAGCTGGAAGATGCAGCTGGAACATATCCGTAACGTAGAGCTGGAAGATGCAGCTGGAACATGGCTGTAACGTAGAGTTGAAAGATGTAGCTGGAAAATGGCTGTAAAGTGGAGCTGGAAGATGTAGCTGGAACATGGATGTAACGTAGAACTGGAAGATGTAGCTGAAACATGGCTGGAACGTAGAGCTGGAAGATGCAGCTGAAACATGGCTCGAACGTAGAACTGGAAGATGCAGCTGGAACACGGCTGGAAATTGGAGCTGGAAAATGAAGCAGTAACACGGCTGGAACATGGAGCTGGCACCCTAATTGGAAAGCTTCCCATTTTTTGTAAGTTTGTGCCTTTTTTTTCTTTTTAGAAATAATCATTCACTGAGAAATTCAAAATCAATATTTGTGTTTTAAAATCCTCTGCATAATGCATGCATGTTACAGTTCATAAGTCATTTGATTTAATGGAGTACAAGTCTATAATTAATTCTGCAGAATTTAAACATGTCTTCAAAGAATGACACTTATAAGTTTTTAATAGCCTGTAGTGATTCACTGAACACAATATTTCCTAAAGCCTTAACATATCCAAATAACCTTCGCTCATTTGTAGGAGTAAAACAAAAATAAAATTAAATTAAAATCATTTATAACAATCTAAAACCTAAACATAATACAATCTGACCAACCTATTTATATTTAAAGAAAAAAATATCCTGAAAAATCCAAATAGAGACATCCAAGCAATCACTTGATAAGACATCTAGAAAGTATCTCTGTAATTTATAAATGTGCTATGTTATACTGACATCTGATGGCTTTATGTAAATTAGACTATTTATAAATTATGATTTAATGGACTGCAAGTCTAATACGTGTCGTTGCGAGGCTAAACAAGTCTTTTGACTTCTGTAACAAATAACAAAAATAAATTCCATAAACTACACACTTCAATTAACCTCCGTTCAACAAAATAAAACAATAAGAAAAGAATAAAATGCACTTTGTAAAATACTATCTCCTTAATACAAAGTGAATTAATCAAAGTAGAAATATCACAGAGAACAATTGATTCAACGGACAACTTTACAAATGGCGGAAACAGCTGCACATGGTCAAAAAAAGAGCTCAACCGACAAGTCCAGTTAGCACTGCTTCCCCCACCATCCACAACCCGTCCACTGTGGATACTGTTCATTGAACCATGCAGACACTAACACACAGCTCTACACTGTGTGTAATATTAGCCAATGCCTGATCAACTTTTTGTTTTACAGAGTGGACTGATGTCCGGTTAGTCTTGTGCGAAATTAAACATAACATAAGTCATATCCACACACAAAAAATTTACAAAAAAAAAAATAATTTATTATTCATTTTTAAATTGTATGTAAATTAATGTGATATATTATATATCATTTCCAGCATAGCTGTTGTACGATCTTTATTATTCTTATATGAATTTTCTACTTTATGTGAAAGATTATAAGGTAAGAATACTTTTTATAGGGAATAAAATTAATAAAATATTTTAAAATGCAAAGTAGTATAAAAAGTGTATTGTTTAGACTTGTAGTATCACAGATAAAATATGTTCATGTTGGAGGTTGTGGCGACAAATTTGAATGAATTGAAAAGGTAAAATGTAAATATTTATTTATTTTTTACCTGTTTATTAAAAAACTACGTCAATATGACGCGAAAATCTTAAATAGAATTATTGTTTATTGAGGGCGGTTGCGCAGACTTTACACATAAAGAAATTGTAATTAATAAAGTATATCAGGGATTTTATAAGCCGGTAGATTAATATATGCATATGACCTTCTGACGTAAAAAACCAAGGTAAGCTATTGTAACTTTAGCACAGAATACTTAAGGCTGACTAATCAAATGCCAGTTGGTGGCAAACATTGCAATTAGGGAAAAGTCAACAATTATTGATTGAATCTCTCTCTCTCTCTCTCTCTCTCTCTCTCTCTCTCTCTCTCTCTCTCTCTCTCTATTTCACTGTGTGTGTGTGTGTATATATATATATATACAGTGCTTTTTTGTGAAGGTATCCTACGCACCGGTACGGCCTTCCGGCACATTTTTCAATGTGGAGAAAAAAATATTACTTTTCTTGTATTATTATTAGTTGATTATAATTTTAATTTGTTAAAATTGAATTATTTTAAAATTGCGCTCAATAAGAACTAAACTACACGATGGGTTCTAGCTAAAATTTGGCCATCCATCAATGAGTACCGGCACCTATATTTTGTTTACAAAAAAGCACTGTATATATATATATATAAAGTTCCCTTAGCCCTAACGGGCCATCGGGGCAGATGAAGTGTAGAATGCATCTGTTTCTATAACCTCGGCATATGAAAGGGTTATGTGGTTAGCACAACGCCCAGCCGCCGTTACTTCCCTTTACTTTATCTTACAATAAATGGCATTTTAACTTTACCTCATTCATTTTATGTTGACTGTAAATGCAAATGAATATGAATTAAACGCTACCTCAAGTGAACAAAAGAAAGAATATCAGCATAACTCAAAATTATAACATTACAATAAATAGAACGTTACAAGTATTAAAACTTTATTTGGAACATTTTTAACTAAAACAGTATCGGTATTTATATTTTCAGTTCTGACAGTCGATTTGACACTACTATGTCACCCATCTCGCATTTATATGGGTACCTGACTTAAGTTCGGGAAGTTATAGAAACAGATGAATGCTAAGTCTTCATCTGTCCCGATGACCCTTTAGGGCTTACATTGTTTTCATACTTGGACTTACAACAGGATGTTAACCTGGAGAGCATTTCCCATGTTTATCAAATATTTTTGATGCTACAGCTAGTTCTTTAATAATGTTAATATTTAATTTAAGTCTTAAAACAATGACGTCATTCTATGCATATTTTTTGAATAGTAAACTAAGCATTTTGAAAACCTCTAGATAAAAACGTTTTAAATTTTGTGTTGTATTTTTTGGAAGTTTGGACTCGCTGAATGATCTTGATGCCAACATTCGAGTGACTAACCGATTATATGTTTAGAACAGTTTCTAGTTTTTAAATAAAATTGTATTATTATTTCTCTTTCGTTGCTAATGACGCCCAAGCAAGATGGAAAGAGGAAGACTGAAACCTAATAATGAGAACGTTATTAAGACCAACTCTATGTATATAAAAAAAACAACTAGATGTTAACGATCTGACAGATTATCTATTTGAAAAAAAAAATTCTAACACTGGATGATAAGAACAGAATAGAGAATATATATATATATATATATATATATATATATATATATATAGAGAGAGAGAGAGAGAGAGAGAGAGATAGAGAGAGAGAGAGAGAGAATGTAAGAGGGATAAATAAAATGAGCTGAAGATAATTATATGTAATATAAATAAATGATAAGATTTTTTAATTATTTGCGCTGTCGACTGATCTATTTTTGACCCAAGGAAGGGTAAGTCTTATTACTACCATTAGTACCCTGCTTATCTACTTAGACACATACTTTTTCTCCATAACTTCGACGACCATAGTTTATGTCGTAATGGAAATAAAGCAAAATATGTAAACAAAGGATGTGTAATCGGTTTCATTAAGCTAAATTATGCAACCAGGAATTATGTCCCGTAGAGTAGAGCATGTTTATTATCAACGGAGAGAGAAAGTGTTAATTCTATAATACAATCCACATACTTCGACGTGTGTTAAATATGTAAACAAATTATTGACTGCTGTTGTCATTGAGTGGATGTAGCAGGAATAGTAAACATAATGGAAAACGATAGTATGACTGTTGAGTCCACTGGGGAAATATTTCAACTATGCATTAGCTGCTGTTTTCAGTTAGGGGAAGCACCTAGCTTAGTAATCATGACTGTAGTGACCAGTGTCTGCTGGTAAAATACGTAAACAAACCATTGACTCCTGGTCTCTGGGGAAACACCTAGCTTAGTAAACAAGACTGTTGTGACTTGTGTCTGGTCTCAATGAGGGGGATCACCTGGCTTTTGCATCGACTGGTCAACTGCATGTACTATCAGGTGAGTTTTTGTATACTTTAATCTGGGGAATTCCATAGCCATTACTTACATAGATAAAGGTGATAGCCAAGGTAAGCCATGATATACTTTTTTATAAAATATGATGGTAAGATCGAACCAACATGACTTTATAGCTACAAAATATTTCTTGAAGTCTCAGGCTAGATTGACTAAATACCTTTTAACTTGCTTAGTTAATATTAAGGTTCCTGGCATCATAAATTGGAGAGTTTGACATTACAGTTAAACTCATTTCACTTAGGTAATAGTTTAACTCAGTTGTATTGAAATTTATTCTTTGATCATTTATTATGTTGCTGGATGGAAGTGTTCCAATTCTTAAGTTAACTACCTATATATATATATATATATATATATTGATCCTTCCAATACTTAAGTTAACTAGCAATATATATTGATCTTTTTAATACTTAAGTTATCTAGCTATATGTATTGATCTTTCCAATACTTAAGTTAACTAGCAATATATATTGATCTTTCCAATACTTAATTTATTTAGCAATATATATTGATTTTTTAAATACTTAAGTTAACTAACAATATATACATGTATTTATCTTTCCAATACTTAATTTAACTAGCTATATACTGAACGTCCCAACATTTAGGTTAACTAACTTTATAACGGGCTTTCCAATATTTATTTAAGGTAACATCCTTACCACTGAACAGAAAACTGTGTAACATACCTACCAGTAGGATAAACACTCGGTGATTGTTTCATTTTTTTGGATACATGTTTTGCTAGTACCTTAGGCTAGGCCTACCGTTTAGCAGAATTTCATAAATATTCTGCCCAACCTGAAGTATGAAAAGTTGAGGCCAGGGCGCCTTGGACTATGGGGGTCCGCCATCCGAGCTTGGAATGTCTGTGGGGTCCGCAGCATAAAAAAGGTTTAAAACCTCTGTTCTAACCCATCCTCTCTTGGACCGGAACTTCTGCCAAATCTAATAGAGCCCATTCATGATGCACGATTCAAAAAATGTGCCAACCCTGTTCTAGAATAAGTAATATAATGATATAATCAGTATGTGTATGTGTGTGTGTTTACATTAGATTGTGTAACAATCCACCACCCGCTTATGGAGGTGCCAACTGCGAAGTGGAAACAAGCCAGTCTAAAAATGTACTTTTGTATGCCCAGAGTAAAATTATCATTCTTATTATTTTGCCATTTTTCTTTCAAATCTCATTTAACTTAGTTTATTCATCAGGCCAAAGATGATAATTTCGGGTTATTGCAGCTGTTACGGGTCCCATTCTGATAATAATATTTTCAAAAGTTGATTGACAAGCTCAGTCTGGGTCATAAAACTCGCCGGGCCCCTGGGCATTTGCCCCCCGCCCCTATAATGTATCCATCTCTATTGTTTTACACATTTAAGGTCACTAATAAACCTATCAAAATGATTAACACAATGGGCATGTTCTTATAGTTAACTGAGTAAAATACAGACATCATTAACAATAAACAAAAACATACAAACAATAATTGATGTTCGTTAAAATGATGTAGTCCTATTCGTGTACTAGACAAGCTTCTTAATTTGTTTTTCTTGCATCGGAAAGTGAATGTACAATCTTTATTTTTTTGTTTCAGCTTAGACATTCTGACCCGAGTGAATTTTGAGTATATGTGAATGCACTAGTACAGGGATAAGCAAACTTTTTGTGGGTCGACCGGTTTGAATTGGGTTCTTAAATCGAACCGATTGTCAATTAAGAGCTAAAACTGTATATAATGTGAGCAAATATGCATTAAATAAACTTAAAACAGTCATAGTTTGCCCATGTAGGTGGGTGAAGTTGCCCATGTATGTTCTAGTAGGTGGGTAAAGTTGTCCATGTATGTACTAGTAGGTGGGTAAAGGTGCCCATGTATGTACTAGTGAGTGGGTAAAGTTGCCTATGTATATACTAGTAGGTGGGTAAAGTTGCCCATGTATGTACTAGTAGGTGGTTAAAGTTGCCCATGTATGTACTAGAAGTTGGTTAAAGTTGTCCAGCTTTTTTTCCCCATGCTTCTATGTATTCATTAATTTATATTTCTATCCCTTACTTATATATATTTTTGTTGTCTCTGTAATAATCAAAAACTAATTGGACTTGCTTTACATTGCCCCTCTTTCATTCCCTCATTAGCTGAGAGCACTGTGATCAACACACTTTCAGCTGAATTGTCTGTCTCTGTCTGTTTGTATGTCTAAGTCTTTAAGTATATATCCTTATTTATCCACATATATCTACGTATGTGTCTTCATCTCTCAATCTCGTTCCATTCAAACATCCTGTTTTTCTATTATGCTACCTTTATATGTCTTATACGTAAACATATCATATCACTGCAGAATGTGCAGCGTTTGCCTGGGGTATCGGATGCAATGGCAGCTGTAAGAACAGACAGCAACAAAGTCGACGGATCCTGTCAACTGTAAGGCGGGGTTAAAAAACCCAGTCCTGAGATGTAAACTGGTATTACTAATAGAACATAAAAGTTGGTATAAAAAAAAGTAAAAGCAGGACCTATCCAAAGTGACAAAAGATGGCATCTGAGCATATACTATGAGGGCGATGAATGAAGTGACTTATGGTTTGACATGAGCCCTTCTTATGGACAAAAATCTGCCTAGGGCGCCCATTGCTAAGGGGGGCACCTGTTGGGGTTTTTATTTTCCCGCTACGTACACATATTTTATAACTAAACCTTCAAGGAGATCATAAGTGTCCCTTTTTAAGATTAACAAGGAGCGACGTCGATCGTGTTTTATAAAATTAAACTGTGCCGAATGCTCTCCCCTATCCTCCCCTCTCCCCTCAAACTCGCAAGAACTGGTCCGGGCTAGACGACTATTGGTTCAATGTCAAATTTTATGTTTTACAGATTGAGTTAAATAATTTGCTAACTAGCACACCCACATATAGATAAAGTGAAACTACATCAAAGCTAATTTAAAAAAAGCGACTGGCATACCAATGAAAATATAAACGACATACCTAATTAAATGCACATTATCTAGTACTAGTACAGTATTGAATAACTTTCAGTTAGGGTTTTCCCAAACTTTAACATTTCATTACTAGCAATTTAGCCTACCATCAAAAATTAAGAGCTAGAAGTTTAGATAACATTTATTTTAATTGTTGTGGGATGGGTAGTTTGCTTTACTTAACTGGGTGTGCCCTGATTGCAGACATATGCTGTATTAACTCCCGTAATTCTAATCGATTAATGTTTTTTTTTACGACACACACTTCGATAACCTCTGATTTAGATTAATCGTAGAATGAAAAGTTGGGGATGTGTGGTGATATCTTGTCCTCTTTGTCTCTCCTGTTTACAGAGTGCAAGGCGTTCCATTTCGATGGGGATAGTCATGGAGACTGCAGGATTCAATGTGACGGAACGGAAAGCACCGACTAATCCACGGGGGCATGTGAAAGCAAGTAACACTCTATATGGGGAAAGTAGGGGGTAAGGGTTCGGGGTCTTGGGGAGAAAGAATTTCATGATATAATGAAGTCAAAATCTAGTGGCCCATTGTCAATAAAACACAGGAAGAGATGAATTGAAATATATATATCGAAATATGAATTTATAGTTTGGAATTAGATTTACTATATTGGATGTTTACTGACGTAATTACTACAATGTTGGCGGCTATTGGCTATTTTGTTTTTACTTGAGTAGGCAATGTACGTCAATAAGTGGTGTACTTAGTTTTAATAACAAAAAAATCATTACAATATTTCTTTCATATTTTCTTGCATTTTATATCGTTAAAATAATGCCCTTTGCTTTTGTTAGTCATGTTTTATGTACAACATTAAAAATAGCTCACCAGACTAAAAACAAAGAGTGTTGTCATCGAAACTATAAATGTGTTCAATATTTCAAATAGATTGGGATCCGACAAGTTGTTGTTTGATGATTTCAAATTACCCGAAATATATAACTCATTTTTGCCAGAGTGACTGTAACAAAAGCCTATACTAGACAAATCGGTGTATCCATCTACTTCGTTATACCCATAATTATCGGTTTGTAAAGTCTCTGTAAGAATGATATGTATATCTATATCTTCAGTACTATAAATTACTAATACTGCAGTTTTATAGTGCCATTCTTTCATCACCGCAACAACCAATAGTGCCATGACCTTGCAAACACATATCGATCATTGAATAGAAAACTTTGACTATGACCTGAAAAAAAATATATTGGTTCTCGCAACAGATCGAACCTCGGACCCGCAGTTAGTCAGTCGCAAAGTCTACAAGGCTCGAAATTACGTTAGCTGCCAATCTCTCTGTCAATCTGGGCTTCTACATTGTCTTTATTTGTTCATCTAGATGTAAGCAATTTACAATGACACATTTCCTTTTCTTCTTGGGCAGAGGCAGAAAAGAAAAATAAGAGATTTGATTAAAATCTTTACTTGATGCTTTTGTTTCTAGTTCTTTATATATATATTTTTTTTTATTTATTATTGAAATAAAATTCGCATGAAAAGTTGCAGACTCACTATAAACCAAAGTCTCGAGCAGCGAGTTTCTACAGGCCATATTTTTTCATCTCTCCAGATTTTTTTTCATAATACGGCTCCCAAGAAAAATCCTGAATATGAGGTCCAATCAGTCCCCTTTCTACAAAAATCCCCAGCACTATAGCAGAAAAAAATATTTATCAGCTTTCTTTATCTTCAAGCCAAATAGGTATGTTTCCAACCTACATCATTTAGTTAATTTCAAGGCAATTTTTCCTTGTAATAGATTAAACAGTATTCTTTAAGAAGGGGAGTATTAATCTAAGTCATTTTAAAGACTTATTGTTGTATAATAAGCACATAAATATCTGCCGTTCAGCAAAAGCATATTTATAAAATTAAGAAAGTGTATTACGACAAAAAATAAACAAAATATTTAAGAATGAATATAACTGTTTATTTAAATTTACATTGAAAAAAGCATTAAAAGTATTTAAAAAATATGTCAACAGTCTACACATAGCTATGTGTTGAAAAGATCTTCCTAATCATACATTAAAATATTCTTTTCTTAAAAAAAAATATTAAAGATAGATAATTAATAAAAGGCATTAATGTTTGGTAATAAATGTCTGGTTCCCCCACATAAAAGCGTTACAATGTTTTGACCCGGTCTATACAAAATCATGGTTCGACTCTATGATCATTTATAAGATTTCAAATTAATTAAAATCTACCAGTAAAAACTTAAAATGTACAACGAGAATAAAAAGAAATTTAAAAGCTCTTAACTAATAAAACTTCAAAGTGGTTTGTTTAAAAAAAAAAAAAAAAAACTTTGCATGTTTTTTCATAAAAATTTCTTGGAAATCTTTTAAATTTGGAACCCTCTCAGTTGGCAAGAATGGTAAACTAAGCATTTTACAGATCTATTGGTGTAGTCTGTGTAGAACAGTTGCAGTATTTGGTACACTTCTAATGGACATAAATATGGATGTTGCTCCAAAAAATGTTTGGCAATCAGCTCTGTAAATGAGAAAAAAATACGCGAAATTATGTCTGCCTTATTTTTGGCCAAAACGTCTTTAAGCGCTTGAAACGCAGCATACATCCGGACCGGTTGTACTACCCCCTAATGTCTTATTGAAGACTGCTGCGTTTGTAAATATACCATTGGGCAGTAGACTAAATTAGGCGAAGTACCTAGTTCAATAAACATTGGCAAGTCCACTGGATAGTATACAAGCAAAGAAATAGTTAATGAAAAAAAAGGACCAACTGACTGGTAGGCTGTGTTTGTAAACGTACCATTGGCCAGAATGTTCAATTAGGGGAAGTATTAAGTTCAATAAACAGGAGTTGTGTTCACTTATATGCCAGTTAAATGAGCAACACTTTTCGACCTAGTAGTCATTACTAAACAAATGATATTTATATAGCCACAACATTGATCTCATAACACTTGATTTTTATAACTAAATTACAATGCACTGGTGAAGCCGGCCGGCTATTTGTATGAAAATCAAAACTTCTATAGTTTTCTTGAATATCTCAATTAGTCAAAGTCTTTCTAGAAGCTTCTAGAACATTCTAGGGATTTCATAGTACATTTCAGAACCTTCTAGAATTGTATAGACTTTTCTAAAACTTTTTAGAACTTTCTAGCATTTTCTGCGTGCTTTAGATACAAATATTCACATTCAAAATTTATTAAAATGATTTAAAATCTCAGTGTCGATGAGGCAGTATTAAATATGGTCATATATTCATGATTTTTTTTCTGTGCTATTTTGAAGTCAAAGGGATCACAAAAAAACAAAATGCTCCAAAAACATTTGAAAAAAATGTTTTTGGGCCACCCTAATATATATATATATATATATATATATATATATATATATATATATATATATATATATATATATATATATATAACGCGATAATTATATTGAAATAGGTGTAAATATGGTAGTAAGGTGTAATTTGGTTGAAAATCTTCCCCAAATCCACCCAGCTGGAAATCAAACTTTTCTTACTATACACAAAATCCCTTGATATTACTTTACCACAGAAAAAAATAATGTACGCTTCATCTTCAGATTGTCCGCAATAACTAAAGAAACATAACTAAACATGTATATAAAATATACACCCTATGGGATACAGAAATGAGGCGTTAAAAATATTTCAAATTGAAATTTTATATATGATAATATTGATTCTTTGTTAGCCATTTTAGCTTATCAATATAATAACTAGGCCTATGATTTAAATGAAAATCTTTTTTTTTTTTAATTTGGCGTTATATTCAATGTATCCCATATTGCTGGTACTAAACTCTATATTGTTATATTTTTTGACAGACAAAGTTATGTGTCAGCCTTTTAATAACGTTATGTGATTTCACATTAAAATACCTGTAATGTTATACTCTTAGAGCTAATTGTCACAGGGTATTTCCTATGACAGTGCACTAAATGAATGGTTATGTTGAACGGAAAAAAGAGGAGGTGCGAGTTTAGAGACTGTTGTGGTAGTAACATGAAAGAATACATTAATTTTAATAAGCTCTCTTATTGTGTTGGAATTAAATTATGTCTATTGTGACACTAATCTTATAGCTTTTTGCAGTTATAGACAATCAATTTTCCTTTTTCATGCCAATGAGTTCATGTAATATTTCAACAAGACTTCAAAACCAAGGTTGTCTGTTTGATAAATGTGATAAGCTATTTTTGTCGAAACCAGAGTGGGATGTCAGAGATCATATGCGTGTTATTTATAACCTCCCTGCCCTACACTCCATATTATAGAGATGCACCGTGTTGTTTTTGTCTTTTTGTTTTAATATTTTATTTTCCAACTTTTAATTTAGCCTGTAGAACTGGATATTACGGAAAAAACTGTCAACACAAGTGTAGTGATAATTGTCAACATGGTAATTCTTACTGTAGCTCAATCGATGGCTGTTGTTCTTTTGGTTGTACTCTTGGATATAAGCCACCCACCTGTAATTCAAGTAAGAAGTTTTGATAGAAATGTGTGTCTGTAGAAGTTAAACTGCATTACAGTGGACATTTTAAACTTAACTTTTATGTTTGCTACCTTAGCTACCAGCTTATATAAAATAAGATGACAATGTATGATCAATCCCAACATTGGAAGTATAAATTATATACAAGATTCCGCTTTAAAAAGTATGTTATGGGACATAGTTCTCCCCTGCATATACAATAACAGTAAGATAGAAAGTTCAAACTAAAAAAAAAATATTTATTTCCAAAATTGTCTTATTAGGAAAGATAAATAAGTTTCTGCTTTACGCTAAATAAATTGATATCTACTTCAAGCTACTTTCAATTTAAAATCTAGGATGCTTAAATAAATAGACTTAAATTATGGGTGTGTTTATATCTGTGAAATGATTTTGATTCTACTGTCGACTCGTTTTAATAAAAATAAATATGTATAAACTTTACAAACGTGTGTAGCCTAACCCTAACAATCGCGACACAATTATAAAAAGGCAATATTTTAAACAATATATTTCTGCTACATTGCAAAATTGAAGAAAATAATACCATCTAATATGATTTAACATTTTCAATAACTCAATAAATAAACCCTTCAATCGAGATGAAAGTACAATTGAATATTGTTGTCATGATACTTTATTTTCAAAAATGTTATGTCCTTTAGAATGTGTGTTTCTATTTTATAGAGCGTATTAAGTTTATCTTTCTTATTAACTCTTGCTTGAGAAAATGAATTATATAACACTTGTGTACATATCAAGTTGTTGTGTGTATTTATTTACATATACATTAATTTTAGCTAACTTTCTAAATTCATTTTTTTTACTAGCGTGTGATGTCGGCTACTATGGTACAAACTGTCTATCTCCATGTCCTACAAACTGTAAGACAGAGGAATGTGATGTACAAAGTGGTCAATGTATTGGAGGATGTAAAGCTGGATATGACGGAGTTAAATGTGAAAATGGTATTTTATATTCAATTCGCCTTTTTAAAAACTCAAAACATCATACTGTCACTATTTATTGTATTTACTTGGCTTCTCTCTAATCAAAGAGTAAGGTCAGATAATTAAGACCTTCACATATTACGTGATAATTTATGTTTATCCATTACATTAATTAAGATGTTGTAGACCTTACACATACTTAAATAAATGTTATTAACTTAAAAAGTGTGATTGCCATGAATTAATTGTTTATTTCTGGCACACTTTTATCTAGTAAATGAGATCCATTGTTTGTTTACACTTTGTTAACAGATGAAACTATGATAAATAAAGGACTTGCTTTTCAGAACTTGCAGTAAATTAGTAAACTTTGAACAGCTATGAAAATGTGTTAGCGCAATATTTTGATGTTGTTGAGACCCATAGAGACATAAATTGCAGTCAACATATGATTACTATTTTAAAAATTAACCAACATTATGTAACACAATGTAATATGAATAAGATAACTGATGATTTTTTCATTTAAGTCGTAGTCGTTATTATAGAAACCAGAGAGCCATTTAGAGACAAACCATTTATAGTGCCAATAGTATACGGGACTTATAATAATGTGTCTGGTCCAAAACCAAATTATTGTGTTCCATAATGTAGCCAGAAAATATAGTTTTAGAATAAAGGGATGCAATTCTCGTTTCTGTTTCCCTTAATTCGCGTTTGTATTTGACTTCTGCGTTAATTAAAATTTGAAATATTTGTTGGTGTAACAGATAACTTTACATTACTTAAGTATTATTACTTTTTAAAACAAACTTCAACTAATTTTCAAGTATTTAATATTTACATGGCAAAACGTACATAAAGTAAACAATATGATGATAATATTTTATTTAGCATGTTAATTAGCTTTTTGATTATTTACGTTTCATATCTTTTCAAGATAATTACATCCAGAATAAATGTAAAAATATTATTATCATCATAAATTTCAATATAAAGCAGGCATTCAAAAGGAACACAAGATTACAACCTAGAAGGATAGGATTATAGAATTTAAAAAGTTCAATTCTACTTTCTAACTTCCCCTTCCTTTTTTTAAGGTAACAAAATGGCTGACTTATTGTAAGAAAAAAAACTGAAGCAGAAAAAAGAAAAACAATACAAAAAGGAAGATTATTCAATGAGAAGTGTAGTGATTTATTTAAATTACCTACAGTTATGAAATAAACATCTGCTTACATTGTATTCAAATAGTGTCAGGTGTCAGAGAACATAATTTTAAAAAAATATTACTATTTGAATGATGCTGACAAATGTAAAGGTTTTAAAGGAACGTATAGTGGAGCTTAAAAACAAAGAACAGTGTACGATAAGGCAACTTAATTAAATAAATAATATATTTCTACAAAAGAGTACACATAGTCTCTAAGAGAGATCAAACGTCAATAGAGCTATCCAGGGAACTACCTAATGAAACATGACTGTAGCCAAAAAGTAACAAAGACAATGTTTGAGATACCTATTTGTGTGTGTTTTTGGAGATCGGAAAAGCAAGTAAGTACAATGTTGGTCTAGTAAAGCAGAATCATCTATTTGTTGATATAGGTAAGTACACGGTTATATCTTTGTTGACTAAAATAAGGTCATATGGTTTAAGTTTATTTGAAATAAAAAAATATTTTTGAATTATCAAAATGTATAGCCTTAGGAATTCATTAAAATACATCGGATCAAGGCAGCGTCGTAATGTGGTGCAAATAGCTGCTAAACACCCGGGTGAAGAAAACTTTTTTTTTTTTTTTAAAGTTACTTTATTTGGCAAGGATACACGATAAGATTCTTCAGATGCAACAAAGTCAACTTAAAACGGTTAGAATACTATTTTTTTTATAAAGTATATTTCTTACATGTTTTATTTTTTTTACTTTATGCAAGTCAAATGAATTACATTTTTAATGAGGAAATGAGTAAAGGTTTATGTTGATTGATTTATTTGATTAGATTTAGCAATTTTTACCACTTCTTCTAATGCTATAAATTTAAGGCTTTTGTTCAATTTAAATAATTTGATGACCACATATTTTATGAAAGGCTATTTATTACTTAAATATGTAATTAAATTATGTCAAATAAAATATTTATTATATTTATAAAAATGTATCTCATACACTTAAGAAAATACGAATATCTCTTTTGTAAGGTTGGTCATTTTGAGTTTTAGTAACAAGAGAGTTTCACTGTAATTTCTGAGTGGTTTCCAATCATCAATCATCACAAGCAGTTGTCATAAAATTAAACTTCCTGAGAACTAAAAAAAACAAAAGAAATAGGACATTCAACAAGTGAACATATTTTATATTATGGCTGATAAATGTGTGTGGGAAATATTTATTTTCATAAGTCTGTTCTATTTTGAAATTTTCAACTTTGTAATTATAATTAAACAAAAAATCTCCTACAATTTTTTTGTTTAAATACATTTTAAACAGTTGAATGCAAAATCATAAATTAATAACAATAACTATACAGAAATTTATATTTAATTGTATGATTTACCATTGCATCCTGCCATTCTTTTTATTAATAACTTATCATCTTCTAATTTAATAATAATGCCTTTATATTGTCTACTTTATGTTTGAATCGCAAATCACCTCTGCGTAAAAAAGAGCAGTAGTAATTTATCTTGTCTTATTTTCATTTGAATTCGAGTAAAGAACGGACTTAATTAAAATAAAAAAAATTAAAATAGTTTTAAAAAATCACTGGAATATAATATCCCGAATATATACATATATATCACACTTCGAATGTGTAGCATTATTGCCAACGTGTTATGTTGTTCAACACTGCAGAGAGGATGTGTATATATATATATATATATATATATATATATATATATATATATATATATATATATATATATATATATATATATATATGTATGTAGAAGAAACTCAGCTTTGTTTCGTTGTACTGCAAATAACATTTTTTTTTATTAAAAAAAAAAAATCATTCAAAAGACATTGTAACATTTTTAAAAAGACTCAGAAATATAACATAAATATCACATTTAAAGAAAAGTATTTACTTTACTTTAGATTCAATGGCACAGAGCTTGCTTACATGAGCTTTTATTTCAAATGCTATTTCGTTATAGGCACATACATCAAAACGTTAACTTGATTGAAACAGAGACATATAACACATTCGGAATCAGCTCGAAACACATTTTTAGAAAAAAATGGGTTTGGTACTCCGATAACAATAAAAAAGTTTTTATTATTTTTTATGCACACTATATAAAAAAACAAAAAAAAAAAAAAAAAAAGCAAACGGCATAGTGCATTCGCTAGATGCCGTTCAGAATGTGTCGCTACTACGTTTGAAACAGCACGTGTGCATTCATATTTCTGCTACACTCTACTAAAATGGATTTTCATTTTGAAGATGAAAGAGAATAGAAATTTAAAATCTATTTTTATATCCCTGTTATTTCCGGGTACGAAGATTACGCTTAATCAAAATACACTCTACCAGGAGACTGAGAACAGTCTAAACTCCATATCCTTACATATCATTTCCTGAAACAAAAAAAAGTTGTGTGAAATATTAATTACTAAATTTTAAGGAGTAAAATCTGTATTGTGTTATATATATTATATTAATCAATCATGCATTTACTATTAATTCCCGACAATATTTCTTACAAATTATGGATCTATTTCACGTTCCTAATATTGTAAAGCTTGTTGTTAGCATACGTAAATGTTTTCTGATATTTATTATTAGACAACTGACATATCCGGTCATGCCTTGAGGGATTGTATGATTGTATGACGTAATTGTGTTACATCCGCCAATTTTGTCAAAAATAACGAGATTTGTTATGGCCCTCGCATAAGCCGATGGCAAGACTTGAAAACTATCATATTCTTTAAACTGCATAATTATATAGCTGGACTTTTACCGTAATTTCATTGAAATCTGTATTTGTCTACGCGCTTTATCAGCATGCACTAGGCACAAACTGATAAGCACGAAGAGGCGGGATTCCAACCTCACGATCGCATCACAAGCACTCTACCAACTGAATTATCCAGCCACTTAACCTCATTTAGATTGAAATTCTAGATGATATACGATAATTAGATAGTATGTGAGTAGAAATACAATTAAATGCGAATTTTATAAAAAGATGCAAATCAGTGCGCCATATGAATGTTGAGTCTATGTGTCCGGATTCCGCCATTGCCCGCATTGCCTTGTACTGTTGGATGTACAATGTCGTTACCCAACTATCATGGAATATTGTGTTACCGGCGGATAGGTCGACCCTGTTATTTTCAGTGAATTTTAAGTCATACATTTTTCGACTCATACACGAGTATCAACGGTAAGTAGTTCTCCGTTTTGAAACTGCTGGACTTGGGTTTGTTTACGATACTATGTACTTCCCCTTGATGAGACTGCTGGACTAGGCTTTGTTTACTATACTAAGTACTTCCCCTTTGTTGAAACTACCGGACTTGGGTTTGTTTACTATACTAGGAAGTTCCCCTTATTGAAACTGCTGAAATTTCGATTCTACGCAATACATCTATTAAAACTACAAGATATGATTTGTATACCTATTAACCAAAGGTATGATTGTTGTACTACATTTTTCCAGTTAGAACACACTCCACCGTATCAAGCCGCTTCATAAGAATATATTTGTCTGCACTTATCTAAAATTTAAATATGTTTTGAACAATATTTTTACTTCTTAAATATCCAACAACAATATGTTATTTTGACAAATAAAAAACAACGATACGTTTGTTTTTAACTATTAGTACCTAAATAAGTGTAAAACAAATTTAAAGACATGAAATATATAAATCACACAATGTAGCCTAAAATACTCAATATTTATTAGTCACCATTTTATTTCCTTTTTTTATTTTAACGAAATATGTTTACTACTTTCAGCAAAGAAAGATAACTCCAGGGATATCACGTATCAAAAAGGTGCGTGCGCTGCTTGCAGTATAATCGTGTTTGTAGTTGTCGTGGTAGTTGTGTGCAGAAGAAGAATGAAACAACCCAAACTAAAAGCAGACGACAGAATGTGACCAGTCGAGAGACTAAATTCCAATCGTATGACGTTGTTAAACAGATCAATGTGTGGCAACATTCATATGAATCAGCGATTACACCTGGTAAGACTTTTTTAGTGAAAATATTACATCTCTTTGTAGTATTTTTTAACATGACAGAACATTTATCTCTATGTTTAAGAACAATAGATATTTTGTAACAATACTGATATATTGTCATCTTTTTAAGGCAGGATACTGAAATACGTTTATTAATTGTTTATATCTATTTTGAGCTAATTCTAACGAACCAAGTGTACTATGACCTTTGGGGGTCCGTTCTGCGGGAGTTTTATTTTAGCTTCAACCAAAGTGGCTTTTGTATTGTTTAGTCAGACCGGTTTTATTAAGTATTTATTCGATTAAATCATAAAACTGGAGACATGGACCAAGTTCATGTCAAAGTCCAAATTATTCTTTTCCTTGTAGTGCAACTTGCTACATGTCAGAGTATATTTTGATTTTTTTTTAATGTTCTTTTATTGATCATTTTGATTACACTGGCAGGGCTGAGTTTCGCATTCTTTACATTGTCTTAGTTTCGATCTCCAGATCATTGTCACCAAATACATTTTTTTTACAAATAGGCTCTTGTGATTAAGTATTGTTTTGTTTTGAATTTCGCACATTTTAGTAAACATATTTACGTCTCACTTCTTGTTCGCAGGTCAATTGAACGTATCAACAGCAGCAATGGAAATAATAAGTCATGGAACGTTGCCACAATATGATAACCATTCTGTTTCTATTTTCGAGACTATGGATGAAAACGTGACACCTGTTTAAAACACATTCGACATATTTATATATGTACACTGCTAAACATAAAATATTACAATTAAAAGAAAATATTCTTACACATGAATTGTTAAAGTATAAATGTACTTTTAGAGACTCGAGACAATTTTCGGTACATCATTTTAAATATTGATTTTTTCATCTAAGATACTTTTATTAAATACAGGTGCTAGTAATTATGGTGACAATGCCAATTTTAGATATAACTTTATTAATAATAGTATGCCAGCAATATTATGGGTTCGATCGCAAGGCAAAACTTTATGGACTGAATAGCAATATAAATATAAATTGTAAGTCAGGATTAACTCAAATAATAAATGGTTCTTACAGCTAGAATTAGGGCAGGCTATGTGCGTACATTATGTACTAATGTTGAATAGAATGGTAGACGTACATAGAAATATTTATGGATCTGTTCAATAACTACATTTGTATAGAAATACGAAAATTGGTAAATCGTTTACTTAAGGCGTAACGTGACTCTAAGATAATCGGCCGAGCAAACCTCCATCGATGACGTGAACTACGCAAAGGATGTAGTCGATTAAAACTTTGACGCAAACACACATATAATAACATTCAAGCATGAGTTATCTCTCTTATTTAGACGACAAACATACTTTGCTGTCCGATGCATTTAATGATTTAGTCTAAATGACGTCATCCCAAATAAACTTCAATTATTTATGAATTATAAACTCATTTGGTGGAGTGAAATATTTATCCTTACAAATGTCGTGGTAATTAAATTTTAAAAAATGTCTTTATATTTTTATTCAAGACTTTATTTGTAATTGTTAAAATAAAAAAGGCTTCTGATAACTAATTATTTCTTATATGTTATTGTCTAAGACAAGTATAGAAAAGTATTTATAGAAAATTTAAGTACATTAAAGAGCGATACGCAAGAAATAATGCTAAAAGCAAAATCAAATATGTGAAGGAAATGTTGTAAATAAAGTTAATGAAGCGAAGCGTTGTTTACAAGGTAATATATCCATGCCGGGGACGAAACATTTATTACCGGCTCTGCAGACATTTTTTTTTCATCCGGCACTGGTTTTTTTTTCTTAAATCGAGCACTGGCTACTACTAGTGGTTCTCTCCCATCTTATTGAACGGTGTCAGCTTGTGCCGTATATGTGACATCATCCTCACCCTATACATAGTAGGCTACTAGACCGCGCAACGGGTAACATCTTTCTCAAGTTTCTAACCTGGTTTCTCACTTGATAAACATGTGACCAATACATTTACCACGAGACAAACAACGATACTATTTAACAAGCTGTTTGTTTGTATGTTGGTGTGTGATTGTTAATGTGACCAGTTGTTTAATTAGGTCAAGCATGCCTAAAGTGTCTATTTTGACCGGTACAGGTGTCAGCGTTTGGTAAATGATCCCGTGACTCAGTGGACAGATAACGGGTACGAGACACACCGGAAAATCAGAGCATGGTGGTCACACAGGACAGTTAGTCCGAATATTTTGAGTAGTCTCACGTGGTAGTCTCACGGGCGAGTCTCGAGGGTGAAGACAGTTTATTGAGTAAAAGTGTAACTTCATTGATGTTGTGTTGAGATGTATTGTATAGTAAACACCAAGTAAAAAAGTTCAGTCGTTATATTATGATGGAATCAGGCGTGATAATTATATAACTATACTGGGATATGATAACACTATATGTAAGGCTGTCTTTATATGGCGCTGTTCAATTCAGTCGGCATACAATATCAGTCTGTTGTGAACAATTAACCCTTAACACAACTGGTTCAGAGATAAATTAGTAGGTCTTCATTTATAATACAAACAACATTTCTATGTTCTAAGAGTAATAGTTATAAAAAATTCACAGTTGTTTGATAGTAATTGAGCTGGTCAGCTGATTTTGTTTGATTCAACATATTAACTTCACCTCGGTTTTAATTTTGTTCTGTTTTGATTCAGAAGTTAATAGACAGTACACACAGTGCAATACTTCAAATTCGCAGACTGAAACAAGGCATACACAAAAACATGTACTTTCATTTACATCCAAACACATATTCATAGTAATAGCGCTGAGCAGTTTAATGGCTTAGCTACTTACACAAATTAAAAACAAATGAAAATTGCCCGTGCATTAGCTCAACTTCCTGTATAAATTTGTTAATCGCATACAAAAATTTGATTTATATTTTCAATCTTTCAATCCGTATCGATCGACATCTTTTATATGTATAGATGTTGTGAGAAGACTAAGTAAGTGCTTCACTTGTATGTACCTGAACTTCGTTTAAGAGTAGTATATTTGTACTTATCAATTATATCATTTTCAACTATACCGGCTGCAATGGCGTAGCGAGCTTAACTAGCCCCGGGCACAATACTTTTTAGCGCCCACTCCCCATTCGAAAACCATATCTCTATACATACAAGACGCATTTGCTATCTGTCTGTCTGTCTGTTCCCTTAAAACTCAAGATCCAGACAACCAAATAACGTGAAATTTGTTAAACATACACATAATTACATGGGGAAGGTTATAGGACAGGTTTCGTTTCATCTCGATGGGCAGTTTAATTGTAATTATTTTTATTTTAGTATTTTACTATATTAAAATAATCTCGACGGCGCCATAAATAAAATTCATCTGTGACGTCATTTCCCGATGTGCTGCAAATAATTGTTGTTGTTTTTTCATGCTCTCTGATTTGTACAGTTTGAGGAAGGTAAAGGAATGAAGAAGGATTTTAGAAGAAGTGTGAAGCCATAATAATAAGTATATATATATATATATATATATATATAGAGAGAGAGAGGTTAGGGAGGGAGAAAAGATGGAGGGAGAGAGGGGTTAGGGAGGGAGAGTGAGGGGGATGGACAGTGGGAGAGATTGAGGGGAGGGGAGAGAGGGAGATGGGAGAGATAGGGAGGGAGAAAGGGAGGGAGGGAGTGAAAGTGAGAGAGAGGGGCAGGGGGGAGGGAGGGAGAGAGAGAGGAAGGGAGAAAACAGAAGGTAAACAGAAGACCTTATTTTAAACCCGGGCAAATCCGGTTACTTGCAACTAGTAATATTATTTGCCATTTGGCGTTAGTATTGCCTGTGAATAATGCAACCCATTTTCCCCCTTCACTACGTTACTAGCAAGAGAAGCATACATAATTTCAGATTTCTCTGTATGAAAATGTCTTTGTTTTTTATTGATGTAACGTTACAATGTAGTATGACATGTGAGATTATTGAGATATTACAGGAAATGCGTCATCTTGGGTTTAAAAGTCAGTGCCAATCAAAGTCATAGAGTTTATTTAAACATAACAACGGTGAGGTCACACAAATCTTTAAAAACTGATTTAACTATAAACTTACTTAATAACTGACAATATCTAACGAAGAAATATATCTGCTCATATGTCTAATAATTACATTCAATAAAATAAACTAAGTATACTGTAGCTAGATAAACGATAACTTTGTCTGATAGGCCTACTATCATAGACTGAGTAGAAATTCAAAGAAATATTCATTTATTGCCTATTGAACATGATGTGTCTTGAAATATAATAGTTGTACTTAGTGGACAGCAATACAGAAAATAAAAATCAATTGAACTCTACACATTGGTGGAAAGACTGGAGGGGGGGGAATTTAGATAAAGTAAACATTTGTAATTAGGTCAATGGTAGTACTGTGGGTACTGATATATAGAACACATTTTTTGAAGTAATAAGTAAATAGAGGGATTTGGGGATATACATAACGATAATATTTTGTAGAAATAAATAGTAACGTGGACATATAGAACATTGAGATATCGGTAACGTCTAGAAAAAAAAAAGTAAATATTGGGATTGGGCGGGGGGCATAGATAAAGAAAATATTTTGATGAAATCAGTTGTAACAGAGGGGGTAGATAAAGGAAATTATTTGTAAGAAATAAATAATTGTTGGGATGATAGGGATTGAGATATTGATTACAGTTTGGAGAAGTAAATGGTTGTTATCTGTGGATTCAATATATATGGACAATGAAACATACAAAATAACATTTTAAAAAAATATTGATTCGTGGGTTTGTGAGGGTCTTAGAGAAAGAAAACTTTTCAAGAATCAAATAATGTTAGGATTGGTGAATTGAAATAATGGTATGATTGGTGGGATTGAAATAATGGTATGGTAGGTGGGATTAAAATAATGGTATTATTGGTGGGATTGAAATAATGGTTGGATTGGTGTGGTTAAAATAATGGTGACATAAAGAAGATATTCATAAATGATATCCATTATAAAAAAAATTAAATAAAGATAACATTTAGAAAAAATAAATACAATTTGGGATTGAGGATATCATTAACATTTTGATGAAAAAATTCAATAATTGTAAGTCAAAGGAAAACATTTCGAAAAAAAAATATATGGTCGGGGGGAGGGAAGTAGCTGGAATAAGGTAAATAAAACATTTAGCAAAAATAAAAATATATGTTGGGAATCTGGAGCATTGAGATAATGAAAACATTTAAACAAAAATATTTTAATTTGGGGACTGGAGGAGGAGGTAGATATAGATAATAATTAGAAGAAATATTTATATAATAGTATGTGGGGGGTAGATATAGATAATAATTAGAAGAAATATTTATATGATAGTATGTGGGGGGTAGATATAGATAATAATTAGAAGAAATATTTATAAGATAGTAGGTGGGGGGAGGTAGATATAGATAAAAATTAGAAGAAATATTTATATGATAGTATGTGGGGGTTAGATATAGATAATAATTAAAAGAAATATTTATATGATATTATGTGTGTGGGGGGTAAATAGTGATAACAGTTTGAAGAAATAAATAAATGATATTATAAAAGAAAAAGGTTAATAAATTATTTCAATGGAATAATGAAATACTGGATGAAGGGATGGTTAATGAGATAAAAAAACATATTTTTGAAAATAAAATTATTAGACTGGGGGAAGGGACTAGAAGGTATGTAGTTCAAGTGACAAAGTTATGTAAAGGGGGAAAAGGTAAATTTTAAATCTTTATTCTATTGAAATAATCATGAGACACCCTGTGAAAAATCAAGATGCATGCAAGAATTGAAATAATAAAAAGTGTCCTACCGTACGGCTGACTTCATTGGGCAGGTTGAGATCTAGGTGTGTGTGTCAGGAGCATGGAGCTGGAACATAGATCTTGAACATGGCTGGAACATAACCGTAATGTAGAGCTGGTAGATGCAGCTGGAACATGGCTGGAAATATCCGTAACAAAGAGTTTTAAGATGCAGCTGGAACATGGCTGTAACGAAGAGCTAGAAGATGCAGCTGGAACATGGCTGTAATGTAGAGCTAGAAGATGCAGCTGGAACATGGCTGTAACGTAGAGCTGGAACATGGCTGGAACGTAGAGCTGGAAGTCGCTATCCTGTCCGTGCATCAGATGAAAGATGCACCTGGAACATGGCTGTAACGTAGAGCTGAAAGATGCAGCTGGAATATGGCTGTAACAAAATGCTGGAAGATGCAGCTGGAACATGGCTGGAACATATTCGTAATGAAGAGTTGGAGAATGCACCAGGAACATGGTTAGAACATAGAGCTGGAAGATGCAGCTGGGACATGGGTGTAACGTGGAGCTAGAACATGGCTGTAACGAAGAGCTGGAAGATGCAGCTGGAAAATGGCTGTAACGTAGAGCAGGAAGATGGCTGGAAAGTAGAGCTGGAAGATGCAGCTGGAACATGGCTGGTAAGTAGAGCTGAAAGATGCAGCTGGAACATGGCTAGAACGTAGAGCTGGAAGATGCAGCTGGGACATGGTCGTAACGTGGAGCAGGAAGATGCAGCTGGAACATTGCTGGAAATTGGAGCTGGAATATGAAGCAGTAACACTGCTGGAACGTGGAACTGGTACCCTAATTGGAAAGCTTCCCTTTTTGTAAGTTGGTGTTTTGTTTTTTCTTTAGAAATAATCATTCACTGAGAACTTCAAAATCAATAGTTGTGTTTTAAATTCCTCTGCAGAATGTTTGCATGTTACAGTTCATATGTCATTTGATTTAATGGAGTACAAGTATATACTTAATTATGCAGAGTTTAAATTAGCTTAAAAAATATATCTTTAAAGAAAGAGATTAGAGCCTGTACTGATTCACTGAACACAATATTTCCTTAAGTCTTTACATATCTAAATAACCTTTGCTCATTTGTAGCAGTAAAACAAAAAGAAAATAAAATTAAAATCATTTATAACAAGCTAAAACCTAATCATAATACAATCTGACCAACCTATTTATATTAAAGAAAAATAACCTGAAAAATCTAATTAGAAACATTCAAGCAAACACTTGATAAGACATCTAGAAAGTATCTCTGTAATTAATCAATGTGTTCTGTTATACTGTTATCTTATGGCTTTATGTAAATTAAACTATTTATAAATTATGATTTGATGGACTAACAAGTCTCTCAGCTTCTAATTAACCTCCGTTCAACAAAATAATACAATAAGAAAAGAATAAAATGCACTTTGTAAAGACACTTTCTCCTTAATACAAAGTTAATGAATCCAAGTAGAAATATCACAGACAACAATTGATTCAACGAACAACTTTACAAATGGCCGAAACAGCTGCACATGGTCAAAAAAAATAAGAGGACAGGTCAATCGACAAGTCCAGTTAACAATACTTCCCCCTCCATCCTAGACCCGTCCCCTGTGAATACTGTTCATTGAACCATGCAGACACTAACACACAGCTCTACACTGTGTGTAATATTAGCCAATGCCTTATCAACTTGTATGAAATTAAACATAACATATGTCATATCCACAAAAACATTTTACCAAAAAAAAAATAATGTATTATTGATTTTTAAAATGGATGTAAATTATTGTGATAATATTATGTATCATTCCCTGCATAACTGTTGTACGACCTTTATTATTCTTATATGAATTTTTTTGTTTACTTGATGTGAAAGATTCTAAAGCAAGAATACTTTTTATGGGAAATAAAACTAATAAAATATTTAAAAAGGCAATATAGTATAAAAAGTGTATTGTTTAGACTTGTAGTATCACACATAAAAATGTTCATGTTGGTGGTTGTGGCGACAAATTTGAATGAATTGAAAAGGTAAAATGTAAATATTTCATTTTTTCACGTGTTTATTAAAAAAAACTAGGTCAATATGACGCGAAAATCTTAAATAGAAATATTGTTTATTGAGGGCGGTTGCGCAGACTTTACACATAAAGAAATTGTAATTAATAAAAAAAACCGAGGTAAGCTATTGAAACTTTAGCACATAATACTTAAGGTTGACTAATCAAATGCCAGTTGGTGGGAAACATTGCAATTAGGGAAAAGTCAACCATGATTTATTGAATCACTTCTCTCTCTCTCTCTCTCTCTCTCTCTCTCTCTCTCTCTCTCTCTTTCTCTCTCTTTCTTTCTCTCTCACTATATATATATATATATATTTCACTCCATGTGTAAATATATATATATATATATATATATATATATATATATATATATATATATATATATATATATATACAGTATTTTTTGTGAAGGTAGCCTACGCACCGGTACGGCGTGCGGAGAAAAAATATTACTTTTCTTGTATGTTAACGTTTATTATTAGCTTATTATATTATTAATTTGTTAAAATTGAATTATTTTAAAATTGCGCGCAATAAGAACTAAACTACACGCTGGGTTTTAGCTAAAATTTGGCCATCTATCACTGAGTACCGTTACATATTTTTTTTTACAAAAATCACTATATATATATATATATATATATATATATATATATATATATATACTAATAAGACGCATTTGTTGTCTGTCTGTCTGTCTGTTCCCTTATAACTCAAGATCCAGACAACCAAATAACGTGAAATTTGTTACACATACACATAATTACATGGGGAAGGTTTTAGGACAGGTTTCGTTTCATCTCGATGGGCAGTTTAATTGTAATTAATTATTTTAGTATTTTACTATATTAAAGTAATCTCGACGGCGCCACAAATAAAACTCTTCTGTGACGTCATTTCCTGATGATACATTTTTAAAAGAGGGGTAACTTCCGGAAACTCCTATTGTAAACATGATGAAATCAATAGTCATATCTATTTACCTATCGTTTTATGTATTCAGAATATTAAAATTAAAGGTGCACTTTAATAAACCGAAATACGTTAATTAAAATGTTTCTGGGACATTATTAACATTATTAATACAATCTCAATGGGTAGTTTTAATGTAATTAATTATTTTAGTATTTTACTATATTAAAGTATTCACTGTATGGGATCGCCTTCACTATAAATAAAAATCCTCTGTGACGTCATTTCCCGATGATGAACTTGCGCGCGGGTGCTTTAAATGTTATTGCATTTAAATTGTATCAATGCACAGGGAATTCCCTGTATTCGCGCACCAAGTGAATGTGTAATTGAACGGACGGAGAAGAAAGGGTTAGGGAAGGAAAAAAAAATATTGTTGTTTTTTTTTTCATGCTGCAAGTACCCGGCTTTGCCCGGGATTAAAATAAAGTTTTCTGTTTATTTAAGAAGCGTAATTTGACGTTTAATTGGGGGTACAGAGAGAGGGAGGAGAGAGATAAAGAGAGAGGGGGCAAAGAGGAAGATGAAAGGAGGGGGCAGGGAGGGGGAGAGAAGGGAGGGAGGGAAAGGGAGAGAGGTGGTAGGGAGGGAGAGGGCGGAAGGGAGGGAGGGAGAGGTAGAGAGGTTGGAGAGAGAGGGAGAGAAAGGGAGGGAAGGAAAGAGAAAGGAAGGGGAGAGAGCGGGGGAGTAGGGGAGGGAGATAGAGGAGGGAGGGAGGGGAGAGAGAGAGGGAGGGAGAGAGATGAAAGAAAGATGGGGGAAGAAAGAGATAAAGAGAGAGCAGAGGGGGCAGGCAAGGGAGGAGAAGAAGGGAGGAGGAAGGGAGGAAGGAGAGAGGGTAGGGGTAGGGAGGGAGAGAGAGGGAGGAGCAAGAGAGAGGAGGACGGGGTGAGAGAGAAGGAGGGAGGGGGCGATAGGGAGAGAGAGGGAGATGGGGAGGAGTTAGGGGAGGGAAGGAGAGGGAGGGAGAGAGAGAGAGGAAGGGAGAGAGGGGGGTAGGGAGAAAACAAAAGGTAAACAGAAAACCTTATTTTAAACCCGGGCAAAGCCGGGTACTTGCAACTAGTATATATATATATATATATATATATATATATATATATATTGAGAGAGAGAGAGAGAGAGAGAGAGAGAGAGAGAGAGAGAGAGAATGTAAGAGGGATAAATAAAATGAGCTGAAGATAATCATATGTAATATAAATTACTGATAAGATTTTAAAATTATTTGCGCGGTCGACTGGTCTATTTTTATTAATACCACTAGTGCACTGTATATCTACATAGACATATACTTTTTTCTCCATAACTTCGACGACCATAGTTTATGTTGTAATGGAAACAAGAAAGAAAATATGTAAACAAAGTATGTGTAATCGTTTCATTAAGCTAAATTATGCAACCAGGAGTTATGTCCCGTAGAGTAGAACATGTTTATTATCAACTGAGAGAGAAAATGTTATTTTTTAAAAATACAATCCACATACTTCAACGTGTGTTAAATATGTAAACAAATTATTGGCTGCTGTTGTCATTGAGTGGATGTAGCAGGAATAGTAAACATAATGGAAAACGATTGTGTGACTGTTGAGTCCACTGGGGAAATATTTAAACTATGCATTAGCTGCTGTTTTCAGTTAGGGGAAGCACCTATAGCTTAGTAATCATGACTGTAGTGACCAGTGTCTGCTGGTAAAATACGTAAACAAAACATTGACTAGTTGTCTATGGGGAAACACCTAGCTTAGTAAACAAGACTGTTGTGACTTGTGTCCACTGGTGAAATATGTAAACAAAAAAAAAATTACAGGTTACTGTAATGAGGGTAATCACCTAGATTTTGCATCGACTGGTCTACTGCATGTACTATCAGGTGAGTATTTGTATACTTTAATCGTGGGCATTCCATAGCCCTATTCATATGGGTCGATAAACAGCTATGATGTCTACTGGAAAAAAATGATATACCTGTAATGGTTATTAAATATTTCCTCAAATAAAAGAATAGTGTTGCAACCTACTTGCATGTCATGAGTTTTATCTGTGAGAAGGCGAAATGTGGTGCTGATCATTACATTATTATGAAGAGAGAATTAACATTTTATCTGCAAAGAAAAGCTGCGAATCTATAAAATTTAAGATAATGCTGTGTGTTGTATTGTCTTTATTTATCTACTTTAGTTTTGTATACATGTCCACAGATGCCTTTTTAAAAATTCTAAATTTTAGGAGTCAAAACAATAGATAATCATCAATTTCACACTAATAAAATTGATATTCTTAAAAAAAAACAACTCACACACACAGTTCGGTTTAGTATACGTATATGTAATTACATTAGACTAGAGGATTGTAAGGCTAGCCGTCCAAAAGGATTCCCTTCCATAACTATAGCTCGATGGACTTAGAAATACTGATTGGACATTTTGTTAATTTTATTTATTGAAGCGTTACCTGAATTATGTAGACTAATTTCTATAAGTAGATTAACAGAAAATAATATGCTTTATACTATCTAGAAACGTGGCTCTCAAATTGAAGCTCTGGAAATCAGTCCAGAGATTAGATATTTTTTTCTTTAAACATTTCATCCCGTTGTATTTGATATCGGAATATACACGTAGTATAATTAAATAATAGCAAAAACGAAATTTTTAAATTTATTTTATATTACACTAACTGTACCCTGCAAAAACAAAAAAAAATTAATACTGATGTATTAATTCTTTACTTTCGATTTAACGCAGAACCCACATCGCTTATATATATATATATATATATATATATATATATATATATATATATATATATATATATTGAGCTGTCTAATACAATTTAATATTTTTTATACTGATTTTTAAATAAATCATCTCATAGAAATATTTACTGATTTCATGCAATGGATTGTAAGAAGAGAAAAGTAACATTATTTACATAGATAAAGGTGATAGCCAAGGTAAGCCATGATATACTTTTTATAAAATATGATGTTAAGATCGAACCAACATGACTTTATAGCTACAAAATATTTCTTGAAGTCTCAGGCTAGATTGACCTAAATACCTTTTAACTAAAACATGACAAAATGTAAAATTTACTAACAGTTTTTATTTATTTTTTTCATCTTTCTTAATATAATATCAAATAATGTATGTGGGTGAAGTTGCACATGCATATACTAGTAGGTGGGTAAAGTTGCACATGTATGTACTAGTAGTTGGGTAAAGTTGCCCATGTATGTACTAGTAGGTGGGTAAAGTTGCCCATGTATGTACTAGTAGGTGGGTAAAGTTGCCCATGTGTGTACTTGTAAGTGGGTAAAGTTGCCTATGTATGTACTGGTAGGTGGGTAAAGGTGCCCATGTATGTACTAGCAGGTGGGTAAATTTGCCCATGTATGTACTAGTAGGTGGTTAAAGTTGCCCAGCTTTTTTTCCCCTTGCTTCGAGAACCTCTGATTTAAGTTAATCGTAGAATGAAAAGTTGGGGATGTGTGGTTATATCTTGTCTTCTTTGTCTCTCCTGTTTACAAAGTGCAAGGCGTTCCATATATATATATATATATATATATATATATATATATATAACGTTTTATACATTACTAGTTTAAATCAGAAGTTGTGTTAGGTAAGTCTGGCCTACTAAGATTCATTTATATTTCTACTTTATTAAAGTCTAAATCAAATAGCATTAATCTGTATGAAATATTAAATAAATATAACATAATTGGATTAAAGTTTTTACTTGATGCTTTTGTTTCTAGTTCTTTATATTTTTTAAAATTTATTATTGAAATAAAATTCGCATGAAAAGTTGCAGACTAACTATAAACCAAAGTCTCTAGCAGCGAGTTTCTACAGGCCATAATTTTTTCATCTCTCCAGATTTTTTTTTACAATAAAGGTCCCAAGAAAAATTCTGAATATGAGGTCCCATCAGTCCTCTATCTACAAAAATCCACAGCACTTTAGAAGAAAAAAACATTTATCAGCTTTCTTTATCTTCAAGCCATATAGGTATGTTTCCAACCTACATCATTTTGTTAATTTCAAGGCAATGTTTCCTTGTGATAGATTAGAAATTATTCTTTAAGAAGGGGAGTATTAATCTATATCATTTTAAAGACTTATTGTTGTACTATAAGCACATAATTATCTGCCCTTCAGCAAAAGCATATTTAAAAATTAAGAAAATGTATTACAACAAAAAATAAACAAAATATTTAAGAATGATTATAGCTGTTTATTTAAATAAACATTAAAAAAAAGCATCAAAAGTATTAGAAAAAAATATGTCAACAGACTAGACATTGTAATGAGGCTATGTGTTGAAAAAATCTTCCTAATCACAAATTAAAATATTCTTTTCTGAAACAGAAAAGATTAAAGAAAAATAATTAATAAAAGGCATTAATGTTTGATAATAAATGACTGGTTCCCCATATAGAAGCATTATAATATTTTGACCTGGAATATACTAAATCATGGTTTGACTCTATGATCATTTAAAAGATTTCAAATTGTGTAATATCTACCAGTAAAAAATTAAAATGTACAACGAGAATAAAAAAAAAATTAAAAAGTTCTTAACTAATGAAACTTCAAAATGGTTTGTTTAAGAAAAAAAAAAACAACTTCGCATGTATTTTCATAAAAATTTCTTGGAAATCTTTTAAATTTGGAAACCTCTGAGTTGGCAAGATTGGTAAGCTATGAATTTTACAAAATCTATTGGTGTAGTCATTCTAGAAAAGTTCCACACTTCAAATGACCTTGAAAATGTATCTTGATACAAAAAAAACTTGTTGTACTATCCGCTCTATAAAAGAGAAAAAAAATTACAGATTAGAATCAATTCAGTGCATAATTACAAAACAAAATGGATTAGTTGTGTTAGTACAGTAGAAAAATTTTATTAAAAGAAATGAAAATACTTAACTTGCATTGAGGATTTTTAGCTAAAAATATTTCCTACTCAATTTAAGAGTTTGATTCTTTTGTTGTGGTAACTCCCATTGCCAACACCTCTCAGTACAGTATGTTTAGATCTGTCAAAACAAAAATCTCACATATTTAGAAGAAGCTAATTTATGTTCTTAAAAAATTAAACTTTAAAATGTATTTTTTTAAATAAAAAAAATACTTAACAATTATATATGAAGACAATGTCTAGACATTTATAAATTTAAAAACCACTGAGATTGCATGTTTGGTAAACTTTGCATTTTACAAGATCTTTTTGTGTAGTCAGTCTAAAATAGTTGCAGTATTTGGTACATTTCTAATGGACATGAATATGGATCTTGCTCCAAAAATTTGTTTTGCAATCAGCTCTTTAAATAAAAAAAATACAGATTAGAATCAATTCAATGAATGATTACAAAACAAAATGGATTAGTTGTGTTAGTAGATATATAAAACTAATTCTATTTAAAAAAAAAGTACAAAAAAATTAGGAAATGAATAAAAATACTTAACTTGAATTAATGATTTTAAACTAAAATACTTTCCCTACTCAATTTAAGACTTTGATTCTTTTGTTGTGGTAACTCCCATTGCCATCACCTCTTAGTACAGTCTGTTTAGATCTGTCAAACAATTCTCACATATATGGAAGAAGCCAATTTATGTTCTTAACTAATTAAACTTTAAAAAGTTTTTTTTTTTTAAATACAATGAAAAATACTTAACATTTAATTATGAAGACAATCTCTAGACAGTCTGTTAAATTTGGGAACCTCTGAGATGGCATGTTCGGTAAACTATGCATTTTACAAGATCTTTTTGTGTAGTCAGTCTAAAATAGTTGCAGTATTTGGTACACTTCTAATGGCTTGGCTTGGGCTGTTTGTTCCACACCAAAAGCAGTTTGATAGCATTGTAACGACATTGTTATTGTTTCAAAAAACTGCAATCATTCTGGACTCCCTGTCCACACGACTGTCGAAGGATTTTCATGATTCCTTTCTCATCTTCTCATTTTCTTTCAATGGGCGCTTCTCCATCCTGTTTACTGGAATAATTCCTGTGACTGAATAATTCATGTCCTTCAAATGATCAAGCAGTCTTGGTGTTGTAAAAAAATAAATTAATATATGCATGTCTAGCAGGTAGTTTATTCATCAACTGGACTACCACAGAGCAACCAGGACCAAGACCCGCTTCGAATGAAGTTGTTTTGATTTCTGCATCGCATACAGATTGGTCATTTGAGTGATATAGTCAACAACTTCATCGTCGTGGAACATTTCAAATAGATTCTGAAGTGACACTCCATGGAATTTCTTTTTCTTTTAGGTCGATTTCAACCAATTTCTTGACGGTGGTATAGTTTTCTTCGGACCTGATGACTTTGTTGAACCAACTCCATTGCAACTGCTATCATCATGACTAGTTGTAGAACGTCTGTGGCGTTTTGAGTCACTGCTGCCCGATTGGATGTTGACTGCTGCCATTCGAGAATGCCTGTCCACATTAGGTACTTCAGCTAATGAAAACACAACATTTTCAGCTTCATCGTCATTATCTTCAGCAATGTCATTAACGCCTATATGTCGGAAACGAGTAGAGTATTTTCTGCTTGAGCACGTAATTGATTTCCAGAGATATTTTCAATATCACCAATATCATCTTCGGGAGCACTGTCTCCATTAGATTTTGTACCATCTTCCGGTGGCAAGATAAAAATATATGCACTTTTAAAGTCATTTTCTAGCATGCTAAACACCTTAGCCACCGTGTAAGATCTAGAAAAAGAAAATTTGACACATTACTGTTAAATCACCCAACAGACATTCAGGTGGGGTATAACGCATAGCGTCCTTTTTTAAGGACACTATTTTAATTATATGAAAAACAATATTAGCAAACTCATTGCACAATGACTTGCCAACAGGCATTAGCAAACAATATTTACTATATAATAGTTACAAAAATTACATTAAAATACATATAAACTGTTCGTGACATACCTTTACGTGGAAGCATTCCTAAAATAAAACTTTCCAACAAAATCGAATTTTAACCATAAAATAAAAATACAAAATGTCAGCAAATACGATAATATCCGGTTTAGACCATTGCGAAAATAAACAAGGGGTGCACAGATTTATTTGTTTCATACCAATATTCAAGGGTGTTAGGGTAGTACGCATTTGTATAGCACGTCCTTAAAAAAGGACGATATGCGCTAATGGGTTAAATGAGCAAAACATGCTTACTTTAAGTCATTGTCTGGTTATACATATAAATATAAACAATGTTTTTTTTAAATATTTTTTAAAGGTTGTGAACTGGGTCTTTATGGAAATAATTGCAGCTTAAATTGTTCAGTATTCTGCACTGATATGAAATGTGATGCTGTGGATGGTTCTTGCATTAGTTGTTCGCCTGGTTTTCAAGGAAAACTCTGTGAAGAATGTGAGTCTGATATGTCAAGGACTAGTATTAAGAAGTATTGTGAATTATTGGTTTGATAAAACATTGATGTTTCAGACAACAAGCAATAAACTAAATCAAAATTTTGTTTAATATAAGCTAAAAAAAAATTAAATAATACAGCCATGGATAGTTTAATTCGGACGACACTAATTTCAGATTGAAGCACATCACTAGCCATTTTTTGTTATGGCATTATATGTATGCATGTTCATGTTGACACTCCATTATCTGATCTTGGTCCATCCCCGCCGGTTTAATTTATGAGCCCAATGTAGCCCGCAAGCAAGGGCGCAACCAGTTTGTTGAAGTTGGTAGGGTCCAAAATATTAGGGAAGATGAAAATTGGTATGTCTGCATCCCCCCCCCCCAAATTTTGGTAGGGTCGAAAACTAGTGGCTTGATTTTTGGTAGGGTCCGGACCCGCACAACCTGTACATCGGTTGCGCCCCATGCCCGCAAGTCCAAAAAAGTGCCCACCCCTGCCATAGTATATTAGTTACAATGCTTTATAAAGAGTTAATATTTAGCCTAAATATCTTCATACTTTCTTCAGAAACATAAAACTATTTATATACCATACACATTGATGTGTAGTTTAATAAGGTCCGTAACTAGAAATGAGAATAGAAAGTAGTCCTCTCTTGGTGGTAATTACCTCGTTGGTCACGTGGTTATCCCATACGAATAAGAGCTCTTTGGTTCACTCGCCGGTGAAGATCAATAAATTGTTCAGCTTTTGACTTAAGTTCTCTCTATCTCTGCCGTGGTGCACCCATATCAATTTCACTAGCGGCTATGTTGGTGATAAAAGAAGGGCACCGTAAAACAGCGTTCCCATTTGTGGTTTATAGAATCTAAGAAATCTCACTTTGCATGGACTTGACACTTCTTGACAGTATTCACACAACTATAGTACTTTCTGACAAAATAATAGGGGCGTCGTGTTGGTCGGGAGTCTGCCCTGGGTGTCACAAACCCTAGTTTCGCTACCGAGTTAATATTTCGACTATTAACTTTATTAATTAAAATTCTTTATTTTTTTTAAGCTTCTGCAAACAGGTTCTGGGGTAACAATTGCACCTCTCTGTGTAATGTTCATTGTCGGAATGGTGTGTGTGATGCCCAGACTGGAGCATGTGCCGATGGTTGTGAAGATGGCTATCAGCTGCCTGACTGTACAAAAAGTATGTTATTGTATTTTCTAGTTACACATTTTACTTAAATCCCACGAAATCGTGAGAACGTTGTTTATTTTATGATTTGTATGTATGGATAAGACATCCATCTTTTCTATAAATTTAGTTTTGGTTAAAACTATTTAAAATCTTTAGCTTGCGACAAATATGAATTTGGAACAAACTGCAGCTACTTGTGTTCAAATTTTTGTTTCACTGGAACATGTAAGCCTGAATCTGGTGAATGTTACACTTGTATCCAAGATTACAATGGAACTTATTGCAATGTATGTGAGTCTAACATATGTAAAAAAAATGTAATAAATTGTATTTTTATGATGTTAATATTTTTTTATTCAATACAGGTTTTAATATAATACAATACTTGATTCAAATGAAATGTAATATTTGTTGTTTTTTGTTTTTTTTTACTTTCTAAAAGCATATGAGGCAGACAACACCGATGTAAATTCTTGGCAAAAGTAATTCGGTATTGGTGTCTGCGTTGGTGTTTTGTCCTTCCTGGCGATTCAGGCCGTTATTTGTGTGAGTGTCTACTTACGACGTAGATGGTCAAGTAAAAAGAAATAAAACAACAAGTCTATAACCAACCGGACATTTTCAATGTGGACAGCCATGAATACGAAACCACTTACAGACTGGAATTAAGAGATGACAAAGTGTGTGAAATTATTGGTCAAACATCTGTTTTTGTGTGAACTAGCTTGTTATAAAAAGATCTTATTTGACAAATAAATAATGATATGTGTATCATTTACACATGTTGTAGAAGTGTTCAGTTGAATTATATATAAATAAGACTATATTATTTATATATATATATATATATATATATATATATATATATATATATATATAGTTGAGGAATATTTTGGAATGCTTCCTTTAAACATTTTATGGCATGCCTCTTTAGTTGTTTGCGAGCCCCTAACTAGTGGACATAGATGACTTTTAAGTATTCACTTGACTCTTGCCTTATTTTCGACTCCAAACTAAGTGTTTAAGAGAATATGATAAAAAGATGTTAACAATTTGTAAATAATATACTTCAACAGAAACTGAATATTTTCATTTAATTGCTGGAAAATTAAGAACCGTCCTTCCTCACGCAGCCAAAACAACCAGAAATAAGATACTTCAAATGTCAATGGTACATACGCTTTGCTATTAGTCAGTCAACTAAACAAATTGTCTAAATTAACACCATCCGTTTGTTTAGTAAAAAAAAGTTAGTATCTGAAAATGTTTGACCTACTTAGTCTTTAAAAGTATTTTTCAAGTTTTTTTATTATTTTTTTTATTTTTTTAATATTTTTTAATATCGTAAATATATCAAATTTGTTCTTATTGGATATATTTAATAAAAAAGATGATAAAACCTCCACTACTCAATTTCATAGTGGTCTGTTTCAACTCCACGCAAATTAAGTTGAATATGGACTGTAATATTTTTTGTATAATCTATTTGAAATAAAAAAAAGAAAAACTTCAAGATCTTTGTTCTTTATTCTACTTAGCAACATTACGACAGAAAAAAAACCACATTGAGTACATTTATATTACATAAATTTCATTAGACTACTCGAAATATAAACTTGCTTCACAAGCTATCTACACAACGCCTAAAATATCCAATACAATTAATACTTTTTAGTTCAAAGTATTGTTACTTTACGTTATTATGTATGCACATTTTATTTTATTGAAGTCTATATTATAATGCTTCTCGTTTTTAACTGAAATTAACTGTACGTAATAAAAGGCGAAATCTAAGTTTAAGAAGGCATAATAAGTAATACATAAGACAAAGACAGGGTGGGGTTTAACTGGAAGCAGCCCGAGATAATGGATCGTGCTATAAGTCGAAAGAACTTTTAATTCCGCTTATGTATGAATTCGTGCCAAAACCTCTGTCTGCAGTTTCCCTCTTTATATATTCCTTTAAAAATTATATTTAACAAGTTGATTAGCTTCAGGCTTCATAAGAAATGATGAATACAAAAATAATCAATAACTCTAGGTGGACAGCCACGCTTATATTTTTGGGAATTATAAATTATACAAATATATTCATAGACTGAGTAGTTGTTTTAACTGTCAAATACCTTGTTATCTCCCTTTTTATTCGTTATATGCATTATTCCCCTTTGATTCCTACTCGTGTGGATGTAATCTACAGATTAAGGTCAATCATGCTTTGGTAACGAGTATGACCAGTAGAGCGTAAAAGTGATTGGTCAAGGATCATATGACACTGTGGATAGGGTACGTGGACGGTTAATCGGGTCAGTCCGAGGAGTCATGTGGACAGTTTAAGATAGGGGTAACAGCAGCTAGTCTCACATTGTGGTCTCACGTGATGATTTCACGTATTAATCTAACAGTGTGATATCACGTTATGGTCTAACGGTGTAGTCTCAAGTGGTGGTCAGCGATGTGGTCTCAGGGTGTAGTCTGACGAGTTGGTCTCAGAGTGTGGTCTCAATGTGTGGTCTTAGGGTTTGGTTTCACACTGTGGTCTTCTTACCTTGTGGTCTTATGAAATAGTCCAGACAGGAGTCTCGCATGAAATCAGAAAATAAGTATTTTGTTAATGGATGTTTTCATTAAATCTGGGGGCTTAAATTCATTACAGCTTGAAGACTTGTTCGTTTTACATATCATGTATGTTAATTATGTCATTATATGTTGATCACTTGACTATACACAATTAAAACTTGTTTTAACCTATCGTTTATCTTATTTCTTAAACTATATTTAAACACAGATGACAATTCTTGGCAAAAGTATTTTGATATCAGCTTTGGTGCTGGAATAGGCTCGTTGGTAACAGTCATATCAGTTGTATTTGTGATTGTTTACTTAAGACGTATAAGTTCGAAGGGAGGTAATGTAAAAGAAAACTCTCAAATTCATATCTATAATCAACAGGAAGTTTCTAACAAGGACAAACATAAAAATGAAACTGTTAAAAAGTGTGTTTGTGGGTGGGGGGGGGGGGGAAATCACACATTATGAACATTGGAACGTGTCTGGTAGTATAAAAAAGACTGCATATTGTTGTATACAATTTTACACCAATATAACCCGAGGCCTGCTGACTTTAGTGACTACAGCTATATATCTTAGCCTGACAGAAAACCTTTAATTTATTTAGGATCAACGGTGGGTGGGATAAATGTGTATGTCAATTTGTAAGTTAAAAAGATTGTAAAGAAAAAAAAAAATATATATATATATATATATATATATATATATATATATATATATATACCAAAGAAAATAATCCTCATTATGGGTATAGAAGCTTAACAAAAACAACCCCCGACTAAAACATAACTTGCGCACACTACCCCATATCATTTAAAAATCTTAATTCATTGATGTAATTGCACAGTTAAAGTGTTAGCTAAGTTAGACACATTTTTTTTCTGATAATCTTCCATTCTCTTGGTATTGAAAAAAAAAATCTAAAACGATTTCTTTCAACTTTCTCTGTCTGGTTAGTTTTAGCTGTTTTATGTAAGCTATGTTTTTGTAAAGTTTAAAATCAATCATCAATAACTTCTCTAAGCACAGTCGATTAAAAATTTTGAAAATTTAAGTATTATAACTGAAAATATTATATTATAAAACCTTCGATTCAGTTCACTTTTTTTGCAAATGTATATGGTTAAAAATGAAGAAAATGCGGTAATAGATAATGGCATATAATACGGTTACATTCTTGTAAGGAACCTCTTGGATTGTTTGTTTTTGTTGTTGTGGCTATTTTAGTCATGTGCCCTTATTTTAGATCGTTTCAAAACCTTACAACAAAAGTCAATTAAATTCTTTTAACAATAAAAAATATCTAAACTACTTTATAAGTCTATTAAATGACTCTTTTCTTAAAGATTATACATAAAAGCATTCTTAGCATTGCTTTTCTTTGAAAGTTGAGATACAATGTATGGAAATGTGTCTACCAGAAATAATCGGATTTTTGATAGTGAATATGTTTTTTTTTTCAATTTTTACTATAGTTTAATAACAACTGACTCAATCTAAAAAAATATTGTTTTCTTTCTGAAAGTAATTGAAAAGAACAGTCCAGAAGAAATATCGTGGCGAAAGTATTTTGGTATAGGTTTTGTCGCTGGTGTGGGCTCCTTAACAACAATCATGGCTATTGTATTAGTGTCAGGTAATTTCCGCTATAGACGGTCGAAAGGAAGTAATCCAAATAAACATAAAGAACAAGTGTATAACCAACCAGAAATGTTACACATGGACAAACACAGTTATGAAACTGTTGACAAGTCCGAAAAAAGAGTCAACAAACAGTATGAGAATATTGGAGAAATAACTGATTTTGAATGACCAGTTTTATGGAAATTATAGATAGCCGTTATTTCGGAATGTAGCTATTAATGTTCAATATTTTCATGAATACCAAACAACATTTTCAATGACATTTATGACAAGACATTTATAGATGTCTTGGTATATAGTCATCGCAATATATATGCATTCACACACACACACACACACACACACACACACTTATATATATATATATCCAGTGTCACAAAAGGCAAATCTACTGCCAAGGTGAAAAATGTTTGACACCCTTCCACCCTCTACCCTCCACTCCTTTTTTCCCCTACCTAAAACTACAAGGAACCTTATCTTACTACAAAAAGCCTGTTAGTTCATCTAATATTTTTTTTATTAAATGATGTTATACACTTTGTAACTTTTATTTTTTTAAGCCTTAGTTTTAACCGAACTTTGAATAATTTATATTAAATGTATTATTCTTTGACATTACTTATTAAACTTCTGCTTTTATATGTGTATGAAAAATTTGTTATTCTTTTTTTAAATATTGTTATATATGTGTAGAATGAATCTACATTAAATATTTTACCAATTTACATATTATCATGGCAACCCAAATTGAAATTGTTTAGTTCTAGGTTGTTCATACGTTTTTTATAGTATGATAGTACGTTTTTTTTTTGAGCTTTAAATATATTGTACATATCAATAATGACATTTATATCGAAGTATTTGTTTAAATAATCATTTGATGAATGCTTTAGGAGGCTTCAATTAAACATTTATGGCTGAGCTCCCTTGTTATTTGTGAGCAAATAACTAGAGTGCATTCATGACTTATTATAATTTCCAAGCTAAGAATTTTAAAGAGAAAAAAAATGTAAAAAATTTTGAACAAAATATACTTAATACATTTTATTTTAAACTGATTATCTATAAATATTTGCTAGAATTTAAAACAAATATTTCTTTGTCACGTAACCATAGCAACCAGAAATAACATACAGATAAGAGCCATAGCACATAAACATTGTTATTAGGCTGCCCACTAAAAAAGTTGTCTAAATTAAAACCAACCATCTTATCATCTATATAATTTGCATTAGTTTGTTTAGTAAAAATATTCTACATTTTATTGCAAGATATCAGAAAATGTATGACCTACTTAGTTTTTAAAAGTATTTTTCAAATAAATAATTGTGTTGTTGTTATTATTTGTTTTATACCTTTATTATATCACATGTGATCTCATTGGAAAAAGTTAATTAAAAATGATATTAACCTTTTCATTCCGGATGCGGATTTTTGACAACAATCGCGATATGGCCCGAACTACGGATGCGGATTTTTGACAACATTTCACTTCAGCGATAGATTTCTATACCTTATGTTTAATGTATTGCGTTGTAACCTATATATTCTTGTAGAGAAATCATTGCTACACAAATTCATTAATGGTTTTTCATCATTTTCTAGACAGTTCATTTTTTATTACGTTTTTAGTGCGAAGGGGGTAAAAATGACACGCTTTCTCCGATGGAAAAGTCGGCCGAAATGGCCGCTTTTGCTGTCCAGTTTAAGCCGGCATTCTAGCGTAAGATTACACACGTGTGGTATCAATGCAAAGGTCAGCCTTCCTTCTATTTGAATATTTAGGTCATTTGCGTAACTTTTCCATTATGTAATAACAGGGAGGCAGAAACTAGACCCCCTGTGTGAGGAATTTCTTTGTCCCGAGCTCGCTGTTGGTAAAAATTGCATAACAGGTTCACCGCGCCTGCGCAGTTCTATTGTTAGCCTTAGACACAGAACACAGCGTGTTGCTTCAAAATCAAACACATTTTACAAATTATTTAACATTTACGTTTAAAAATGATTCTTTTTACAATAAACTATATAAAAACTGATTATAATGAATTATTTTTAGTAGATTTACGGCGATGCAGTTATTTTCGATAAACATCGGCAGATTTATGACATCACTAAATTTCCCCCTCCTCCGAGATGAGGCCATAGGCGTGTTTAACGTCTTAAAATTACTATTACAATTTCTTTATATTAACTTGCTATAGACTTAAAATACATTAAAGAGAATATATGAAATATAAAATCATCACTTCCAATTTCAGTTTGTTTGTTTTTGTTTTGTGAATGTGCTATATTTCTGTTATTAATGGATGCGTGTTTTTGTGAGACTTAGTCTTAGTATTTCAATATGGATTACATTAATTATGATGACGTTATAAGAACATGTGAGTAGCTACATTTTCCATTTTAAAACATTGTTTGTGTCCTTATTATGTTTAGTTTTAGTACTATAACTTAAATCACTTACTTTTTCTAAATCACTATGATTTTATTGAGATTTATAATTTGTGTCCGGACCGTTTTATGGTCCAATATGGTGACCGATTTCAAAAGGATGGGATAAAATCTCATGGATCCAACATTTTTTGCAGTTACTTACACCATAGCTGACAGTGCAATATCCATGGAGGCACCACGGAAGATTTTAACCACGATATAAAAAATCCATTAGTCCTCAGGTTCCATCTAGCGGTTTATCGCACGACCATCCGGGGTCAAATATATTAGAGTGCTCGACTATCGAACTGAGAGTTCTATGCTTGATCCTCCATTAGACCCATATGGTTTTTTCCAGGTCCTTTTGCAGGTTAGTATAATGTCCCCCAAATCCACACAGCTTTAAATGGGTACCTGGCTCTTGTTATTGTAAGCAAAGTAGGTAGGGCGTTGTGCTAACTACACATCCCCTTTACGTGCCGAGATTACAGAAAAAGATGCCATGTATACTTTATATGCACCGAAGTATCTTCAGGGCTACTTATCCAAGTAAAGTCAGGTACTCATTTAAAGCTGGGTGGACTTGTTAGACGACCAAATCTCACCTGGAAAAATTCACCGTGGTTCGAACCCACGACTCTCAGGTCGTCAGTCGAGTATCTACACCACTCGGACATCTGTCCCATAAATATATATATATATATATATATATATATATATATATATATATATATATATATTAAGGTGGCCCAAAAAAAGTGAAAACATTCTTTTTATTTTCTTTGATTCAAACCCCACATTAGATTACCACAGAAATGTAGTCAGAAATATAAAATTTCATAATTTTCAGATGAAATTTATTTAGAGGTTACACAAGCTCTCTGCAAATTCTTGTATGATCTCCATTTACCACATTTTATAAAGAATATTGATGAACCTGAATAAAGTCTGTTTTCTTCTTTGATGTTTATAGTATGTAACTGTTTTATATTTATGTTGATTGTAAATGTTGCCCCTATTGCACTCAATGTCTATTTGCACTTATTGACATTAGTATTAATAATGATAGGAAAGCTTAACGAAAAGAGGGATAAGAGAGGTTATTGCGAAAAATGAAAAATGACCAGGAAACTATAAAAGTTCTCAAAAGTCCAGCACATTATTGCAATTTTCTTCTGACAGCAGTTCAGATGAGTCACTGAAGAAAATGAAAATGATGAAGAATTTTTGAATAGTGCATCACAGAAACGAATAAAATTTACAGAACTGCTGCAAAAAAGTCTGTTCTGTCCAAATAAGTTGCTGCAGCATTAGATAGATCACAAATTAGTGATCGTGCATCAATCCATTTACTAGCTGCTACAGCTCATTCTCTTAGTCACGATGTTTTTGATTGACATGACATTAAGTCGAAGTACTGTGCAACGTGTGAGAGCTGAGATTAGGAAAAAAACAGCACATGATGTTAAAGAATTATTTGATCCACTAGTACCATTAACCGTACATTGGGATGAAAAATTGCTTCCAGATCTCACAGCAAGGGAGAATGTTGAGAGATTGCCAGTAATTGTAACATGACTGCAAATAAGTGCTTGCTATGTGTACCAAAATCGGCTTCAGGGACAGGTGACAGTCAAGCCTAATCTGTAGTTGAATGTTAGAAGGACTTGGAAATTCCTGAAAGAGTAGTAGCATTATGTTTTGTCATAACATCAAGTAGCACTGGGGATTCGAAAGGAGCATGTGTTTTAATTGAAAAGCTGCTTGAAAAAGTCTTATTTATCTTGCTTTCCGCCACCATATGATAGAAATTGTTCTGGAAAAAAAGTGTTCACCGCATTGAAGATAAGTGGGCCCTCATCTAGACCTGATATTTCACTTTTAAAACAATTTAAAGAGCAGTGGCATTTTATTGAGAAGGGATCCTATGATACTGCAGATTGAAGTAGACCTTTTCAAAGATAGCACATTGCAGTTTGCAAATGACAATCTTCAAATTCGTCACCCACGAGATGATTACAGAGAATTTTTCAAACTGATTGTCATATTTCTTGGAGGAACACAACCACGTGGGATTCATTTCCATGCTCCATGAGCTGTACATAGAGCACGTTGGATGGCAAGAATAATGTATTGCTACAAGATGTGGATACAAGAAGCAGTTTAAGCTGAAGCCTTCTAAAGAACAATAGTTGTTTCAGCTCCTCTGTTTTGTTTCCAGTACTTATATGAAACTGTGGTTTCAAGCCCCACAGCCAGCAAGGGCGCCATCAAATAAATTACAATTTCTGAATGATTTAGAAAAATATAACTTTGTTAATTCAGTTATTGTAAAAGCAGCAAAAAAAAAAGCTTTCAGTCGACATTTATGGTATCGAAATGAAATTACAGTGGGCCTCGCTTTTGCCTTTGTGCAACCCCTAAATATCTCACGATTGTAATATTTTTTTTTTTCAGAAAACACTTTTTTTTCCTGGTAAAATACAATGCAGCCATTAAATTTAAAAAAATCGAAAAAAAATGTGGGCCACCCTAAAAGATATATATATATATATATATATATATATATATATATATATATATATATATATATATATATATTTATATATTTATATATACATATATATATATATAGTACCACTCAGTATGTAGGGAAAAATGTTTGTATATTTTCGATCCCACTTTATAATTGTTCTCCTTGTATAAAGAAAATTAACATTATTATATTTTACCTTTACCTCAATGGCATCAAATACTGACGGATTTTAAGATATTTGCTAGAAAAAATTGGCCTTTTTTGTCTTTGTTTGTAAAATATCACATAAGTGCATAAAAATATTCACATTTCTTTAAGTTACAGTCGAGCTTCAATAACTCAATTGATGTGCACACTAACTTATAACCCCAACCAACAGTCTGGAATTTCAACATGTTATTCATGAAACACAATATTATATTTAATCCAGAACAGAATGATGGAATAATAATAAAGTCAAGACATATGCTATAGTCTCCAAAGTTACCTACACTTATCAATTCATAAGCGTCACATGATAACACTTGCCACATTAACCATCATCTCTTTACCTTGGCTAGACTGAATCTGTCCACTTTCACATACAATAACATGGCACGGCTTGTCCCCTACTTCTCTAAAACCAATCTCAGTCATGCTCTATTGATCACACCGGCTACAACCAATTCACACATATGGGAAAAAGAACATCATTTAGGAGTGGCACCCTCTTTTATAAATTAAAAAATTTATTTATCTTTCATTATATTAAATAACCGAAAAATTTACATTGAGATATAAATGGTTATATATTTTATAGAGCTCTTTTTTAAAAATATGACACGGCACATATCTAATTTGTGTTCGAAAAACTGTCATTTCTTGCTGAGCTTTTTATTGTTCACTTCCGTAATACTCCTTAGTGTCACTTTATCACTCTATAAAAAAGCCCAAAAGCAGCCAGTCAGCTTATAATGTATCACTCTGTCCATTGTTCAGTTCTCTCCCTCTGCCTTACATACACTAACACAACAACTTCAATCGTCTAAATGTCCAGTCATGCAATGTCAACGTCCGGTCACTAGCCTGCTACCCATTTCCACATAACTCGCTGTGAACAACAAAAATGTTTAAAGATTATGAAAAAAAGTCTGATTCTTTTTTTTAAACGCTTTAGTCAATAATTAGAAGAATCCACTATCGTCATCATGCAAACATCACTTTACTTTTTTTTTAAAATTATGATTGTTAGCCGGCAATTGTTAGAACGGCAATTGTTAGACCGGCAATCGTTTGACCGGCAATAGTTAGACCAGTAAATGGTGAAGCGCCGATGTGAAAAATATCGTATGAAATAAATAACTTCAATTACGAAATTTTTTGAGTTGTTAATTGTTACCTCTCTCAAGTTACACTGTTCATATTGTCACTTGAAGATTGGCAATCCCTGTTCACATCGGACCATGTAGCTGGCCAATTGCTGACATTTGCCGGTGGCTGTTAGATGTTTGTATTACCTTTTAATATTTAATTAAGAAAATATCGTTGTTTTTTTTTCCCAGAGAGTTTGGACTATTTCACTTTAAGTTTTGTGTTGACTACAATTAATGTCAGTGTATCGTGTGTGAATCGGACAATGTTTCAAGTAGACGAAACAACTTTTGACATCCACTGTGTCATTACTGAGGCTACAAGTCAGTTTAAACTTGAAGGGAAAATTATTGGTTCTATATGTTCTTTAAAAGTTAGTGGAGGTAAATAGTCTCATTGAATTAAAGTGTACAAATTAAGTGTCACTTATTATTTACATTAATTGTATTGTTCTATTTATTTAGTTGTATATACTAGTTTAATCTAGCATTTATTTCTTTGTCGATTTCTTCATTAAATAATGTGTGCAATAAAAAAAACATGCATACACCTTCACAAAATTACATAAGGTCTCTGGCCTAATAAAATGTACGTCTTAATTTGTTAAAAAAACTCAGATGGGTATTTTTGATTACACTTTTGATTACATAGTATTCACCTTGATGTACTCAAATGTAAGGACAAAGAGCTCACTGATTGATTTCTACCCACACGTGTGTGTATTGTGTTAAGAGGGAAACTTTTTCTAACACAGCAATTGGTGGTGCATGATGGTGCCTAATGATTCCAAATGGTGCCTAATGATTCCTAATGGCGCCTAATGATTCCTTATGGTGCCTAATTGTTCTTATGGTACCCAATGGTGAATAATGGTGCCTTATGGTGCCTAAAGCTGCCTAAAAGTAATTACATGGTGGGAAGAGGGATTAATCCTAACCTCTCTTATTCAAACATTATTATTTCTTAGAAACACTTTTTTATTATGAGTTCAACATAAGGACTGCTTCATGAAAAAGAACTATAACTTCTTTTTTTTATTTGTATAGCCTTTATTACTTGCAATTCTTTTTAAACACGATTTAATTTTTTTAAAGAATAACACCGACTTTTAAAATGATGTCTTTAACTACTTTATAAAATAAACACTACAGTCCACAGTCTTCCGATGTGATTTTGTTTCAATCATTCTAAACACTGCTTCTTCATCATGGGCATTGTCATCATGAATTGGGTTCATTCAACATTGATACAGGGTACTATAAGTACGCAAATGCGATGTTATTATATAGGTTTATAAGCCCTGAATGCAAATAAAATATATGATAAAATATGTTATCACTAGTCTGTGTTAAATAATGTGAGCTTTATAGATATAGTTCATGTGAATAACATTCATCTTATGTAAATCATCAAGAAATACAGTTCGCGTCTTATATTTTAGTATGCCGGAATCGCTTGCACATATTTCCCGTTCAAAAATTATTTAATGTTATGACAGTCGCTGTTTTGACAGTCACTTTCATGCCCGAATACCCTATGAACTTTTAATAAAACCTCTGTATATTGTGTTTTCAGAGATCTTGAAAATGTCGTGCTCCCTACTGTACTCCCGTAACAGGGCAACCATTTTTTTCTGTATCAAGCCCTGAGAAAACATCTGAAATAAAGTACACATAAAAATGGTCAGCTTGGGGTCCAAAAAGTCATGAGACTTTTCTTTGTGACCATGCCTTAGGAAGGCACGTTTTATAATTACTATTTGAAAACAAAATAACAATAACATTTTATCGGCCATTAATATTAGGGTTACTAGCAGCTGTTCTCCGTTATTTTTTAAAATACAAGTGAAAATTTAAAAAAAAAAAAAAAAAAAAAAACTCAATGTCAAATATTATAAGAAATTTTGTTTTCGTTTTTTTTCTTTTTTCCCTTTTAATGATATTTTTATTGTGATCTTCAGGACGAAATTTCGCTATATTTCAAAACACATCACAATCTTCTACTTTTTTAAACTATTCGGCCCTAGAGGCCGTCGATGGATTGGTGGCAAATGATTGTAATTTTGGTGGATGCAGTCATACTGATGACGGAGACATGCACCCATCATGGGCTGTAATATTCGACCAACCTTATGCCATAAATAGATTTACTATCTTTAACAGATGTGAGTATCAGTTTGATGAAATAATATCAGTGGCGTTCTATTAGTACACATAACATATATTGTTACTATAATATTATTATATGATACTAGTATTTGTATCCGCTCTACGCCAGAGTAACGAACATTGGCATTTGTGTAGGTGTAATTGTCTTTTTTTTAATTGACACCCTTTATTTAATTTAAAATTTCCTTTTCAAAAAAATATACAACTAAATACATAATTATATATATTTTTTAATTCTCTTGAGAACGGAATTATCTCTCCAATAAGGTTTTGTGTGTTTCTCGATTATAAAAGTAATAAATCCACTATTAGTAAAATCACGTATTCTCTCTTTTAAGGCTTAAGCCGATTCAAAGATATAAAGTTGGCTTGGGTTAATTTTTTTACAAAAACAGACTTTAAAAAATCTGGGTTGTCGAAGATCAGTTTCTAAAAAGAAAACGGCGAAAACCGGTTTTCGGTTTGACTAAAAAAAAAGGTAAAATAACACAGATCTAAAGCAATATAGCAATAGTTATTTTCAAATTATGTCGTATTTAATAAACGTTTAAGATACGTATAATCAAAACAATGAAGAAAAAAATATCGGCAGACCTATTTGACAATATCAAATACTACATAATTATTATAAATCACATTATTACTATAGATTAAATATTTCTGACATGATTCAACTTTATTTTAGTCAGGAATAAAACTAATTATTTTACATGTAGCATTTATATTCTACTTTAAATATACTTGGCTATCAAAGACACTTGGGCCGGTTTGCCTGTCAAAGCCTTGTTCTGAAATCAGACTGTCACAGATTGCCTTTGTGTGTGTGCAGGCCCGTAGCGTGCGGGGTGCAGGGGGAGCCCCCCCCCCAGTGTTTAGTCTGGTCCCCCCTGCTTATTTGTTATACTTAGTAAAATGTATTACATGCCCCACCTGCTATTGCCTGGCCCCTGGTGTAGAATGACTGGCCCCTCCTGCAAAATGTTCACGCTGCGGGGCTGTGTGTGTGTGTGTGTGTGTGTGTGTGAAAACGTACGGCTATGTGCAATCACGGCTGTATAATAGTACAAATGATCAGTAGAGAGAATTAGTGGTTCACCGGTGATAGAGTGCGTGGGTGAGTATGTAGTGGACAGTGAACGAGTGTAGCAGTAGTTGATGACCACCTCTTGTTGAGACAGTCAGTGTAGGTCACTCGTAGCTAAACGAGTTAGCTGTGTTTGCAATGTTTTATTAATGTGTGTAATTAAAGACTTTTTATATTTAATATCGAGTTGGAGTTATATTTTATAGTCTAGCACATAGTTTCTTTTTTTTTTTCCAATTCACCGAGACAATTGTTGCCAAAGCACAGCCGCTGTGATGTAGAACTCAATGTAGTTGAAGATTAAATTTGATAATTAATCCATTCAACATTCAATTAAAAAAGAAATAGTATTTATTTACAGACATCCTATACATATAATGTTCCATTCTTACTCATGGTGTTCACATTCTATCTGTCCCGTCACTCCCTCCCCCCTCACTCCCTCATGGAATCTATAACGTTATCGATATCTATGACATCACACAAACACTTTAATACAACATTGTCTATGAACTCTCACTGACTGCCCATTTAAAAAACATTTCTCCACAGTGAGACTCTATCTACTCCTCACACCTCCCTATATATTTATATCCCTTACCCGCCATCCCCCACCCCTGAGAGGCATTAGTTACACCAATCATTACAGCGGCTGTACGATGATCCCGCCATGTGATTGTCTTGTGTAGGATAGATGGGTTGGCGATGACAAATTAGCTGGATACAAACATAGCTTTAGTCGACGTGTGACAAAAATACCCTTTTGTCTATTTTATATTAATGAACTGAGCAGATACCGATTATTGCATTTCCCCCTGTCCTGATTCAAGTGTTAATCTTCTAGCTAGTTGACAGTAAATTCGTGTGATAAAAATACCCATCGGTTGTTCTGTAGAAATATTAAACTTGAAATTTGTCCAGGTCTAGGAAACGAATGCATTACATTTCTATATTTATAACATTTTCATCTTCCATCTACAAATCACATGTGAAGCACTTGGTCAGTGGTCACGCCTACTCACTTTTATAGCATAGAAATTAATTCTAGAGAAGACAATAGGCATTGGTATGAATAACGAGGAACTTCATTAAAAAGTCACATAGTTTCCCTGTTTTCTCTGTAATTTAGTAGAATTTAACAATCGGTATGCTAAATTTTAAGTTGTAGACTAGAACTGGTTGTTGAATTCCTTAAGTTCCGTCTAAAAACTGTTTATATTGACACCGATTTTGGAAACTCGACAATCCCTTGTTTGGGTTTAATGCAGATGTAGCAGGGTATATTTTACCAACAATCATATAGCAGAACTTTTGTCACAGTTTGGTCAAATTGTGCACAAATGGAGCCAAATGACAGCGCTGTTGTAAGATCTTATTTATATCTTAACATTTGTTGAATTCGGATCGGAAACATCCATGAACATTTCAGTTATGGTACCAATCGCAATTTTCTGAATACAATATTTTCTTTATGACAATAGTTGGACATTATCTAATCCTTATAGAATTTGTCAATGTAAGATAGACTTTTTTTTTTCATAGTACGAAGAGAGCCATCTTCAATTTCGTATTCTTTAAAATTGGGGGAAGTCAGACATATTTCCAAAATTTTACATTTTTCTTTATACATTTGATGACCTTGTGATATGCGACATTTACGTACCTTTTTATTTTTGTATAATTTATTCTACAGTTAGAGGTCTGGTGTGTTAAATAAGCATTTTATTTAAAATTTATGTCTCTATTTAAAAAAAAAAAAAAAAAAATCGAGTTGTATAGCATTTTACATTATCTGCCAAACAGGCATTTTTATTTTTTTAAAAAAAAATTATTGTTTATGAATGTATATTTATATCTAAGTTTGTTAAAATCACATAATAAAAATTCTCTCTCGTTAATATCTTATGTTAAAAGTACAAACATTGTATGTGTCTTCTTTCAACACATCAATTGATAAGTGATTTTTTTTTTTAAAGATGCGCATTTTCTTACATACACGGCTTATGTGACGTTTAATGATTATTTATAAATTCAGTCTTTTTTTTTTAATTATAAAGATAGTAAAAGATACAAAGAAATCTCCCGACAATCATTTCAGCAGATGCAGTCATTATTATTAATTCGAGAAATGTAATTACTGATTTAAGTTGAAAAAAAAAATGTCATCATATGACAAATAAGGCTATGACTAAAATATTCTAGGGAAATTGATACAGATAATCGTTAAGAAAAGATAAACTGTTAGCCACCCAGCCAGTAACGTTTGGGATCTTTAATAAACCGTAACTGCAATATAATCAAAGGCATTTATTAAATTTGCTAACCTTTTTTTATTTATTTCATTAAATTATTGATAACATAATTGTTGAAATGTATTTCAGTTGATGTCGTCACAGTTAGATTAAAACATTTCGAACTTGAAGCTCTAGATAATAATAACGTGACAATATTCAACTATAAGGATCAGCAAGATTCATAGCAGCAAGTATACACAGTACTCTATTTAGGGGAAGGACTAGTCAATGGAGTCAGAATCAACCAGACGAATATCTATTATCCTACAGATAAAAATCCATATGTGTCCATAAATGAGTTTCAAGCATTCGGAGGTACTTTGTGTTCAGATAAACCTTTTTTAGCGTTCGACTAAATTTTTTGTTATATAAAACATTATATATTTTTGACAGCAAATGGCTTGCTCTTATGTAAGACGTACGTAAGTCAGAATTTAGATTTGAAGATAATTTAATATTTGCTTTACAAAACATTTTACCCAATGAACGACTGGGCTAATATTACATTTGGTCAAAAAGTGGTCTAAGTTTTCAAAATAAATGACAAAACGAATGCTTGAAAAGTGGTGTCTACTACCACATTTCACATTCTCTTAATATCCCTGTTTCCAGAATATCATATGGGTTAATCAGATTCCTTACCATATGAAGATATGCGGTGAAACATCATAGTGAAAACTTATAATCTTATATTAAATTTGTATAATAAAAGTGGGGGTTTTGTCCGCTGGGGGGGTTTGTTCGGATACCGAAACTTTTGTATTTCGAGCATTTCTTCAAAGTAAAGTATTTGTAATTTTTACGATCAGAATGCATATCAGGTTTCTGGGATTTGAACTGTTTACGGCAATGCCAGTGTCCTTGTACCGACTATTGCTCTATAGAAGATGGTTCTTGTAACTCTATGTGGATCGGATATGTTGATCCATCAAAATGCTCAAACGGTAAACAATGAATGCTGTTTTTTGTGTTTCTTTGATATTGCTATTTTGCTTATAGTCCATTTTTTTTAAAAATAAATAAAGAATAGTTTACTAAACAAGCAATTAAGCCTGTTTCATTCCGAACACAGGACGTGTTATGTATTATGGGTTTTATAAATTAAAGGGAGTAGGTCATGTTGAATAACTGGTACAAAAATAAATAATGAGTTACACCCCTTTGTTCAATGACCGTTAGTGGCATAGTGACATAATTATTAATACAGCTTATATAGTAAAAAACGGTACCCTAAGCCCGGCCTTCAGAGGTAAATCGCGAAACGGACTTTTGATGCAGGAATGGCAGGACAAGACCTACAAAATAAATATATACATCATGGGTGTAGGACTTATGGTTGCTGAGAACTAGGGTGATGGCAGACGGACAAAAGCGGACACAATAGCGCATTTTTTTCTGGAAGATGCGCTAAAAACGTAGTCGCATTTAATAAATGTATTTACACAGTATACTTTTCGTATTCCCCTCTATAATTGATTATCGGTGAATAACGTCTTCTATAATACATTTTATTTATATTCATTAACAAATGAATATCCCCACTGTCTAAAAAAGTGGACGAATGGTCGTGGGGTAAAGCGCTCGACTGTCGACCTAAAGGTACCTGGTTTGATCTCCGGTGATTACCAAGGACTTTTTTCAAGTCTTGGCTCAAGTTCCCGATATATCTCCCGTGGTGTCTCTATTGCAATTGCACAATCAGCTATGGTGGGGATGAAATAAGGGCATCATAAAAACCGACCAATTATTGGTTTATATGAACTAAGAGATTTCATCGCATCCTTACAGGGACTTTACACACTGTCAATAAAAGGTCCCTTTAATGTCAGTTCCGTTTCATTTAATCATTTGACTTTTAAGCGACGCTAACAAATGAATTAATGACATATTAAAATTCTCTTAGAATATAGATATTTTATATTCACCAAAATGAAAATTCAATGTCTTTTTTTTACATCAAATTTAAATCAGGCCATAGTATATAACTTGGTATTAATTCTTCACATATTTTTTATATTTTACTGGCTGTTAAAAAAATCGCCATATTTGATAGCCAAAATTGGAATAAAATGGAAAACAAAACTGTCGCATTATACTTCAATTCAAATATTATTTTTCCCATAGATATACAAGAATAGATAGCTTAACTCTTATAATATTGAGGCCGATAAAGTGTTATATACATGGTTATATAGCCAGTGGCTAAATTTTATAAAGATAAAAGATCTTTACTTTTTGCCGAAAAAGATTGTTTTCATTAAAGTTTGCTAGACGAATCGCAACATTTCAAAAATGAAAAAAAATGCATATATGGATGTGATGGATTTAGTAACACACCAACATGTACACAAGGTACAATTTTATATTTGCCCATTATTAATGTGATTTTTTTTTTAAAATATATATATATATATATATATATATATATATATATATATATATATATATATATATATATATATATATATTTCCGGCAATGTGTAAAATCCCCGAATTCTATAAAATGCCACGTTGTTTTAAGCCTAGGCAATGTATAGAATGGCTAGTATCGTTTGGGCAAAGTGTCAGGAAAAAAACAGAACAACAAAAGCCTTAATTGATAATTACGAATTTTAATATGCAACGTGTGCACAATAAAGCATATGATGTTCATACCGAAAAAAAAACAACGACAGCATAGCTGAGATTGAAGAATTTGCTTCAGCTGATAAGAATGGATTGACACTTAGAATTGTACTGTACTTAATTTTCTTCTTTCACACAAAACACTTCATATATTGGCATTTTGATCTTTTATGTTCATATTTCACGAATTAGTGAAGAATAGATAAATGGTAAAAAGATGCTGTTTCTGGTGAACACAAGCAGAATACAACTGGAATGAGCTACTTGCTGCAGAAGGGAAGAGTAGAATGGCATTGTGAATTAAACTTAATTTTCTTTTTCACACAAAGACACCTCATTGTCTGGCATTTCTTCTTGCACACACATATGACGAATCATTGGCCGCTTCCTGTAGACTGAGTAGTAGCAGCAGATTGCAGAGCTATTTCAAGGTCAGAAACGTCTTCCGCTTTTGTAAAATCTTCTGGACGTACGGTGAATTCTGATCTGGCTTATAGTTGCTTCAACATTATATGCGCAGTTTCAAAGACATAAAGCAAAAAATAAAAGAAAAAACCTTATCTAACACTTTGCGAGGTTGAAATATATGGAGGTAGGCAAATTGACTCATATTAAATAAGTAAAATGTCTAATAACGTGAATTATTCAACTTAGTTACAAAAAAAAAAACTGTTTTACTAAAATACCTGCCAATTACAGTCATAGGGGGTTGAATTTCTTTCACGTCTTGTTTTTATTGCATTTAATGAAAGTTAAAACCATAATAAGACTCACTATTAGTAGGTATATAACATTTTTCAATTTATAAAGTATTCGTTTCTAAATTTGAACTAAAGTAGGGATTTTAAGAGACATTTTAAGAGATTGAAGATAGTTTATTTAAGTTTCCCAATTCGACTCATTGACTAACTCGACTCTTTGACTAACTCGACTCATTGACTAACTCGACTCATTGACTAACTCGACTCATTGACTAACTCGACTCATTGAATAATTACTTATTGACAAACTCGACAATTTGATTATTGGACTCATTGAGTAATTCGACTCATTGGCTAATTAGTCTTATTGATTACCTCGACTCATTGACTAACTTGACCTATTGGCCATCTGGACTTATTGACTTATTAGACTCATTGACTAAGTCGAATAGTTGACTAATTACACTTATTGACTATTATCTTGTGAGGAGAAAAGACAATGTCAGATCTTTGTTTTATTACTATATATATATATATATATATATATATATATATATATATATATATATATATATCTAAAAAAACTATTCAGTTTTATTTTACAGTTTTGACTTTTTTCTTGAATGATATTTCTTTAATAAACATTGCCCAAACGGATTTGGACGGACAATAGAGATAGATGTGACACCAAGTGTTCAGATTCATGTTTTATTGACGGCGGATAGTTTCCAATACAGATGAATTGTTGGGACTACTTCCTCCCCCCCAGCATGCAATATTAGTTAATATTTACCTACTTATTGATAGTAAACTATTTTTTCTTGTACTTTTTTTTAAATGCACTCATTATTTAAAAACTAAAATTTCTTGATTTCTCTAGTGCGTATTACACCCACTTTAAGTTACCAGAGGATTACCTCTCCAAGTCAGAGGCTTAGTGAGGGGTGGGCATGCCCCGGGCGCTACTCATAAATGGGCGCCAAATGATGGTATATCATACTTATAATATTATATAGTTTTCGATGTCGGGGGGGGGGTGCTAAAAAGGAATTATGTGCCCCAGGCGCGAGTTAAGCTTACTACGGTACTGCTTCAAGTCATTTAAATGTCTATATTATATAGCTTTCTAATCCAGACTTGTCAACATCATAGTCTTCCGAGGGCCGCATGTTGTCATTTGGGTAGAATAGAAGCATAACTAAGTCAATCAGTCAAATGTATTTTGTGATATTTTTAACTTGGCACTTAGAAACATAAACTAATTGTTTTAACGTGGCCCAACGATCATGAATGAAACATTGCCTGCAGGGGCGGATCTAGACATCTTTGACGGGGTGGGTGGAGGGGGGGGGGCAAAACTGAAAGATTGGTTTTAGAACAAAAAAATATTTAGATAATTTAATGATGTATTACAATAAACTTGCGGTAACGGGGGGGGGGGCATAAAACGAAATTACCATCAGAATAGGAAAAGAAAATGTATAGAACAGAACAAATAATCATAGCGTCTAAAGTAGAACATACAAGAAATGTAAATTCTCAATACCGATATTCCAATTAGGTAATATAGTGTGTGCCCTTATATAATATTTCCAGCTATATGTACCGTAGTGCCTCCATGTCCATCGCACCAATGGTTATTTTGGGGATAAATGGAATACTGGATTTATGAGTTTTCATCTCATCTTTACACAGATTTCACTTACTGCAGTGGGTAGGAAGCTGATTTGAACTGGGGCGTCATACACAACCTACATCTGAACAATACGCACTAATGAAGATTTTCAATACTTTATTACACTATGTACTAAAAGTACTGACCCATTATGTTTGGTAATTGCAATTGGTTAGCATGATTTAATTAGCGAAACATGTTTGCTTTAAATCATTGTCTGGTAATACATATAAACATAAACAACGTTAACTCTTCAAGACTGTTTTTTTTTTAATATTTTTTCTTAAGCTTGTGATCATGGTCCTCATTGAAATAATTGCCAGCTTAAATTGTTCAGCAGATATGAAATGCGATGCTGCGGATGGTTCTTGCATTAGTTGTTCGCCTGGTTTTCAAGAAAAATTATGTGCAGAATGTGAGTCTGATATGTCATGGACTAGTAATAAAAAGTATTGTGAATTATTGGTTTAATAACACGTTGATGTTTCTGTGACCAAGCAATAAACTTAATCAAATTTGTTTTAATTTAAACTAAAAACAATTGTACAGCCATGAACAGTTTAATCCAAACGACATTAATTACAGAGTGAATCACATCACTAGACTTTTTTGTTATGACATTAAACGAATGTAAGTTCATGTTAACACTATATATCTTATCTTGCTCCAACCCGCGGTATGATTTATAAGCCCAATGTGGCCCGGACACCAAAAGTGTGCCTACCCCTGCCATAGTATGTTGCTTACAATGTTTTATTATTAGTTAACATTTAACCTAAAAATCTTCAAACTTTCTTCAAAAACTTAAAACTATTTATAAAACATACACATTGCTGTGTAGTTTAATAATTTCCTTAAATTGAAATGAGCATAGAGAGTAGTCTTTCCTTGGCGGTACTTAACTTCCCTCTTAACTTAGGACCAATAGATTTTTCAGGTCATGTTTAAATGTTCCATCTATATTTGCCGTGGTTCACCCATATTCATTTCTCTATCTGCTATGATGGGGATGAAAGAAGGGCACCATAAAACACCGTCGCGTAAATTCTGCATCCATTAAAATATATCTAACCAATAAAGTGAAAATTAAAACATCTGTAAACAAAAAACAAGTTTATGGAAGGTAGTGACCATAAAGTCTGCACATAATAGGTCAAAGTTCAACTTTACATACCATTTATGCCAGCCTGTTATTTTGTTTGATTGCTTATTTAAAAAATAATTACAGTAATTATATTGATTGATAAGGCGGTGTATGCTACAGCGCTGTTCGGCTAGTATCAGATAAGTGCATAAAAGCATTTTCATTTTTTTCAATTACAGTCGAGCTACAATAAGTCAGTTAATGTGCACACTCACTTTAAATACCAACCAATAATAAGAGACCTCAATATGTTATTCATGAAACGCAATATTATATTAAATCTAGAACAGAATTATGGAATATAATAATAATAAAGTCCAGACATATACTACATTCTCTAAAGTTACCTTCACATATAAATTCACACGCGTCACATGATAATACTTGCCACAATAACCATCATCTCAGACTCGATCTGTCAACTTTTACATCTGCCCCGTCTTGTCCACTACCTCTCTTCAACCACATTCATGCTCTACTAGTCACACCGACCACACCCTATTCACACATGTGGGAATTAAGAACTTCATTTTGAAGTGGGACACAATTTGATATATTGTAAATGTTTTTATCTTTTATTTTATCTAATAACCAAAAAAAAAAAAAAACTTTAGATATGAATGGTTATATATTTCATAAATCTCTATTATTTAAATATGGCACGGCACATATCTAATTTGAGTTTGAAACCTTGTCATTTCTTACTCAGCTTTTTATTGTTCATTTCCTTAACGTCACTTGATCACTCTATAACAAAGCCTTTACGTAGCTACTCAGCGTATAATGTATCACTCTATCCACTCCTCAGTTCTCGCCCTCTGCACATTACTTTACATACACTAACACAACAGCTTCAATCGTCTTAATGTCCAGTTAAGTAATGTCAACGTCAGGTCATTTCTACATAACTCGCCGTGAACAACAAAAGTGTTTAAAGGCTATGAAAAAAAGTCTAAATGTGTTGTTTTTTTTTCAACGCTTTAGTAAATATTTACAAGAAACCAGTAACATCATCTTGCAAACATCACTTTACTTTCTTAGTTTATTGTTGTTAGCCGGCCATTGCTAGACCGGAAAAAGGTGAAGTGCCGATGTGAACAATATCGTATGCAATAATTAACATCAATTACGGAATCTTTGAGTTCTTAATAATTATCTCTCTCAAGTTGCACTGTTCACATTGTCACTTGAAGATTGGCAATCCATGTTCACATCGGCCCATATCGCTGGCCAATTTCTGACATTGGCCGGTGGCTGTAAGATATAAGCATTGTTGGACTATATCATGATTTTTTTTACAGAGGCTACAAGTCAATGGCGGTGACATGCACCCATCATGGGCTGTAATATTCGACCAACCTTACGCTATAAATAGATTTATTATCTTTAACAGATGTGAGTATCAGTTTTATGAATTAATATTTGTGGCATTCAATAAGTACGCATTACAAATAATGAGTCTATATTTATTATCATAATTATTTTAATACTTGTATTTGTATCCGCTCTACACCTCTTTAGCGAGAAATGTCGTTTATGTAGTTATAATTGTCTTTTTTATTGACCACCCTTAAGGTAATTAAAATTTTCATTTTAAAAAAGAAATACGGCTACATGGTAATCAAAATTAAAAATATTTTTTTTTAATTCTCTTGGGAAGCTTCATCTCTTCAATAAGGTTTTGTGGAGTCCCAATTGTAAAACGAATACATCCACTATTATATAAATCGATCATTCTCTCTTTTAAGGCTTGAGTCAATTCAAGGAATTAAAGCTGGACATATTTTGAAGATTCTTCTGAATTTGGGTTTAATGTCATACAAAGAAAGACTTTAAAAAAAATCCCAGGTTGTCGAAGGACGATTTCTAAAAAAAAAAAACCCGGCAAAATCAGGTTGTTGGGTTTTACTAAAAAAAAAAGTAAAATAACACATATTTGTTTGAAGCATTATAGCAATTGTTATTTACAAATTATGTCGTATTTAAGATAAATATAAACAAAACAGTGAAGAAAAAAATATCAGTAGACCTTAGGGCGTCCCAGAAATGCTCGGATTTTTTTGTTTATTCTTTGGAGTCTCACCCCCTGAAATGTGTTTCTAGGGTACAATGATTGAATTGGTGAAGTTGTAGCTCAGCATTCAACGAAGCTGAGTTCCGACATCTGACAAAATAATTTTCAAGAGCACAATGCATCGTCATCGCAAGCTTCGTTGTCAACAAGCTTGCAGCACGTTTAAAGAAGACTATATTCCCTCAAAATCAATTTATCATTGGGATAGTAAGCTATTGCCCGATGTTACCGGACATGTTACCAACAACGTCTTTCGATTACCTGTCCTGCTCTCATCACTTGTTGATTACACTACAAAGCTTCTTGGTGTTCCCAAGTTAGCATCCGGGTCAGAACGGGCAGCTGCTGATGCTGTATATGAACATATCAAATCGTGAAAGTGCAAATCTTTGGTCATCGGCATGTGCTTCGACACTACGGCTTCCAATACTGGAAGACTCAATGGAGCTTGCCCTCTGTTAGAGGTAGCCCTGGGACGTAATCTATTATGGATGGCATGCCTTCATCACATGTTGGAAATACTCCTTTCCGGTGCATTCAATGTTTGTCTTGGACCATCCACTGGACCAGAGATTTTTTTTAAGAGGTTTCCAGAAAAATGGCCAGAATTAAACCACACACCCGAAGCCAGATCCGCCCCTTTGATAATCATGTCTGATTCGATTAAATAACACTGGTTTACATAAAAAAAACTGCAAGCAAAACATTATGAATTTCTGAAAGCTTATTAAAAATGATAAATTTTGATGTACTTATTTCTTTTGTATCACGTCAGGTTTTTGAGAAAACCACAAATTTGTGTTTACAAATTTTATGCTTATCATAAGCAGATGACGTCATCACTTTATGTTTGAACACAAGTTTAATTGAATATTTTATTGCTGTTGTTTATGTGTTTAAGATTATATTTGATTAGCTGATTTTAAATTTTAAAAAAATTTCACAATGCCAAGACATTGTACGAATTCAGCAGACAGTTTTTGTTGTGTTTGTGGACGATTTTGCACAATGGCTGAGAAGAAGAAAATATCAAATTTAACAAAGAAATATTATCATGCATACTTTGGATGTAAACTGGGAGACCAGGACAAAACATGGGCGCCTCATGTTATTTGTAAACTCTGTGAAGTAACTCTTGGCAAGTGGTTTAAAGGTAAAGTGAAAAGTATGCCATTTGGTGTGCCCATGATTTGGCGTGAGCCTTCGAATCATGTGACGGACTGCTATTTTTGCATGACGAATGTTGTAGGATTCAACAAAAAAGCAGACACATGATTCTATATCCTAATGTACCGTCAGCCTTGAGGCCTGTAGAACATTGCGAAGACATTCCTGTGCCTACACCTCCTACTCAGCTGGATGATTTTGAAAGTGATGACAGCTCAAGTTCTGAAGACAGTAGTGATGTTCTTGATCCTGATTTTAAAGAAGATGTCACACCAAAACTTTTTACTCAGGAAGATCTTGATGATCTAGTTAGAGATCTAAACCTTCCAAAGTCATCAGCTGAACTGCTTGCATCCCGCTTACAAGAACGAAACCTTCTCACTCCTGATACTAGCGTAAGTGTGTACAGATGTCGAGAGACAGAATTTGTACAGTTTTTTTTCAAGTAAGCAAGAATTGTTATATTGTAATAATATTGAAGGCCTTGTCACATCTATGGGAATTGCTTACGATGCTAATCAGTGGAGATTGTTTATTGATTCCTCAAAGCGCAGTATGAAAGCAGTTCTTCTATTTAATGGAAATAAAATATCATCACTTCCAGTGGCACACTCAGTAACATTAAAAGAAACGTATGAAAACATGAAACTGTTGCTCAGTTCGTTGAATTATGACCAGCAACAAGTGGTTGATATGTGGAGATTTGAAGGTCATAGCCATCATATTGGGACTCCAAGGAGGGTATTCAAAATTTCCATGTTTTTTGTGCCTTCTGGGATAGCAGAGCAGACTCTGAGCATTATACCAAAAAAAGTGTGGCCAGCGAGAGAAGAATTCACTCAGGAAGCCACAGTGTAAAGTTAAAGCCTTTGGTGGAAGCACATCGAGTTCTCCTTCCACCGCTGCATATAAAATTGGGGTTAATGAAAGCTTTTGTCAAGAATATGAACCATACTGGCTCTGGGTTTCAATACTTGGCAGAAAAATTTCCTCATTTAAGTGAAGCGAAATTGACTGCAGGTATCTTTGTTGGACCGCAGATCAGAGAAGTAATGACTGATGAGGAATTTTCATGTAAATTGGCCACAGTTGAGCTACAAGCCTGGAATGCCTTCAAAGATGTTGCCAACAATTTTTTAGGAAACTTTAAATCCGACAATTACAAAAGTCTTGTTGAGAACATGATAGCCAAATTTCAGGCTTTGGGTTGCCGCATGAGTGTAAAGTTGCACTTTTTGGACTCCCATGTAGACTACTTTCCTGAAAATCTTGGTGCGTACAGTGAAGAGCAGGGTGAAAGATTCCATCAAGACATTTGTGCAATGGAGAGTCGATACCAAGGTCGATGGAACGCGAATATGATGGCCGACTATTGCTGGTCATTAAAACGCCACAATCCTGGCGCTGCTCATAAGCGCAAATCACTTAAAAGACAATTCGTACAGTAGAAGACAATAAATTAAAATAAATCTGCTTTTTTTTAATAATTTTGTATATATGAATATTTTTCTGCATGACCGAAGTACATTTTGTTGTTGGTTTAATTGACTTTTTTCTACATTAATAAATGTCAAACTGCAAAAAATCCTGACGTGATACAAAAATTTGGATTACATATTTGGAATCAGCATAAAAAGTTGCATAAGAAACACTTATTTGCATATCAGCAGTTTTCACAAAATGAAAATTTGTAAACCAGTGTAATTAATCAAATTTCAACTTGAGCTCAGTCATTCATGTAATGATTATTTGGAATTTATTCTGCTTGCTGCACAAATGGTTGGGTTGGAGGTTGATGTCAGCATTCGCAGACTTGGTGGCCTACATAGGGCAAGGTGGATGGCGAAAGCAATCTATGCATTGAAAATCCATCTATTGTTTGAAGGCAACGAAAGCATCTTTCAGTTAACCGCTCGAGAATTACAATGTATTCAGCGCTTCAATCGGTTTACCATATGTGTTTATCTTCAATCATGGTTTTCATGCAGGCTCACCGCAGATGCACCTGTGAATGATATCTTGTGGATACAGCGTTTATACGAATATGATGATGCTGTTCTTCGATCGACTGGATTGAAAATGATGGTGCGTCACTCGTGGTACTTTAGTCCGGAACTGTCGACGCATGCGTTATTTTAAACCCTTTTGTCAAACAAAGAAAAAACTGGCCTTGTTCGGACAATGCAATCAGAAAAAAACACTACCAAAAAGTGTTGTTGATTTGCGTGCTTCTACCACATTTTTTGAAACATCCGACATTGATGCCAGTTTTCTAGATGTTCCTGTTGAAGCACTTAAGATACACAATCTTTTAAAGTTGCAGCAGATTTTGTAAAGAATCTGGCTTGTATCAATGACTCTGCAGAGCGAGGTGTAGCATTGATACAAAATTTCAATGACAGTGTCACCAAGGACGAAGAACAAAAACAATTTTTGCTCCAAGTGGTTGAAAAACATCGGACTAATTTTGCAGAGTGTAATCGTGAACAGCTGGCTAAAATTTAAATTTGAATAACTTTTTTTTTTAATTCTTGTCTACCCTACAGTATAAAGTACAAAATAAATAGTAGGAATGCTTATTAGCATTGCTTATTATTATTATATTTCAAGCAGATTGACATTCTTTCAAGAATTAACTCGACAAAATGAATAAAACGTTGTTTTTCATTATTGTTTACTTAAATTTCAAATTTAAAAATATAAACCATTCAACATTTATATATTTTGTTTCATTTAATATTATAAACAATTCTAAGCATCAATTTGTAACTTAATATATCAGTTTCGCATATAATGTCACATTAAAGCTGTATTAGATTTGACCGCGAATGATTTTACACCAAAATCTGGAACTTTAAATCTCTTGAGGGACCTCTAAACATTGTCCAAATGAGCTGAAATTTTACTGTAATATACAGACATATACTGTGGGGTGAGACATCAACATTTCAAAACTTCATTTTTTTGGGACGCCCTAGATAATAATAACGTGACAATATTCTACTACAAGGATCAACAAGATACATACCAGCTAGTATACACAGTTCTCTATTTAGATGAAAGACTAGTTAATAGAGTCAGAATCAACCAGACAAATATCTATTTTCCTGGAGATAAAAATCCATATGTGTCCATAAATGAGTTTCAAGCATTCGGAGGTACTTTGTGGTCAGATAAACCTTTTTTAGCGATGAATAAATTTATTGTTATATCTCGAGCTAACTTTATTTTTTGACAGCACATGAATTGCTCTTATGTATGACGTAAAAAAGTCAGAATTTAGATTTGAAAATAATTTAATATTTGTTTTAATAAATCATTTTATCCAATCAGCAGGGCCGGGCTAATATTACGCATGGTCGAAAAGTGGTCTAATTTTTGCGAAATAAATTGACAAAATGAATTCCTGAAAAACATGTATCTACTACCACATTTTACATTCTAGTAATATCCCTGTTTACAGAACATCATATGAGTTTATAAGATTCCTTACCGTATAAAAATATGCGTGCAAACATCACAGTGAAGCCATGTAATCTTATAAAGGAGGGCCTATTTATCAGGAAATAAAAAATCACTTAAAAAAAAATATTCTAAATATTTCTACAACCAGGTATTATGTATTAATTTTTTTTAAATAATTAAGGCTAATATTAAAAAGTGGAGGTTTATTCCGCGTTGGGTTTGGTCCGGATAGCGAAACTTTTGGATTTTGAGCATTTCTACTAAGTAAAGTATTTGTAATTCCCTAATAAAATAATTTATTATTTATTTACCATTAGAATGTATGTCAGGTTACTGGGGCATGAACTGTTCACGGCAATGTCAGAGTCCTTGCAGTGACTACTGCTGTATGGAAGATGGTTCTTGTAACTCTATTTGCATTGGATATAGCGATCCACCAAAATGCTCAAAAGGTAAACAATGAATGTTTTGTTGTTTTTTTTGATATTTCTGTTTTGCTTAGAATCCATTTTAAAGAATATAAATAAAGAATAGTTTACTAAAAAACATAGTCGCATTTAATGAATGTATTTATACAGTTTACTTTTCGTATTCATTTTTATAATTAATTATCGGGTAATAACGTCTACTATATTACATTTTATTAACATTCATTAAAATCATGAATATCTCTACTGTCTAAGAATGTCCCTTTAATGTCAATTCAATTTCATTTAATCTTTTGACTTTAAAGCGCTGTTAACAATGGAATTATTGACTTAAAATACATATTAATATTCTATTAGAATATATATATATATATATATATATATATATATATATATATATATATATATATATATATATATATTATGTTCACCGAAATGACAATTCAATGTTTTTTTTTTTTTTTACATTAAATTTAGATTAAGCCATAGTATCTCATTTGGTTTCAACTATTCGTATTTTTTTTATATTTCACTGGCTGTTAAAAATTAGCTATATATGATTGTCAAAGTTGGAATAAAATAGAAAACACAACAGCTGCATTATATTTCAATTAAAACATTATTTTCCCCATAGATATATAAGACTAGATAGCTTACGATTATTGTATTGAGACCGATAAAGTGTTATATACATGGTTGCACAGCCAGTGCCTAAACTTTAAATAAAGAAAAGTTCTTTAATTTTGTCGAAATAGATTGCTTCATTCAAGTTTGCATGACGAAGTGCAGCCGTTTCTATAATGAGGAAAACAATTAATTTGATTTTTTTTTTTAAATTTTTGACAATATCTGTAGGCTATACTTAAATAATTGCAGCATCTACTTTCACTGTGTACATTCAACACATGGGGAATAAACTGTAAAAAAGACTGCAGTAACTCATATTACAACTCAAGTTGTGATAAACTAACTGGTCAATGCATATATGGATGTAATGGATTCAGTAACCCACCATCATGTACACAAGGTAAAATTGTGTATTCGCCGCTGTAAATGTGATTTACTTTTTTTTAATAGCACAACACAAATAGTGTGTGTTTTATTGAAATGATATATATTTATATATAAGCCAAGCTGGCAAAAAGTATATTTTTGAATGATTACACATAATCTAAGCTGGCAAAAAATATTTTTAATGATTACACATAATCTCTTAGAAATGTTAGCTTAGTTTTAAGTCAGAGCCCTTATATATAGACACTCCCGCTACTTAAGGGGCCATTTTAAGTATTTATTCTTAATATCACGGTAAGTGGCCCAGGAAACTCAAATACCTCTGCAACTCATTGACCTAGCAAGCTTAACTCGTGCCCTGCGCACAATACCTTTTTAGCGCCCCCCCCCATTCAAAACCCATATAGGCCTAATATTATATGTAAAATATGCAATTTGGCGCCTCCTTTGCGAGTAGCGCCCGGCGCATGATGCCTCCCTTACCTCATCCTCGCTACGCCACTGCTGCAACTCTTCGATTTACACCCCACCTCCAATAACCTAAGAATAACCAAGGTCGTACCAAAATAGCCCATGTTTATGTGTGTGTGTACTATGTAAGTCACATATTAGTTAAATTAGTTAATTTATTTATTTTTGAAAACTGTTTTGGAATAAACTGTACTGAGTCATGTCCCATAAACTGTCTAAATCAATTCTGCAACTCAACGTCAGGATTTTGCCATTTCTGCGAACCCGGTTATCAAGGCAGGCTATGTGATAAATGTAAGTAAAACCTAAGGATGAAGCTCTCTGTTTTTTTCAAATATAATATTGGCCAAGAGCTTTGCCGTATTATGGTACAAATTGGTGTTTAATTACCGACGGAACGAATAAAACCTTTGAAACTGAGTCTGAGGGGATGCTGAATAAAGCCTTTGAGACTGAGTCTGAGTGGCTGCTGAATAAAGCCTTTGAGACTGAGTCTGAGGGGCTGCTGAATAAAGACTTTGAGACTTAGTCAATATTACTTTTGAGACAATAAACGAATATTGTGTGTAGAAATGCAACTTCAGTGTAAACAACAAATCCAATTTTATGGAGAATGAATTACCACAAATTATATTTGTCTCACTTATATAAAACAATATCACTTGTCATGAAACAAATATTATTTCTTTAACACTCTCACTAGATGAATCTCCTATATGAACTCCTTATACGGACTACCTAAATGAAATGACTTATGCATGTCAACTACTACATGAACTAAACTGAGCTAAACTGTAAACTGTCTGTCCACTCGGCCCATATACTGCCTCTTTTATAGCTTTCTTACATCCCAAGTGGAACTTTTTATAAGCAACTATAATCGAACAAATAGACGGCCATAATTTATATTAATGTAACGCACGAAGTCGAGAAACGACCAGACTCTGACCTCGTGACCGCTAGCTGACCTCGTAACAACACACACACACACACAGCTGTTCGCGTATCACAGACAACCACACTCTGACAATCTGGACCCGGTTTATGTCCTTTCATTTAGATAATTCTTCTTTTAAGGCGTGTTAAATATTTCAACTGTAGATAAAAGCCTTCGTTTACATGATAGAATTGACAGATGTCGTGTTATAGCTAGATTTAACATCAAAACCAAGTATTTTGCTGTATGAGATACAAATATATTAATTTTAACAGATGGGTGAAGCTTTCAAAACCCCGAACAATGGCGTCGTAAAAAATGTGGAGAGGAAGTAAGGTAGATCGGTCAACATTTTTGATTGGGCCGTTCATTAATTAATAACCTCAATTTAGGGCTCTAAAGTTTTAAAAAGTATGATTTTACATTTACTTAAAATATATGTTTATTAGTAAATATTTCATAATTATATTATTGTGTGATGTGAAATATGTGATTGTCTTCCAAGTTATGCTATGAATTATCTTACATGATTACAATGAAGTCAACACGCTCCACTACTCACACAACTCGTGAGAACGCATTTTGAAAAACTATTTATGTCTTGGTGTATTCATCAGCATGCAGTTCATCTACTTATGGTGCAAACTGTTCATACGAATGTAGTAATGATTGTTTTGACAAGAACTGTGATAGTAAATCTGGTGCTTCCTTGAAATGTCATCCTGGCAAGTACGGAGATCAATGTGCAGGTACGAATTGTAGAAAGTTTGTTTTAAATTCATAATAGGATGGACATTTACTTTTAAATGCATTACAAAAAAAAACACCTTATTGTAACATAGTTATTATAACATTAGTCATTTTGTGTTTTGTATACATGGAATATATTATGAAAATTTTACAGAAGCCTAATAATGGGTCTCAAGGTGTTATTTCAAAAACATATACAAAGAAGTTTACAGTATATAACACTTTTATGTAATTGTCTATATTTTCACTTCACAAGATTATGTAAAACTTAGTGGACTTTTTTTATCTTAAGTTTAATTTCATTAAATTATTCATTTTTTGCTATAAAGATGATTCACAAGAACATTTTAGACTTTACTGTCCCGTAAACTGTCTCAACCAGTTTTGCATTTCAACGTCTGGTGTTTGCCTTTCATGCAAGCCAGGTTATCAAGAAAAATCCTGCGATAAACCTAAGCACTCAAATAAATACACTTTTTATTAATTCATATGGCAAACACAAAGTTTCACAAGTGACAGTAGAGGAATTAGCTTAGCCTACAATATGTTCCTTACAGTATATAATCATTTCATTGTTTACATGTATTTAAATTTTATAATAATATTTCTCAATACCAGATTTAACAAGTCCGCAAGCATTTAAGTTGCTTAGTTTAATAGTACCGTAATTTATTGTTTCAATTAATATATTGTTTCTAATTTAAGATGTTATGTATATTTTTAATGTATAATATTTTAGCATGTCAGAATAACTCTTGGGGTAACAACTGCACCTCTCTATGTAGCATCATCCAGTGTTTGAGAGGTGTTTTCAATTCTCAGACAGGGACGTGTACTTTTGGCTATGTTGATGGCTATCAGCTGCCTGAATGTACACAAAGTAAGTTTAAATTTAAATTAAGTTGCATTTCTCAATATTATTTAGATCTTGAAAATTAATATTATACCCTAATAACATGTCAATTGTTTATTGATCACTAGACTATTAACTATTTAAAAATGTTTTAATCTACCGTATTTTTTATTTCTTAAACTATACATGTATTTAAACACAGATGACAGTTCATGGCAAAAGTATTTTGGTATCGGCTTTGGAGCTGGAGTAGGATCGTTGTTAATAGTCCAAGCGGTTGTATTTGTGATTGTTTACTTACAAGGTAGTAGATCAAGGGAGAAAATGTACACAACAGTCCAATTCAAGTTTATAATCTACCAGATGTTTCCAACAAGGACAAACATGAATATGAAACTGTTAAAAAGTCGAGTGGAAAAGAAGACACACATTATGCAGATATTGGAAATACGGTGGACATCGGATAGTGTGATGTAGGATAAAGAAAGACGACATGGATTTTTTTTTTCAAATCAGAAAAATTATCTTAAACATTTTGATATCATTATTGTGCAGAGTATTGTTTCTGGAAGTTATATAAATATTATATATATATATATATATATATATATATATATATATATATATATATATATATATATTTGGTCTAATCGTGTTATAGAAAGTTCTTACTACTATATTCATATATAAGTATATATAGAGAGAAATGTAAATAGAATACTTTTTGTTTGTTTTTGTGAATGTAGCTAACACGTTTGTACATCTATGCGATGTATACAATAGAGGTATATAAATGATATTTACCAGATATCTTTTTAATAATGAATTAGCAATCTATGAAGACTTAGCTACAGGGCCTGGCTGTTGGACGTATTATTCCAGTCAAGTTAAAAGCGGTTATGCTATTTTATTTATTTGTCTATTATTATTTGTTTGTTGTTGTTACTTTATAATGTATAAAACACTGTTTAATTACAAATAATGGTACACACTTTAGTACATTTAGATATGTAATAAGGGTTATAATAAAGGGTACACAAAGAAATTATATAATGATGATAATCAATATGCTCCAATCAGACACAAAAAATATACTCATTTCAATAGATATTAGTTTGATAGAAGACATCGTAACAAATATAACAATATCGCAATTTGTTAATTCTGTAAAATATATCAAGCATCGTATTAGTAGTTTCTTCAAATAAATGAGCATCACTTGTTAAATAAAAGAGTTAAAGTGGGCATGCTAAATCATTTTGCACTGACACTTTATATTTATGAAGAACAATATATTTTTGAAATGTTCTTGAAATGCTATGTTTCCCTCTGAGATTTTGTTTTAAGCCAAAGTGTTGACGTAGTTCCAATCATGTTAAAGAATTGCAAAATATTTTATCAAGAAATTTGAACTACTATATTTAAGCTATGACTATATAGTCTACTGCTATAATATAATATAAAGATTATTGTAATTTAAAGATTAAATAGTGTCGTGACCATAATTTAATAATGTAAGTAAAATCATTGATTGTGTGCTGGGTGTTTTGAAAAATAATTCATATAATGTAAATCGGTTAAACATTGTAATTCAAAGGTCGCTAAGACTTAAGAAATTCTATGTAATATTTTTTATATTACATTTAAATGACACTTTATTTCAAAATATTTTTCGCCACTTTATTATATACTTTGCAATTTTTTTTTTTAATTGAAACCGTATATATTTTAATGTAAATCTTAGAGAACTGAAATGTATTTGTGTTATAAAAAGATTAAAGAAAAAAAAACAACCTTTTTTTAATTTTAAAATGAGTTTATACAATGACAATGTATTCGTTAAAATTTCAGAAAAGTAATGCTTAGGAATTACGTCATTTAAAAGACTCTTTGATGTAGAAACTGTATGACTAGTTAATAAAAGTTAAGAAAGCTCAATAACAGTGATACAAAATGTGTGATCCTGCATGTAATCGACAATATGGATATGCCAGGGATGCAGATCAGTAAATGCCAAACTAATTTTGTTTCTGAAAACGTGTTGCGAAGCGTGTTTATTGAATGAAAAACAGGAAGAAAATTATATCGTTCTTTACACATATGAAAACACCGTACGTGAACCACTTGCACGTTCTTGTTTTAAAACAGACATTTAAACGATAGAAAAAAAATTCCTTAAGCACCTACGGGCTCATAGAGGCAGCTGACGAGTAGAATTCAACTGTGTCAATAACCTGGTCATATGAAGGGATTATTTGGTCAACCTCTTCTCATCAAATAGTTGGGTACACGTTTGAAGCTGGGTGGAGGTGAACTTGGGGGCTTCCAACACGACAATAAAAATCTGAGATTCGAACCCAAGAATCAGTTATATTATAACGCGGTTGATGTCACTAAATATCAGCAATTCAATACGATGTCAAGATAAAATTAAAATAAAATAATCAATTATCTTATAAAGGCACACTGAGGCTGATGAAGTGTGAATTATATGCTTAATGCTATACCCTGCAAAACCTTTGCATAAATGTATATCCCCTTAGGCTTGATCGGTAGGGTAAGTTATTTTTTTGGTTTCGGGCAGATCCGAATTTTTCATGACTGTATTTTAAACTGGAATATACTGTTGTATTAAATATTTACTTTCGATTTAATGCATAACATACACCGCTATTATTTATATAGACTAAAGATTGTGTGTCAAACACTTCAACAACTTAATGTCATATACCGGAATAAAGGTGGGTAAACGCAGGGGGCTTTCAACAGGATCTGAAAATAAATTCTAAAGTTTTCACTGAGACACATCGGTGGAAAGTCAACCGCTCTACACCACTGGAGCTCCCGCTACACCTGTCATAAACTATTCTCTAATAATATAATGTAGCTTTTAGAAAATAATGTGTCAAATAACTATGTATGCAAGGTCAATAATATTACATTACAATGTCACTTTAAGGAAAAAATATAAGTAGTGAACTAAGATTAAGAGAAGGGCATATGTATATTGCTACTTTCACATCATAATACCTTAACCCTTACAAAGGAATGTCATTTAATGTATTACTTCAAAACACTCTTATAACTATTCAATTAAATTTTAAAACATTCTAATCGTTGCATTTCTACTCCCATATGTGTTACCGACACATTCAGTAACACACCGAGTTAATACATGACCCACATTTGCTTTATTCACAACATGTGAGAGTTTGTGTATAAGTTCCATAAGATGATTCAGGGAGGTAATGAACTTTAAAGAAAATATATTTAGTGGCTTTAGCTTTTCTGTTGTCTTTATTAATGACTCAAATATCAATATGAATTGCCAGCTTAATTATATGACTGTTTCTTGGATCTGATTAACTGATAGGCCGAATAGGCCGTGGAAAAAACAAAAAAAAAAAAGAAGTCAGCAATATTTGTTAATTTTTAAAACTGGGACATAAAATTGTATTGTCGTAGGGACCATAAAATTATAAAATTATAAATCCGGCTCTGGCTGTTCCTTCACAGAAAAAAAAGCATGGCCTTCAAACACGTGAATAAACTGTCCAAATATTTTATATTTCTATCAACCATTGAGATGGTCCCAATCAGGAAATATTTTCAGACGTATCAAAACAGCTCTTCAGTTTTTTCTATCTTTTTTTTTCTAATTTCGTAGATTAATAACATGTTAGCGAATGACTGGTGCCCCTTACCAACCCCCCCAACTCTAAAAACTCTGGTATTACAAGTGGCTTACCAATGTTATCATAATTATCTTACTAAGTACTAACCATTTCACTGACAGTAGAAATACATTAATTAAAAAAAAAGCAACTAATCAACTCTATTTTTAGCTCTCACTTTTGGTGTGTGTGTGTGTGTGTGTAATGTCCCTTTAAGGATGAGATGAAATCTCTTAGATCCTGTAAACCACTAATGAAAAGGCTTTTATAATGTTTTTTTTTAAATCCCCACCATAGCCAATATTGCAAAAGCCATGGTAGAACCACTGATGACATATCGGGGACTAAAGCCATGACCTGAATATAAATTGGTCGTTACCGGCGATCGAACTTTACCACACGACCTTCCGTGGGGTAGTTGTAAGCTTTAGTATTTTGTCTTTCCGTGTTTCTTGTAATTTACTCAAGCGTAAACTTTTATGAAAATATTTCTGTAAAATAAATCAACATGAATATCTAAGCAAAGAAAGCCTTTTGTATTTTAAACATTATCATGTTGCTCGCCTTAGCACCATATAACATCCTGGTTTTAAGCTAGTTTTTTTCAAACTAATTGCTCCAAAGTATTTTTAACTGTGTAGGATATATGATATACATTTTAAAACCTCATTATCAATGGTGATGTTAGGATAACACGCTTTTCAAAAAACAACATGTTGTATTCCTTTGTTCTGCTTACAATTATTATTTCAAGGAAAAGCAAAGGTAAGCCTAAACAGTTATCTATGTTTATTAAGTGAAGTGATTTATTCATTATATCTTCTGAAAAATAATTATTAATGTAATATTTACCATTATCTAGGTCAGGGTCGGGCAAAATTATTTTAACAGCAGACCAAATGGGTTCTTAGAATTAACAAAATGGGCGGACTGTGAGCGAGAGGAAGTAGTGTTTATAAGATGCGAACGTTATTTGTGTGAAGAGTGGACGGAAGCGGGGCACAGGATGGTTCAAGCCTTACCTGAACCACGGGTTATATTTTCCCCATGCCTGAAGATGTGAACGTTATTTGTGTGAATGCGTGGACGGAAGCGGGGCACAGGATGGTTCAAGCCTTACCTGAACCACGGGTTATATTTTTCCCATGCCTGAACTATGGTCTATATTCAGTTCAGTTATACAGTTCAACAATTTAAAAAAAATATAAATGATAATAAGACATAAACATTTAAAAAAAAAAGATTACTTTATCAAATATTTCTCTATGTGTGTGTGTGATATTTACGGATGGACTAGCAAACGTTTTCAAAACACATGAAAAAAGTAAAACCTATTATGTGTAAAAATGTATGAAGTTTGATTGGTAAAATGATCTTTCAGCATATGAATGACGTACACCGATATGTGAACCCATTATTTTTTATTCTTTAAATACTTGAATATATATATATATATATATATATATATATATATATATATATATACGCTTTTTTTTTTCTAGCGGAACGCACCGAACGTTTTTGCTGTACACGTTTGTTTAGTGCACTATTTTCTGTGTTATTTCTTTATGACACGTCGGTGTTCCGGTACCATTTCCTTAACCATTCTGTAAAGATATGGGTGCTAATTTATGTCACCTACCTAATGTGCAGAAAAAGACCTACATTTAATAAGTAACGAATTTAAGTTTTACCCGTCAACACTAACCAAACCAATCAAACCAAACCAAACAACCAACTGGTTTGGACCAAACAATAACTTACGGTGTCACTGTACGACAAGATGTAATTCTGAAGGTGTTTGTTTAAACAATGGGGAGTGTATCAGTGGTTGGTTTGGTATTAAATGTCAATACCGTGAGTATATTGTATCATGGTTTCTTCCTCCATCTTAGTTTATACAGTTTTGATATACTTACAAATATTGTTAATAACGTTTTTTTCATAACTAGTTCAATAAACTTGGCTCGTTTTTTTTTTTTTTTTTTTTTTTAAACTAAAAGTATTTTTAATTATTTTAAATTATTGTCATTGATAAATGCTGTTTATTTAATGAAATTGTTTCATTCAATTACATGTAACATGTTTCTTCCTTAAATATTCAAATTATCTTTATTTTCCTTCATTATTAATTGTGTTTTGTTTCTATGATTGGTGTTTAGAAAATATAGCCAACAACTACAAGTTAAACCCACCACAATATTCGTCGATACTCAATGATGGAGATAATACCACATGTATAGATTACTCAAGTCTTCAGTCAGTTGAGGTCAAGTGGAACAAGCCTTACCCGTTCACGAGGATGAGATTGGTTGTGAAAGATCAGTGTATGTGATATCCATTGGTCGTAATGAACATTTAATTTGAGAAAGTTTTAATATATATATATATATATATATATATATATATATATATATATATATATATATATATATATATTTTACTATTCTACACTGCCGGTTTCATCATCACTACTTCGCTGTTCCAACGTCACACAGCCACTGCTTTCTATAGTAATTATATACGGCGCGTTGGTCCACGGGAATTCCACATAGCAGGGAGAGAGTTATAACACTGTCCCACCCTCTCAAATATGTCCGTCACAGAAAAGTTATTTATCCCAATATTTTCGTCATGAACGTAGAGCTCTTCATCCTTGTTTGCTTCTGTCTTGGCTGTTTCTAAATACACTCGAGTTAACTGTAAGTCTCAAAGATTTCAAAGTAACAGTAGACGATGTTTAAGCCGTTTTCATATGTGACGATGGAAATTCTCATTTTGTGCATGCAAGGATCTTGCCGTTGATGCTAACTAGGAACAAGTCTTTTGACAGGTTGAGAAGGTTGATTGCCACATAAAATGGGTTGGAGAGGATCCTATTCGTCTCCGTAGCTATCCGGGTGTTCACCAGGTATGCTTTTGCGCACTTGCAGACGTTCAGTCGTGGGATCTCTTTGTAGTAGTTACGAAATGTTTTAAATTCGACTAATCTGTGTAACTTGTTTCGTAGACAGAAAAGATTATATCTTGTTCCAAACTCAGCAGTCAAAGCTTCACTGAAACTACACAGGCAAGTGTAATTGACGAAGCAGAATTTCACTGTTAAATCACTTTGTAGATTTCAGTCATTGCTTATGTCCATCGCTCTGGTGGGTCAGATTCTCATCACTCAAAAGGGGGGCAAATCAAGAAAGAAACGCCTCTGTCTTGTTGCTGTATCATCTTGATGTTTTCTAAGGCTGATAAACCGAGCTGATTTCTTCATGATTTTAACGGGGTATTGTTCTGGGTATATCTCAACTTCAGATATGGGTTTCTCGTTCGCCAAGCCCACAAATTTCCACCCCAGTTGATTTTGTTACCTTTTTTGAATAAAAAAATTGTATTTATAAATGACGAATATTGTAAAAAAAAAGTATTTTTAAAAAGTGTAAAGAACGTAAGTTGTTTTATTGAGTGTATTTACATGTTCATTAGCTAAAAAATATTGGCGGAGTTGTAGGGTAGATAAGATGGTGGAGGTGCATCTAAATTATTGTAACGCCATTTAGCTGGTGTTACACCCTTTACCGACTCATGTTTAAGCACAGTACAAATCATTGAAGTACTACGCCAGTACTGCTTCGCCATGTCTAGTCAAACGCACACCTTGCACATAATTTTTCATGCGTACAAGCCTGTTCTCAGCACACACTTTTCGATTCACTTTGTTTAGACCCATGGCTATATAAAGATATTTGATCACAAAACGCAAGCACAACTTATGAAAGATACTTCGACAGCGAGGCAAACAAGCACACTGACTGAGGTGAGGGAAAATGCAATACATTCTAGTATACTGAGTCGTGTGCAGCAGGCCGACCAGCTCACAACTCAATTTTTTTCTTATATTTAAAACAAAATACCACTGTATATATACATATTTATGTATTTATCTGTGTGTGTTTATGGCAATAGTAGACATCTTTTATTTTTAGCAAGTCAAAATGTAAGTTATTAGTATAAAGAGACAACGTAATCTAAGGAAGTAATATGTTTGAACCAGAAACTCTTGTGGATATATGCCAACGTTGTAGATATGCAATGTAAACTTCAAAATTCTATTCAATAGTTTAAAATATCTGGTTACATTGTCAGATCAATCTGTGAGCTTGGTATTAGTGGTGGTATGTGATTTTTTAAAATCTAAATTAAATATAATCTTAAAAAATGAATGACAAATGTATTAAATATTTCAATGAAAGCGTGTGTCTCAAGTCACACATGAATAATTTTTTCGTATATTCATTGAAATATGTTTGGAAATTAACTAGAGCATGTCTTTTTATAATAAATATTTTTTCTGTAAACAAAAAAACTGATTTTTCAAGAACACATTATGTTATTATTACTTTGTTTTTTTTTTTGAAATTGAAAGGTTTTGATTTGTTTTTAATTTTCTGCATTTTCAATAATTTAAAAAAAAAGTCAAGATGTTAGCTTTAAACCTCCAAAATGTGCAGGTCGTAATGTGGCTTTAAAAGGTAAAGCTGAACAACATACTACATTTATTGATAGTGCCGCTAATAAGTCATTGAATGGAAATACTGACGCAGATATTTCACACCGTGCACATACTGACTTTGGAGACATGTATCCATATTGGAAAGTACAACTTCAGAACTTTATAGCTGTACATCGATATGTTATATTTAACAGAGGTAAAAAAAAATTCTAATACTAGTTTTATTTCAATAATTTAAGTAAATTTAAAGTTGTATAAAAAATACGCTGTATTTTATTAAATGTGAAATAGTCTTCAAAAAGACTTATACTTTACTGAATCATGGTAATTAGGCTTTTAAAAAAAAATGAGCGAAAATAAAACACTTTAAATACAACAATGTAATTATATTCTAAAGAAACCATTTCATATTTTTAGGTGATGACTGTACATGGTGTTAAAAAATAAACTTGATTATTTAAATCTGAGTGCCTTAAATTCATAAAATTAGATTGTTTTTAACTACTACGATCAATATGGAAATACTGAGCTGGTATATAGTATCAATGGTGTCAACAACGGTATTATATCACAAGTTAATATAAGTCAAAGACTTAGCACAAGGAGAAAGTTGGCCTGCCTTATCACTTTGTGAGGTTGAAATATATGGAGGCGATGTAATATAATTATTTAAAGGTTTTATTTTGCTTTAGTCTAGACCAGCCATGACCAAACTACGGCCCGAGGGCTAAAGTCGGCCCTATAAACGTTTTAATCAAAAACGCTGCTCGCCGCTCGTTTCAGGGTGAAGCACAGCACTAGCCTTAATGTCAGTGTTCCGCAAAGCGTCTACGGTGGCACACTGGTGTACCGTGATCATCAGTTGGTGTGTCGAGGAAAAAGTCATGGTTACCATCTGAGTTTGAAATACGCGCCGTTGAATAACATTTATTTGTCGGATACAGTTCAACGGTCAATACACCTTTTACTTACAGTGCAAATTAACAGCTTATCGTGAGTGAAAAAAATGAACATTTTACTAAAAGCCATAAAAATATTGTATATAATAAAAATATATAATAAATACATTGAATTTTATATTTAAAAAAAATGTTCGCAAAAAAAAAAATTACCTTCCGAAGATATTCGATGCATCACGAGCTACTGCAAAACGCACCAGGCATTGTGAGGGCGTAGCGTCACTTTTCGCCAGTGTCTAGCAGTTAAACAAATCTTTATTGGCTAGTAACTAGCCCTAGTTTGTGATTGTGTCGTCGCGGGCGTAATAGACTTTTTTCATAGCAAATAAATAACCCATAATACGTGTATATAATGGATACATTCTTTAAACGTAGTTCACGTTTTTCAAGTGAAACTAATGTATTTCAAGTAGAAACAGAGTCAACAAAGAAAAAAAAAATCAAGCTTGTTTATCGAAAATATGATGAGAGCTATGTAAGTTATAGCTTTATATATTGCGGAGACGACACATGTACAATTTTAAAATGTTTTGTTTTCGGAGAAACTTTGATCAATAATTCGATGGTGCCCAGTAAACGTTTACGACAATTAACTACTACACACCCATCGATAGCTAAAAAAGACAAAGCCTTTTTTCAACGTTTAAAAGACCAGTCTAAGAAACAGGTAACTCTCATGAGTTCATCTTTCAAAACATCAGACAAAGCGAAAAAAGCTAGCTTCGTGATCGATAATATGCTAGTTAAATCCAAGAAGCCTCATTCTCTCGCTGAAACTTTAATTATACATGTCTGCAAAGTAGTTGTCAAGATTATGATTAGCAAAGAAGCCGCTAAGGAAATCGAAACAATTACCAGTATCATTAGATAAATCTCACGTCGCATTAATGATATTTCTAGCGACATTTAATCAATGTTAATTGAAAAATTAAGAGTTATTGGAGTTTTTGCGCTACAAATCGACGAGTCTACTGATATCTGCTAAGGGGGCGGATGGTCGTGCGGTAGAGCGCTCGACTGTCGACCTGAAGGAACCTGGTTCGATCCCAGGTGAGGACCAAGGAAATTTCAGGTCTTGGCTCAATTTCCCGATATATCTCCCGTGGTGCCTCCATGGCCTTTGCACTATCGGCTATGGTGGGAATGAAAGAAGGGCACCATAAAAACTGTCCCATTAGTGGTTTATAGGATCTAAGAGCTTTCATCTCATCCTTATAGGGACTTCACAAACTGAGATCTGCTGTCACCTGCATGTCATCTCAAATGTGAGGTACACTAATTAATGTGAAATAAAAGAAGTTTTTGTTGTTTATTTTGTTTTGTCTGTCACTCCCTGGTTGTATCACAGGAGAAGAAATATTCTCAAGTAACAGACCAGTATTTTAATGACCATAATTTGGAATGGTACAACTGAATAAGCACTTGTACAGACGGAGCAGCAGCTATGGCGGAAAAATTAGGGGATTTGTAACCTTCTGAAAAAACCTAATATTAAACATGTATATTGCTTTTTCACAGGTAAACACTGATGAGGAAGTCTTTTCCTGGAGCTAATAGCTGAAAAATTGATCTGATATTTTCATAAGTGTGACCTGCAACCTATGGACTGGGTACGGAATCCATTCTCGGATAACATATCCTTTGGACACTTAACAATAAACGAGCAGGAAGAATTCATGGAGTTAAAAACTGATCGGACATTAAAACTAAAATTTTTCGAAGTAGAGGTAGCAGATTTATGGCTGCATATAAAAAATGAGTATCCACTGCTTTCAGGGCGTGCTGTTGCAATTTTATCACCATTTGCCAAAACCTACTTGTGTGAATTGGGATTTTCAACTTTCACTACTATTAAATCGAAAAAAGGACGATCAATGAAGAAATGAGAGCAGTCTTATCAACGATTGCTCCAAGTTAAAAAGGCTCACATTTCTCACCAACCATCTTTTCATATTAGGTATATTGATTTTAGTAATAAATAAATATTAAAATGTCATTGATTTTTTCTTTCGTATTCCTCTACATTTTTTTTATTTGATAGGTGTACCTTGAACACATACATTTTGCGGAACACTGGTTTATGTAATGGCCATTACATTTAGTTTACATTATTCATGTTAACACTCCAACATCTTTCGGCCCGGCCCACTGGACAAATTTACAATGATAATGTTGCCCATATTTTGTTTTCTAAAACTCTAATTAGAAGATAGCTTATGAAATAGTTATCGGCAGGCATTCAAAGATATATAGTAAATACCAAATAATCAGCCAAAGGTCAGCATTAAAAATGCGTTTGGGAAAAAAATATTTCTAGCATTTATTATTCAATGCATTTAATTTATTCACTAGACTGCCCAAGATGATTCTGGGGAATGGAATGTACAAATCAATGTGACACCAAGTGTTCAGAATCATGTATTGCTGATGGTGGATGGTGTCCTATACATACGACTGGTTTGGGTTTTACAAACCCACTAATTTGTAATATCCGTGAGTCCACCCTAGTCGTCGTCGACATCCGTCCGTCTCGAGAGACGATGGTGTAGCTGAGTTGAGTCTACAAGCATCGCCGGGAGTGGCTGTGCAGTCCGACTCGGGAGTGGCAATCCCTGCCGCACTTGTCGCACTTGAAAATAGATGGTTGTTGTAGTTGTTATTGTAGCTGTTCTTTTTTCCGCTTCCGCCTTGTTCTTTTCAGGGCAGCATTATTCTGTCGCTCAGCCTCAGCGCGCAATGAACCCTGCCGGACCCTAGTGCATTTACAATAAGATTATTTGTGTAGAAACTAGTATGTTTACTTTTGGTAAGTTCAGTAAAATAGTCCATGGAAGGTACTTAACAAGACGATGAAACTATTTTATAGAGAGAATCTTTATCAAAGTGTAGGCTGTTTCTGTATGACAATCTTCTGTGTACTGTTTATAGTTATGATTGTATAAAAGGGCTAGTGTGAGAAATCTTTTTTTTTAACATAAACATTCAAAGTGACTTAAACGTAAAAGACCTTTTTTTTAAAAAAATCTTAGCCTAGTAATTGTAACTGACATATCGCTACCTTTAGTCTCAAATCTTGACAAAACCTGCTTTATGGAAACACGGTATTCGAAAAACTTCAATATCGAATATACCGGTTTCGGAAAAAAGGATCGGTATTGTGACCCCGACCTAAGTGCTGCTAAGCCCATCTGTATTTCTTTTTTTTCTTTTTTAAATAACTAACATAATGATTTCTAAACCTTATTAATTTTATTTTTTATAATATTTAGCATGCCCTAATAATTACTGGGGAAACAATTGTTCATTTCCATGCAGCGTTCATTGTCTGAATGGATCATGTCATGCTCAGACTGGAACATGTCCCATTGGTTGCAGAGAAAGCTATCAGCTGTCTAAATGTCAAAAAAGTAGGTATTGTTATTTAATAGCTGTAGAGAGCTAGATTTTTCTAAATTCAATGTATAACAGGTGGGAAACAGTCCCCAATGACTTACATGTCTTTTTCTGCTCCCGGTAATCAATCGACCCAAATTCGCACCTGGCATATGTAAATTTAAGTCATTTAATATTGTAAAACCATTGTTGTATTCGTAAAAAAAAAAAAAAAAAATTGCGTATTTTTTATTTTTTTTTTCAGCGTTTCCAATCAAGACTTGGGGTAACAACTGCACCTCTGTGTGTAACGTCCATTGTCTGAATGGACTGTGTGATGCCCAGACGGGAATGTGTACGTCAGGTTGTGACAGTGGCTATCAATTGCCTGATTGTACACAAAGTAAATATAATTGTTCCTTGTTTCAGACGTAATTAAACGTATAAATTTGGTGTCTGGAGTCCATATAAGGATGAGATAAATTCTCTTGGATCTCTTTCCTATAAATGGGAAGGTTTTTCTGGTTCCTTTCTTTAATCGCCAACATAGCCAACACTGCAAATGACATGGTAACAGTGAGCTCTATATTTAAATATAGAGGTCAGTGCATGGCTCAATGAGAGATATATCGGGAACATAAACCCTGACCCTCAGGTTTTTAGTCGAACGCTATAGCACTCGACCATCCATCCCCTTTTATATAGATTGTCAGAAATATGTATACATTTATATTTCTTTTACAGATTTCATATTGAGCAAGGTTTATTTATATCTCATTTTGTCTCACATCGGCAGTATATTTTATTCTATGAAAACGGACTTTTCTTCGTATCTTTACAACATCTGAATTATTTTCGAATCATCCATTGTAAGAAAGAAGAAAGAAGCAAACATGTCTTGACATATAAGATATAAAATATCTCATGAGTCGTGGTTTACTGGTTGCTGATTTGCTAATAGTTATGATGTATTTAGTTTTGAATGCATTCATTTATATTTGTTTTTTTAGCTAATTTATCATTATCATAATTAACCTCGATGAGCAGTGATTTTGTTTTAGTTCTCATAATAAGCTCTAGAAATATGACAATGAATCTTAATAGCACTACGGTATATTCAACTTCTTTTAATTCTATTCAGTTTGTGACAAATATAGTTTTGGACTAAACTGCAGTCAGACATGTTCCATATATTGTTTAGCTGGAACATGTAAACCTGAATCAGGTGAATGCAACTATTGTTTACCGGGTTACCGGGGAATTTACTGCACTTTAAGTATATACATCATTTTTTTAATGCTCAAGTGCAAACCCTATGTATGCACTATATAATTTTTATGTGATTAAACAGTTTCTTGGATAAACGAAAACTTCTTTTAGATTATAGCATAATAACAACTCTTTTAATCTAAAAATTTTTTTTATATTGGTTTTGACTTGGTGTGGGCTCCTTGTTAACAGCTCTGGCCATTAGCCTTATTCAAGAATCCGCCATATCGAAACGAAAAAACGAGCCTGGTCTTCTAAAAATACAATCTAATGTATAAGACTTTTGATAAATACGTATGGGTTGAACAAAAAATTAACATAAGAAAAAAGGTATAGTTTTAACCATGGAAAATAAGTTGCTATTATTTTGATGCATACTGGCGTTTCATAGCCCAAACTAGGCTTTGTGAAACTAAAGCCTTTAGGATAAATATATTTATCAAAGAAACATTATTTTACATAATTTTATTTAAAAAAACATAATTAACATAAGGTTTAGCCCGTTCGGCCGTCGACCTGGTTCAAAACCTCAGTCAGAAACAAGGAAATTGTTTCCAGGTCATTGTGAAAGCTGGTTGAAAGTATTTTTAAGTCGCCCCTGCTTTAAATGGGAACCTGACTTAGTTGGGGACATAAAGGCAGCTGGGCGTTGTGCTAACCACATATTTCCTTTATATGCTAAGGTTACAGAAACACATTAATTCTACACTTAGAGCTAAGAATTACTTTTTATTTAGCGTAAACATATTAATCTAATTAAAAATTAAAAAAAAAAATATATTACACGTACTTGTATTTAGTAAATTGAGAGGTTATAATTTTTTCATTAATGTGTATTCATTTTTTTAGTCAGTAAATAAGTTATACCCTAGAGAAATAACATGTAAACATTATTTATATATCAAAATTCTTGGTTCAAACATAATTTTAATTGAAATAAATGTATCAAAAGTGTTTGCAATGTTCAGCTCTTAGACAAGAACAGTTGCATTTTATATTTTTTTTTATTTGATCCATCTATGGACTAATAAAGTGCAATATCAAAAATAAAATAAAAAAGTTCACTAAAGAGCACATCGGAACAGACAAAGTCTGGATACAATAATATCTGGGTAGATGGAGTGTAGATTTGAAGTTTGACTTTTGTAAACAGATAAAGTGAAAATTAAACAGAAATAAATGGGAGACTTTCGAAAATAGTTTTTGCTATCATGTTTCATTTAAAGAGAAGTATGTTAATTTGTTATCTTACTGTGCGTTTTATCTTCTGTAGCGACGAAGTTTTCGAAATAAAAATGTTTAAAATATCAATGCTTTTGCAATGCCAGAATTTGTAATATCTTTCAAGACAGTGGCATATGCTGCTTTTAAATTACTGTGAATATTAGCCTTCTGATGTTTAGTATCTTGTTTTACTTAGAGTTTCTCGTTAGCCTTCAAGAACTGCTTCCGATAGTTTCATTAGCTTGTCATATTTGATTAATATTTTTACAACATATTATTATAGCAGTAAATGTCGATCCTGCATCTACACACATATAACACAAGGTTGTAATCTTCATATATTCCTGTCACCATTCCCACCCTCCCCTTGAGTCTCACGGCTACACTGCTTTCTCTGCTGTTTCAATGAACTCTTTCAATCGAGACATATGACTCTCGTGAGATTAAACTATCTCTGTCACAAAACCTCTACGGGCATTCGTATAGCCTACTTGCAAAGTACCAGTCATGAACAACAAAGTGTGATTTATTGTTTCTTATATCAATTAATGATCATTCATGAAAAAAAATGTATTGACCAATCCTGCACATTAACAATGACAACTCACGTGTCCGCTTAAACACGCCCGAATTAAAAATAAAACTAATCAAAACACTTGCTTCTAGTAATGAATATTAAAACACACTAAGTACAGCTACGCATAGGCCGATGTAGCCCGTCGCTCGATAGGTCGAACCTATCGACAACTATCGTAGTTGAGGTTAGTAAGACACTAGTGATTATTTTGTTTTACTAGCAAATTTTGAACAAAAAAGCGACTTTCATACTTTCGAAAATGAAATATCGAAGTAAAGACAAATATCTAAAAATCCTTTTTTTTTTTGTTTTCTAAAAATATAATCCCAGTATTTATAATCATCGAATTTGTCCCGATTTTGCTGCATTTCCTAGAGCCACAATCCCAGTTTGCGACTACTAGTGCTAGTCTAAAGTGCTGCTGATTATTGATTGTTGGACCTGTGATAAAAATATGATTTTAGAGCTGACAGTGGTGGAAACAGAGGTTTTAGATATGCTTGGATTTCAGACTATTCATCGTGGATTGTATACTTGCACATGTTAAAAGGTGGCTTTTGCAAATTGTGCGTGTTGTTTTCACAAAAAAATAATTCCAGAAGTTCAAGGAGCATTTGTCACTCAAATCATGCACAAAATTAAAAGATTAAACAAAGATGCGCGTAGCCACATGCAAAGCAGGTGGTACAAATACTTTTAGTAAGGATTCAAGATATTTTGATGCACTGTTGGTAGCCAAAGCAGTTTCTATAGATGAACAGTTGAACTCATCACTTGGAAGACAAATTCAAGAAAATAGCAACAAACTGGGTCCCTCCAATTTCTATAATCTTTTTTTGCGGCATGCATGATTTGGCACTTCGTGGAAAAGAATCACATTCTGATATTTTTACGACCTGTTAGTGTTTTGTGTTGAATCTAGAGATGAAGTTCTAGGTAATCATTTGTCAATTGGTTCTTGTAGTGCTAAGTGCAACCAATGCCGCCGAGAGGGGATACATGCCCAGGGGTCCAGTGAATTTTAGGGCGTTTTAGGGACCAGAACTGAGCTGGTAAATCAACTTTTGAAAATGTTATTATCATCACGATAGCCCTGCCCAGGGGCCCGAAATTTCTGTCAGTGGGCCTGTCGGAAACTACACAAAACACTATGATCGAAATATGTCGGTCTCTCTTGCGTGAAGACATTGTTCGTGAAGCAAATAATTCAGTTGCAATTTCTATACTTGCCGACGAGAGTGTATTATTTCAGGCATTGAGCATATGCCACTTGGTGTTAGATTTGTCAAAGAACAACATAATTACAAATTCAATAGAATTTGGATTAGATAAGCCACGTAGCGTGAAAATTCTAAAGCAGGTGCCAGTCATTCTACAGCAGGGGCCAAGCAATAGCAGGGAAGGGGGCAGGGAATAAATTTCACTAAGTAGTGGAAACAAGCAGAGGTGCCAGCCAAAACGCTGGGAAGGTCAAGCCTCCCTGTCCCACTCTCCGCACGCTACGGGCCTGATTAGATATTACAAATATTGTTGGTCAAGGATAAGATCGATGCTCTACAATGGCAAGTAAAGAAGTAGCAGTCCAAGCAATAATTCGAAAAAAAATACCCTAAAGCAGCAATTGTACATTGCAGTTCACATACATTAAATCTTGTCGTGAACGATTTAAATAATGTGAATGATGGACGAAACACTATAGGAAACATTTAGTCAATTATCATGTTTTTCTGAGCAATTATTCAGTGAAGAAAACTAATTCCAAACGTTCCTTTGCTATGTGAAACTAGATGGACACATAAATATAAAAGGTTGCGGATTTTCGCTGAAAATGTGACAGAAATTTTTAAACAACTGGAATATTTAGAACAACCTGGAAAAAGCAAGCACATTGCACATTAGTTACTTTCTTCTGTTAGAGGTTAGGTTTGGCCTGCATTTGTTGTTTGTTTAGTTTTATTATACTTTAATGTAATAACCTTTCAGGAAATGTTGTTCAGTTTTATTGTAACAAATTTATGACATTTTTATAAGATGTAGCGGGGGGGGGGGCAAATGCCCCCTTGCACCCCCCCCTTGAATACGCCCATGTCTGCAGCATGCCCCTGTCATGTCTGTCTAATATACTGAAGTCATGTGTGTGTGTGTGTGTGTGTTTAAATTGACTCGACTTTCTGTGTATGTGTGTGTGTTTGTCTGCAAATATTGTAGCTCAATTGTAAACCGTGGGTTTTTTTTTATTATTTAATGAGAAGGGTTAAATTTGCACACTTAAAGATTTCGCATGACTATACATTTTTTTATATAATTATTGCATAATCTACATATCTAGATGGGCGCCCGTATGTAAATGTAAGTAATATTCGGACATATATATATATACATATTTACCAACCCACCGGTTTGTAATATTCGTGAGAAAATCCGATTGCATCTACCTAATGTGTTTAGATGCAATCCATTGGTAAGTACGGTAAATAGCCCATGTCATGGACCTAAGATAACGATAAACTATTATTTATTTTTTTGTAGAGAGCTTTAAAAAATTGTGGGCTGTTCGCAGTAAGGCAAACTTCTAAAGTTCATTTATGTTGAGTATCACTGGTGCTGTATCCAACTAGTTATCTTAATGTTTTTAATAACATACCGCCCTTAAATGAAGACGGCCATGATGCTCATTGGTTCACGTTAAATACATTATCTCATTTTTTATTTCAGCATGCTAATAAAGTAAATATGATCAAAACTGCAGCTTCAATTGCTCAATCTCTTGCACACACAGAAAATGTGATGGTGTCAATGGTTCATGATTTATTTGTTTTTTTGGTAATCACAGTAATTCTGTAAAAATTGTAATTCTTCACAAAACATTAATAGTAATAAATATGTCTTACTTATTGACGCTTTTATAGTTCATTTATTTTTCACTGATTTTTAGGCTCTAATTCGTTTAATACTGTAATTAATCGATGAGCTGTGTTATACTGTCATCTGATGGCTTTATGTAAATTAAACTATTTATAAATTATGATTTAATGGACTGCAAGTCTAATACGTGTCGTTGCTAGGCTAAATAAGTATTTCGCCTTCTGTAACAGATAACACACACATTTCCATAAACTAAACACTTTCAATTAACCTCCGTTCACCAAAATAATACATTAAGAAAAAAAATTAAATGTACTTTGTAAAACACTTTCTCCATAATTTAAAGTGAATGAATCCAAGTAGAAATATCACAGACAATAATTGATGCAACGAACAACTTTACAAATGGACGAAACAGCTGCACATGGTCGAAAATATAAGAGGACAGGTCAATCGACAAGTCCAGTTAACACTGCTTCCCCCACCATCCACAACCCGTCCACTGTGGATACTGTTCATTGAACCATGCAGACACTAACACACAAATCTACACTGTGTGTAATATTAGCCAATGCCTGATCAACTTTTTGTTACACAGAGTGGACTGATGTCCGGTTAGTCTTGTGCAAAATTAAACATAACATAAGTCATATCCACAAACAAATTTTACAAAAAAAAAAATTATTTATTATTGATTTTTAAAATGAATGTAAATTTATGTGGTAATATTATGTATTATTTCCTGTATTGCTGTTGTACGACCATTATTATTATTCGTATATGAATTTTTTTCTTGATGTGAAAGATTCTAAGGCAAGAATACTTTTTATAAGGAAAACAATTATTAAAATATTTTAAAAGGCAAAATAGTATAAAAAAGTATATTGTTTAGACTTGTAGCATCGCAAATAAAAAAAAGAAATTTCATGTTGGTGGTAGTGGCGACAAATTTGAATGAATTAAAAAGGTAAAATGTAAATATTTCATTTTTTTACCTGTTTTTTTTAAACTAGGCCAATAGGACGCGAAAATTTTTAAATATAAATATTGTTTATTGAGTTTGGTTGCGCAGACTTTACACACAAATAAATTGTAATTAATAAAGTATCTCAGGGATATTATATAAGTCGGTAGATTAATATATGCATATGACCTTCTGACGTAAAAAACCAAGGAACGCTATTGAAACGTTAGCACAGAATACTTAAGGTTGACTAATCAAATGCCAGTTGGTGGCAAACATTGCAATTAGGGAAAAGTCATCCATTATTGATTTAATCACTTCTCTCTGTCTCTCTCTCTCTCTCTCTCTCTCTCTCTCTCTCTTTCTCTTTCTCTCTCTCTCTCTCTTTCTCTCTCTCTCTATCTCTCTCTCTATTTCTTTCTTTCTCTCTCTCTCTTTCTTTCTCTCTCTCTCACTCTAATATTATAAAGGCATATCTTACTATATGTATGTCTCTCATTCTCTTTCTATATTTCTCTCTCTCTCTCTCTCTCTCTCTCTCTCTCTCTCTTTATCTCTCTCTCTCTCTCTTATATCCTACTATCTATGTGTCTCTCTTATTCTCTTTCTCTCTCTTTCTCTCATTATCTTATTTTCTCTATCTCACATAGCGTATAAAGGCATTGTATAAAGGCATATCTTACGATCTATATTTCTCGCTCATTCTCTTTCTCTCTCCCTATCTATATCTCTCTAATATTATAAAGACATATCTTACTATATAAACATGTATATATATATATATATATATATATATATATATATATATATATATACATATATATATATATATATGTCTTTCATTCTCTTTCTCTCTCTATGACTATATGTAGTTATATATATCTTTCTTTCTCTCTCATAGTATAATAGTATTTCTTAATATCTTTATGTCTCTCTCATTCTCTCTCTCTCTCATAGTATAAAGGCATATCATGATATCTATGTGTCTCTCTTCATTCTCTCACTCTCTGTCTCTCTCTCTCTCTCAGAGGCGGCCTCAGATTAATCTCATGGAATCACTTCTTTAAGATCTAACTAGCCATGATACCAACATGCAGACGTTGACCTAGACATTGGATTAATCTGTTGTCATAGTCACATCGACATCTCTGGCACAGGTAATTTAATCCACGTAAATGTTTGTGTATTAACATTGAGAATGCAAGTACTATCAACTACTGTTTCTTGCTAATGTTTGGTTTGTTTAGATTTATACAGGCGTATAGAGCGAGTGGTCCTTAAACCCCCGGTAAAGGACCGTGGATCAAACGATACTGGGCCGCCCAAGTAACGTTAAATTATTTTCTCACGGCCTAAGGCCTGCCCTGTATGAAAGTATAATACTACGATTTATGAAAGTATAGTAGTACAATGTATACTACGATGCATATATATATAATACTACCAATATGTGGGTATTAAAATTAGAGATGTGACGGATGTGATGAATATCCGCATCTTTCGTATTCGGATTTGGCAAATATAAATCCGTCGGATTCGAATGCGGATTCGGATTTGGGTCAACACTTGGCTAAAAGGATCCAGTGTCGTGCCCCCTCTCTCCATTAAAACGAGGATTTTTGGCATTTCTTTTGCATAAACAGCAGCATAATCTATTACAAAGCCACATTGTTAACGAATCATCAGTACAAGATGTTTTGCATACAATAAAATTCTCTTTAATTCTACTTCTGTCGTATTTCTTGTCTAATTTTTATGGGGGTGAAACAACTGTCGCTCCCCTTCCCTAATTGGCGCTAGCATCAGGAAGATGGACAAGAGACCAGTCACGTGACCTAGATTGAGGGGGCGGGGATCAACTTCGTTCTCTGATATAAGCTATTGACCAGAGTAAAAGGACATTAGATTTCTAGATAGAGTCGAGATTGGACACAAGTAGATTATCATTTGAAATTGATGTTATTGTAAGTAGTGAAATTGATGTTGGACCATATTGCATGTTATTTACCTTGTGTTTATAATAAATATTACCATTTACACGAAATTCTAGTGCCTCTGTTATAAATACTACTGTATGGAGTTTGAAAGCGTCTGTATTTCGACTACCTATAATAGAACGAGTGGATACAAAGTGAAAAATCCTAGGCAGACAAGTTACTAAATACACAGTACAAGTGGCACTTAATCCAGCACGCAACAATATATATATATATATATATATATATATGTATATATATATATATATGTGTGTGTGTGTGTGTGTGTATACTATACGTAAATCTATAAATAATTCCAAATCTTTCAAATCATTTCAAACGTCATTCCAAATTATTCAAAATCGTTCCAATTGTAATTCCAATTCATACCAAACCATTCCAAATCATTCAGAATGTCATTCCAACTCATTCAAATTGGTCACACATAACCAGCTTTTCGCCATTCCAATCCACACATCGACTCCGTCATTCCAATCCGCATATCCATTCCGAGGTTTAGAAAGCTCGGATGAAAACAATGTTAGGCGAGAGGGGTGTATCTAAAGTACGTTCATAGGTCATAACAACTGTACACACACGTACACAACTAGAACATCCGTAATGTCTGCGAGCTGCCCTTGACTATGTCAGCCAGCCACGTGACCTGCAAACTGTTGCTTGGGATTTTAGCCAATTCATTTCTAAATCAGAAGCTAAGTTGCAACGTGCTATTGACAAACCTAAAAAAATATGAAGAGATTTTATACTTTCATAATCAATGTATTCCCATTTAGCCCGGATACCCACTGATCCGATGAAATATTAAAGAAACCGACTCTAATTATTCACCACTATTCATAATCAACTTATCGTACAATTAACAGGCCTACAGTCAGGGCCGGTCTAAGGCCGATTTGAACGATTGCCATATATTGGGCCCCAAGCCTGGCAGGGACCTCGTAATTTACATTTATTAATAGTAACTAGTCATCCCGCGGCGTAACATACGCCACCTTATCAATCAATATAATTACTGTAATTTTATTTTTAAGTAAGCAATCAAACAAAATAACAGGCTGACATTTTCGGAGAAAATACGTCGTATGCAAAGTTGAACTTTGACCTATCCCGAGCGAAACTACGCTAGTTGTAGTATGTGACGTATTCGATAATTCCACAGTCTATAAATAGTTTTGCGTCTTCTCAAAGATGAGAAGTATATACATATATTGACTATGTCAGCCAGCCACGTGAACATAAGGTATACTTCAGTATTAATAATAATTTGATTAAATTAATTGTTCATTAGAATAGTTAATTCTTATTTTCATTCATCAACAGCAATTTTAATACATAAAAGAGCATAACCCTAGATACTGAGAAAAGTTGTCAACACCCTAGATACAAATTACACATTTTTTTTAAATGCTCATAAGTAACTTATAATCATGTGCTAAAACCAAAACTATAGTTTTATTTAAAAAAAAAATATATAGTTGATGTGCGAGAAAAAACTCTTGAAAATGAATGAAATAAACAGCATCTAGATTTCATTTGAAAATATATGCGCCCACCGTCACCATAATTATAATTTAGAAATTTTAAAGATGTCTTCTTCTTGTGGCCTTGAAAAAAAACGTTCTGTCAATATAATTTAAATTTTTAGTTTAAAAAAAAAATATAGAAGAAAGTTTTGGATAGTGAGGTAACTGTGTCAATGTGTCACTGTGTCAATTTGAAGAATTTCCCAGTAAATATCGGGCACGCACATTGGTTACAATTGTTTCCATTAGTTAAATATGTAATAGTGCTTACTTGAGGGAAAGTATCAAATAAGTAAACAAGTTACCTTTGATAAAATATGTAAATACATATATCGACATTTAGTGAAAAGTTTGTTCTCATCATATCAGAGACGGCAACAGCTTGCTGGGAAACACCCGATTTCGGGATGTTGATATTGAAGGATGTGGACACATTATGGAGAAGTATTAACGAATGAGTCAATCTAGAGGCCCTACAAATTCATGTACACAACAATTGTGGAACAGTTAAACTGTGAGCCAAGAAAAATCCATTTAAGAAATCAAGCCATGTATAACTAATAATACGAATAGTTATGATACCTAGTAGCAAGGATACATTTCTGAAGAGGAAAACTGACCAGAACCTGGAAGATTCTGATGATAAAGCAGCCAAAGACGAACGAAAAAGAAAACGGCGCAAGTATAATCCAGAATATATATCATTCGGGTTCACTGCAGTGGGGACCCATGCTGACAAACCTCTTTGTGTCGTGTGCTTGCAAACATTATCGAACGATGCAATGAAGCCTGCCAAATTGAGGCGCCATTTGACCACAATGCATTCGGAACTTGCCAGTAAACCGAAGGAATACTTTGACAGGCAGAAATAGCTCTATTTGAAACAAAAAGGCAAACTGATGGCCTGCACTACTGTGAATGAGAAAACTCTTTGAGCGTCATATTTAATAGCATTACGAATAGCGCGTTCCAAAAAACCTCACACAATTGCAGAAAAGCTTATTCTACCGGCAGCAGTCGACATGTGCAAAGTCGTTCTTGGAAAGGAATACAGTCAAAACTGAAAGTCATTCCACTGTTGGATAACACGGTGAGCAGACGAATAGCCGACATTTCTGAAAATGTTCGCTGCCATCTGATTGCACGCCTTAAGCATGTCAAATTCGCAATTCAGCTTGACGAAAGTACGGACATAGCAAATGCAGCCCGATTGTTGGTTTACGTTCGATACTGCTGGGAAGGTGAAGTCATTGAAGACTTTTTGTTCTGCAAGTCACTGCCGGGGCGCACAACCGGTGAAGAACTTTTCCGTGTACTTAATGCATTTTTTTTTAGAATCCGGACTGGCCTGGACACTATGTGTTGGCGTGTGCACGGGGAAATATCCATTGTTCCTCACCCAAGATCGAACCAAAGAAACTCAGGTTGACAGTTGAGCGCTTTACCACCTTTTTTGAAACAGGTGGCTGTGGTAAGACTGAGTAAAAGGTAAGCGGGAAAGCGAACAGTGGAAGGCGGAGGGTGTGAGATAGGAATGCTTGGACGTTGGGTTTGACTATTTCCCCCGGCGTCAAACCCTTGCTGAGACTGCTGATTAAAGATTTGATAGTTGAAAAACGAAAATCATAAAACAATATCCATATCTATATATAATTGTAATTTTTGTTTTCTTTTCTAATATAAAACATCCGATTTTTCCATTATTTCTTATGTAAAAATCTGTTTTGATATAAAGTAGTTTATTATTCTCTTAAAATGAGGTGTGTGTCATAAGTTTGTGTGCTGTGTATGTGCTGTGTGTTTTTTGTGTGTTTGTGCTTATGGTAGATGATTTTATTTTACACACAATGTACCTAACTTACTGGCTGAAAATAGACCAGTGAAACATAAGGTGAAAAAAAAAGAATTGGGAAGAATAGAACAACTGGTTTTCCCATTCTCTAATCTCTAGTCCACTAGTCTAATCTCTTTGAATATTTGAAAGATGTAATAACAAAACAATATTGCTTTAGGTAATTATACACATGTAATTATTACACTTTAGATAGATATATATTCTTTTTCATTTCATTCTAAATTTTGTTCCATAGGCCCATTTCATCCTACACAAATTTCGAGCAAATAAAATATTGGGTTTATTCACAACGAAAGTTGCAACCCTATGTCAAACCGGAGTGGCAGTGTAACAGGCTACATCATAACATGCTGTTGAGCTCACTCTAGTTCAGATGACAGTCCACTTTAAATCGACTTCAATAGATTCTTCAGACCTACACCACTTATTACTTTGAAGGAATTGAGTAACCTTTAAATTTGTAAATCTCTATTTTATTAAGACTTTACAAATGAAGCATCATGATCTGCCAGATTTTTTGTTGAAAAAGCCAAAGTTTTAAGCCGAAATTAACATTTAATGATTATTTGTTACAGGCCCCGCTCACGAGACCCCAAATGTTGAGGATCCCGAGAAGGGTAACCTGGGCTTGTTGCTAGAAGTACGAGGGCTGATCCAATAGTTGACTCGTATTTTATTTGTATTCCTGCCACACACACAGTCTCCACAACAATTAAGGTTGAACAGGTGACGATGATTAACTCGACAAAGTCGGGGGTACAACAATCAGAGATTTTATTATATACAGGGGCACCAGACCGTATCAGGGGATCTGGTGGCCTTTCAAAATGATCAACGATAATCCAAAAAGATAAGATGCAACACAGAGGTAATTCAATAATAAATTATCTATAAGTGGTAGGATGTGGTCACTTTAGATCTCTCTCCCTATTTCCTTCTCACTTCTCTCACACAGAGACTATTCAATAGGCTCGCTATCACTCAGCCTAATTGCGACCGGTCACCCTGGGACCCCTCGGTCGAATGTCCGAAAAATCTATCTACTATCTCGCTCATCGCTTTCTCACACGTGACCATTAACCAATCAAATATGATAGCTGCTGCATTCAAACTTTCAAATTAGGGGGTGGAGCCTAGATGGGGGGGGGGGGAGAAATACGCCGTGTAGACAAAGACCTTAGTAACTGGACATCGAGCGGGTCGCTGTCCCTTTGAAGAAAGCCGACCGGAGAATAGTCCCGGTCAGGTGGCCAGAGGTTTCCCCGCGGAATATAAAATGTTACTGTTAACTACTCCTCGTTTACCTTCCGCTGTCCACCTGGCTGATGACGCAATTACGGGGGTGGGGTAAAAAGGGGGGGGAACTGAGGAGCGGGAACGTAGATTGTTATGTATAGTTTACTTTCATATACACATTAACGTTATTACTATTATTACGCTAAGGGTTGGAGTATGAGGATAGTTTCGATAAATTAGTCACAACCTGTGACATATTAACATCCTCATTTTTGTCATACGCTTAACCGATGTGGTCATTTTGGGGAACGAATGGACACATCAACAGACATATTTCTCTACGCATGACTACCCTGAGAGGTTTTATTTAATTCATTCAAGTCATGATAATTGAACGATTGATTTGAAATATAATTGTTACTGTGTATTAAATATTGTTTTGCTTATAAATGTTTTTTTAGAATGCTTTCCACACGTTTTAAAATAACAATAACTAAAACGCCTAATAATTTTAATGTTTTGTAATAGACTAAGGCTGGAAATAAAACAAAAGATAATTTCTAATATATGCATGTACATTATTGTACTCCTTAAATTTCTCTTAACAGCATGTGTTTACTAGTGGCCGAGATTGAGGCTTATAGTTCATTTGAATATTGTCAGTGTTTGAGAAAAAAAAAACAACACACTATCAGCGTAATGCTACAGCAAATGACGTCATCAATAAGGGGTGTGCTATTACAGCAAATGACGTCATCAGTAAAAGGTGCACGCAAATGAAACATAACAACAATGAAATGAAGCAATATTTTTTCTAACAACCATTGACCGAGATTGAATGTAACCTCTGGTCAAAGCCATGGTAACCAAATGTCAAGTATAGTCAGTTCAAGTGGTGTTAAATTACTGAGGGGGCGTTAAAAGTCCGACTGAGAGTCAAAGTTACGGCAATGCGCGGCATTTTAGCAACTTAATAGGTTTTGATATTACCTGCTATGGTAATGGCGCTATCAACGCAAGTTAGGATACTGATCATCATCATTATCATCATCCTCAACATCATAATCATCATCATCATCATCATCATCATCATTATAATTCTTTTAATCATCAACCTTATCATCATCATAATTATTAGCGTCATCATTATCATCATAATTATTATCACCATCGCCATATCCTTAACAGGTGTGGTCGTTAGGGGAGGGGACGAATGGACACATCAACAGACATATTTCTCTGAGGTTGCCTATCCCGAGAGGCTGTTTTTATTCATTCATTGGTATCTCCTGTCCATTCTTTTACACTGTCAAACCAACATATCCTCTGGCGCCCTCTGCGACGAGCTACATTTCTTTGAAAAAATTGTCTTTGACAGGCATCAACACATGACTGACCATCGTAAGGCATAATTAAAATATTTTAAAATGAAGATGTGCTGTCATAAACTAAAAACTCACACTTTGATTATACATTTAAACATGCCCCCCCCCCCCCACTGTAGTTGCCAGTCAACGTTTATTCTGCTAAAGCATGTTTGTGAATATTTCGGCACTTGAGTGCATTTATATGTGTTTTATTATTATTTAAATAAATGTTATTGAATCGTGGAACTTGGCTTTATTCATGGTGTGTTTGTGTGTGAGTGCCAAGAGACTGAACGCTACCATCTTTGAAGTAAAACCAGAGAGAATATCGGCCACTACATAAACCTAATATCAACAAACTACATAACGTTCAAACCATAACATCACATTGAAGCAGCAGTGAAGAACAAGAAGTATTGCATTTGGTGGAACAACGATAGTACCATAACGTTGGCAATTTCCAACGTTAAATTGGTGTCTACAACAGTATCCATCACATACATAACATTATATACAAAAAATATAGTGTTACATGTGTATAACGGGAAAGATTTTTTGTCCCATTGTCTATAGACCTAATATTTTGTTATGATCATTTTTACAAATGGTACGCTGTTTATCTTTGTGGAATAAGGTTTTAATCCTCCCAGCACAATGTGGTTTTTTTTTATTACATGAACTGTGGCAATTTACTTTGTTAATTATGCAGTACAACATTTATACCTCTGTGCCCAACACGCGCACACTTATTTCAACATAACGCTTTAATACATTTAATACTTCTGTCTAGCTATATTGCACACAGCGGCCATACAAATCGCGTGTAATTTATATCCGCTATTACACATTTGAAATTTGAAGCAATGTGACGAGTGCAAGTATCGTGTTTCATATGAGCATCGTGCTTGATGGACCGTACAAGATTATATCTTTTATATATGAAACTTTCTAAGTGTTGCAAGTGACAATTACATAGAGATGCGTCAATTGATTGAATGACCATTAGTTTACACTGTTTATGTAACATAAGTATATCATATTGTTATGTTTTTTTTTTTCGAAATGATTAGTATTCAATTTATTATAGAATGCAAGTGAAGTTTAATAGATAAAAAAGCTTAAATTGTTGTTTAGCAAGACTGCTTTTTTATTTATTTTTTTTTCGTGTGTTTTAATCAATTTAATTCAGTACAAACAGTTTTTAATTACTTAACTGCAGCTGTGAAAAGATGTGTTACATTAAAGCATTTTTATTGTTATGTGTTTGTATTTTAGAAGGCAAAGGTAAGAGCAAATTATTTGATGTTAGCCAAATATATGTTTAGAAAAAATAATTGTCATACTTGGGCCTAATAACATATTGCTAAGATTTACATTTTATTTACAATCTCTGGTTTACTGGTTGGCGAGTAGTTCTTTTCAGTATGAAAGGAATAAGGAATTTTGACAAGACATGTCATTAATAGTCATTTGTACAAATGTTCTATTTTTTTCTTCCCTGTTAATGTACTAAGGTAGTTCGTCTTCATTGACAAAAACCTATTTAATTTGTGCTTAAGATTCCTATAGATAATGCACGGTTTATAACTGATACATATATTAATGGTTGTTAAAATATCCGAGTTACAAATTAGCATGTAAAGTTTGTAATAAATTACTCGTGTTTGAGAGTTTCTTCGAAATTGATTGGTGTTTTGCTGCTATATAACTTTATTTTTGTGTACCCTTAATCGATGTGGTCGATGGGGGGAATGGGTGGACACACAACCATATGTTGTTGCTTTCAAACGTCTTGTCTGTAGGATTATGGACCTAGTGGCGTCCAACTGTACTCCCACCCAGAGGCAAATATGTTTGTTTTCACAGGAGTTGAACATTGTATCCTAAAAATTAGAACGAATTAAATGGTTAACAGCATTTTCTTGTAATCCCTCTTTAATCTTAGATTAAGCCTCGTTATTGAAAAAAGTTCGTTGCTAGTATATGACTTTTTTCTAAGTTTGAAGCAAAGTTAGACGCATGCAAATTACATAAATGTGTGCATGCTTGTATACGTGTCTTTAAATTTAAGGGCACATCATAACAATGATACATCTATCTACTATCACATATTTTCATGTCTTTAAGAATCGACAACAACAATGTCAACATGCGTGTCTCAGTTCAACGTCCATCACGACATAACCAATGTCGAGACATCAACAGTGACAAAGACAGAGTGGTGACTCTACTGGACAATGGTCTTCAGGTGATGTGTGACACCAAGACTGACGGTGGGGGTTGGATCATTTTCCAGAGAAGAATTAACGGGAAGGTTAGTTTTTATCGCGGATGGGAAGAATACAAATATGGATTTGGAGATTTCAATATTGGAGAATTTTACCTGGGTAACGAATTTATACACCAGCTGACTTCAAAGAGACATTACGAGATGAGAGTTGACTTGATATTTAACAACAAAAACTATTTCGCAAGCTATTCTCGTTTTAAAATTCTGGGAGAAGTGGAGAATTACCGACTTCAGATCAGTGGATATTCTGGGAATGCGACCGATAATTTTACTGGACGTCGTAGTCATAATAACCAAAAGTTTTCAACCTTTGACAAAGATAACGGCATAGCCATTCGCAACTGTGCACAATCTTATTCAGGGGCCTGGTGGTACATAGATTGTCATGAGTCAAACTTAAACGGTCTTTGGGGAAGTACAAAGTTAGGGTCGGGAATGAACTGGTTCCAACTAACAACGCATTCCGCAAGTGTATCCTACTCTGAGATGAAACTAAGAGAAATTATTTACTAAGGTCTACTTAGGTAAAATCAACCGAACCTTTTTTTCATTATCTTATTAATTTTTTAAATTATAATTTTTTTTAAGATGTATTACATGTTCTTAGAAAATATATACAGCATATTATGTCTTTACAATTTGTTAAATACTTGTATTAAATATGATTCAAATAATGCATGTCATTTGCATGTATCGCTAAAAACCAGGACTTTAAACAACAGTTTTGTTTCTACCAGTTTTATTTCAAGAGTTTGTGTGCTTTAATCAATGAATTCATACATATTGTATTTTTGTATTATAGTATTAATACAATTAGAATGGATCGTATTCTATTGATTATTAGGCTTTATTATGAGTCTGTTTTTTATGTGTGATGGGAGGTAGAAGGGTGAAAAGTTGTTATTTTTCCAACGACGTGCAAAGTCATTTGGGCATGCTGTGATTGTATATAGCTTAACAGTATTCATTAAATTTCCATTTTTTTATTCATCTCAAAAAATGTGTGTTATTCCGGGATGAAATCACGTTTTATTCCGGGATTAGAGCAGGTTTCTATTGCGGGTTAAAAAGGCTTATTTTTTAAACCATCTGGACATGCTTTTGTCTTAGTATTTATTTTTGTTACATATGAGATACAAAAAAAAATCCTTAAATTTGTGATTGTTTTATGTTGTTTTTTTTAATTATTTTTTCAGTGTTTTCTAGAAATCTGTATTTTGTTACACATTGTCATGGGTATTTTTGTTGATTAGTATATCAGTTATATGTATATTATATTTCTAAGGAACTTTTATAAAAGGTAGTATGGTCTCTTCGGAGTTATTCTTGTTGACTGCTTGATTTGGGTGTATATTTATTATTATTTGTAATTAAATGTCCACAGACGTAACACATGTAGAGAATAGATATAAAATACTGAGCAGATAAATATATATATATTATTTATTCTTCTATATTACATACATGATTCAATGATAATTGATGTGAAAACCAAGTTACGTCAATCCAGTCAAGAATATAAAATCATCTGTATCATGTCTGAAGAAATCTATCGTCTCCTTATCGTCTAATTATTATCGTCTAATTATCGTCTGCCTAAAACTAATAATTTCTACTTCCGCTCAGCTAAGTGGCCAGATAATTCAAACCATCTCTGTGCCAACTATAAATTCTATAGCCTAATCTGATTATTACAACATCCCCCTTTCCTTTAAAAACAAATGTTATACATTTAGTTTTTTAGCAATCTCTATGTCTTACTGTCATTAACTTAATAAAATTTACTTTTGTCAAAATAAAAATAGAAATTTTTGTAGTATTACATCACATCAATAGAAATCTATATCAAAAAAATGTCAATGTATTTACAAAATGTCAAACAAAATGGTTATGATACCAAATATCCATTAATAAAAATATTCTTGTCAATATTATATCTCAATTTCAATTTTTAAATGCATTTATAGCATAATATCATAATATTGACATAAAAATTTATTCAATTTTCAAAAATATTATTATCAATCAATTTTAAAACAAAAAAAAAATTTTATACAATAATAAGTGATTATTCACTTAAGTTGTTACCAAGTAACATAACTTCTTCATAAGTTTTAAGTGCATTTTTAATTATCATTGTTATCTCCCCTCTTTTCTCTTTTTTTTTTTTTTTTTTTTATAGTGATTATTTTCTATCACCTTATGACTTAATTGTCATTTCAATTCTTTGTACATATTCACTTAATGAATTTATTCAATATTCAACACTTTCATATTTTTCTTCACATCATTATCATTTTTTTTTTTTGTATGAGAGCATTTTATTTCAGTACAATATATTTTTCATGTTGTCTTTTGACAAACTTCTTCTGTTGCAACAATATTTTGTTCAACTTATTATTTACCTTGCTTTTCTAGCAAGTATTTTCTTTCATCTCATATGAAGACCTTTTCTTTTGTCTTCTGTCAATAACACTTTCCTAAGTGATTTGACAATATTTATTTTGTGCTCCTCACTTATATAAGACATTTTTCTTATGTCTTTCTCATCATTTTATATAGTGTGAATATTTTAACTTTGCACCTTTTCATCTCAATTTATCTTGACATATTTAATATTATCATCATGTACAATTCATTATGTCTTCTGACATATAAAATATTTAAACATCATTTTAATAAAATTCATATATTATTACAATCTTCATACCTTTGACTTCTTTAGTCAATAATTGTTCAAGTTACATATTTGAGACTAATAAGTCTTCTTGACAATAATCAATGTCATAATCAATAATCCTTTGATTGGATTTAACAAAATTTTAACTTTTTAAAATCATTATAAAAATTTGAACAATTAACTTCAAACAATGAACAAATTCAATAAAATATGCATTAATAATCAGTGCTTAATAAAATGTTTGCATAAAATTTATAATATTTTCATCAATGTGAATGAAATGAATGAGTAATTAATCATTCTTACCACATATTTTCATGTACATTATACTTGTTTAGTGTATGTGTTTTATTTTAAACACAATCTCTCCTCATTCTCATCTTAATTAAGTATGCATATTTCTATTTTAAATACATTATGCATCAATCATCAACATGAATTCTTCAATATACATGATTTAAAAAAATATTTGAGTCAATATACTCAATACAATAGTGTACTTTACAAGTTTAAATGTCATTATCATTATTCATGTGTCATATTATTTTTTTAATACATAAATTTTTTTTATTTTTTTTTTAAATACCACTCTTATTTGTCTTAATTGTTCCAATATCCATATAATGTGTATTTATAGTTCCAACATTCACCTTATTTATTCTTATATTCTTTTAATATTCATATTATATGATCTTGTATTATGTTTATTCTTCTTTTCTAATATAATTTATATTTTCTAATTGTTCCAATATTTATTTATTTATACTTGTTATTCCAATTAATTATATTTATTCTTGTTGTCCCAATATAGCATTTTCTATGTTTAAATAATTCAATATGCTTACTTAAAAAAAAAATATTTTTATTTCTGACTGAGTCTCGATAAAATATCTGGGATATGGTTACTTGACCCTTTAATGTATTTTATGTTAAATGAGTAGTCTTGTAATAACAAAGACCAGCGTGTTAATTTGGCATTATTTATGCTTTTGGTATTCAGGTTAGCTAAAGTTTTGTGATCTATTAACACAGTGAACTCATTGCCTAGTAAGTATTTACTTAATTTAGTTATTGTCCAAACTAAAGCTAAACATTCTAGTTCTATTACTGAATATCTACTTTCAGTGTCTGATAGTTTTCTACTCAAATAAAGTATTGGTTTATTGATATTATCCTGCTCTTGATATAGACATCCACCGATTGATGTCTTGCTAGCGTCTGTGCCTACAATAAATTTCTTTGTCATATCTATTGAACTTAAAATTGGTTTTTCTTCAAAACATTGCTTTATTCTCTTTAATGCATTGTCACATTCTGAATTCCATTCAACTTTTTGTTGCATCTTTTTCTTAGTTAATTTCACTAAAGGTTCAATTAAGTTTGCAAAGTTAGGAATAAATTTTCTATAAAAATTGCATAATCCTATAATAGATCTAACTTCTTTTTTCTTTTCTGGAATGCGAATATCAAAAATTCTTTTAAGAATATTGTTTGTTGGTGTGACTAATCCTTGACCAATATGATATCCTAGAAAATCTATGTTTTTAAAACCTATTTTTATTTTCTCAGGTGAAACTGTTAAATTATTAATTTGAAGAATTTCTAGTAATTTATTCAAACCGTTTATATGGTCTGACCAGTTTTTAGTGTAAATACATATGTCATCCACATAGTATTTAATGTTTTCAATGTTTCTTAATAACTTATTCATCATCTTAGTGAATGTTGCAGTGCTGTTCACCAGACCAAAAGGCATAACATTCCACTCATAAAATCCTTCATGAGTTTTAAATGCTGTATATTGTTTAGAATCTTCCTGAACTTCTATCTGCCAAAAGCCTCTAGTTAAATCTAGGTGTGTGAAAATATTGGCATTTGACATTTCCTGAACTAAGTCTTCTATGTTTGGTAAAGGTTGTTTATCTATCACTGTAATAGAATTTAAGCTTCTGTAATCACAACATAAACGAATTTTGCCATTATTTTTCTTTACTACCACTATTGGAAAACAATAGCTGGAATCTGATTCTCTTATTAATCCACTATTTAGTAATTGTTCTATTTCTTTTTGAACTTCATTTCTGTATTTAAATGGAATGTCATAGTATTTAGGTTTAATTGGTTCTTCAGTCTTTAATTTGATTGAATGTTTAATTATGTTTGTCTTTCCTGGTTTGTTAGAAATTACATTTTGAAAAGAATTTAATGTTTCTATAAGCTGTTTCTTGATATCTTCAGGTATGTCTGTTGCAAAATTAATTTTATTCATGTCATCCTGTTGATCTAAACTTATTACTGGAATTTGATCAGTGTCATTAATATTATTTTCTAAACTAAAAGTGTTGTCTTCTCCGATTAAACAATTTAAAGATTGAATCTGTTGTACAATGGTTTCTATTTCTGTAGGAGGATCTAAAATATCTCTCAATCTATCAACATGAAATGTTCTACCCTCTCCATTTATTTCTACTGAATAGTCCACATTTCCTATTTTGTTTATTATTTTATATGGGCCTCTCCATCCAATTTCATTATCTTTGGGTATCAATACATAAACTAGATCTCCAACTTTAAATTCCCTTAAGTATCTGTTTTTGTTTTTAAGATCTCTATGGTATTTATTTTTCTTTATGAGATTTTCTTCTGCATATTTGTTTGAATACAGTATGTTATTTCTGGTTTTGTCTACCAATTCAAATGGACTAATATGTTCCTCATCTGTATTTATTATATTTTCACTGAATAACTGTAATGGTCCTCTAGGATTTGAACCGAACATGAGTTCAAATGGTGTAAAGCCTGTTGTTTCATGAGGTATTTCTCTATACGCGAATAAAATTAAAGGTAAGAATGTGTCCCAATCCTGTCCATGATCACTAATTATTTTTCTTAACATGGTCTTTATGGTTTGATTTGCTCTTTCTATCGAACCATTTGATTGAGGTCTGTACCTAGCTGTAAATACCTGTATAATGTTAAGCATATGAGTAAATGCTTGAGTAAGATGTGATTTAAATTGAGTACCATTGTCTGATAATATAGTGTTAGGAAAACCAAAAGTTGTAAAAATAGACAATAATGCTTTGCAAATTGTTTCTGCAGTTATATCTACTAATGGAATTGCCTCAACCCAGCGTGTTGCTAAGTCTATCATTGTTAAAATATATCTATGTCTTCTATTGGACATTACTGAAATAGGTCCAATTATGTCTATGGCAATTTTATAAAAAGGAATGTTTGTTGTATCACTTTCTTGTATGGGAGCTCTGTGTTTTGGTCCTATGTGATTATATTGTTGACATTTCTTACATGCCTTAACAAATCTTTTTACATCTCCTATGACACTCGGCCAGTAACAATATCTTCTAATTCTATCTAGTGTTTTCTTAACACCCAAATGACCTGCTAAGTAGCAATCATGAGCTGCTTTTAGTATGATATTTCTTAAAACTGTAGGAATCATTATTTGTTTAAATGACCTGTTATGACTAGTGTATTTTCTTATTAAAATGTCATTTTCTACCTTATATATTATGTTTTTATTTTCATTTTCCTCTCTATTGAAATAAATTTTTAAACTTTCATCCTGTTCTTGTAATGTTTTAAGTTTATCCCTATCAATATCCAAAATGTTGTTTTGTCTACTAGATTCAGGGTATTGTTTTGTACTGTTTTCTTTATTAGCTTGTGCTCTAGTCATTGCATTTAATTTTTTAGTTAGGTTGTAATTATGTTTTTGTTTTATGTGTTTATTTAATCTCCTTAATGATCTGCATTTTCTACTGCAATCAATGCATTCATGATCAGATTTATTTACTGTATTTGTATTCTTTATAGTATTTTCTTTTACAACTTCAACTGAATTATTGTCATAATTTCATTTATTTATTAGTTTAGTTTTTAATACTGTATAATTGTCTTGGTTGTTTTCTGCTAGTGATTTTGCCAAATGGTGGTTGTGTAATTTATCTATTAGAACTGTTATTTTATCTTCTTCTTTAACATTGCTCTGTGTGGCTACTGTGTCTACTCTCTCTAAAAAATTTACAATGTTCTCAGTACCATTCCAATTTTGTATGCTTTTGAATAGTGTACATATGTTTTTATCTGTATCTGTCTCTAAGGGTTCCTCTATAATTGTTTCTAATTCTCTATTTTCTAACCATTTCATATACATTTCTTTGGAATTATCTTGTATATTTTCTACATTTCCTATTATTAATAAGGTTATTGGTGAATCCATTAAAAGTGCTTTTATTTCCCCACTAATCCATGGTGTTTCAATATAAATTTTTGCTGTTTTACATTTCACTATTTCTCCATTTCCCATTCTTATTTCTTCTATGCCCTGTAATATTTGTTCTTCCTTTACTAATTTTGAATCCAGAATGATACATGTACAGCCACTGTCTCTCAAGCACATTACTTTCCTACCATCTACATAACAAGGATAAAAAATTAACTCTCCCTTGCCCTCCATCATGCTACAGTTATGTATGTTGTTAAAAGAGTGTCTTTGACTTGATCTACCCCTATTTTCTTGTTTTCTAATGGGACTAGTGTTTGGTGATTGTCTCTTATTGTTATATTTATTTTGTCTTTTATTAAAATATTTGTTTCTATCCCCATAGTTGTAATACTGTCTGTTTCTGTTTTGATAATTGTCTGTATACTGTTTCCTAAACCAACAAGTATGCTTGTCGTGTCCTATCTTGTGACAAATTTGACATGGATTGTTGAATCTAGGAGGAAGCTACTAAATCTTTTCCTGGTAACACTATTTTTCATGAGATTAAATTTATTTTGTGTTGAATTGAACATTGGAGTGTTTACATGACTATCCCTAAAATCTGACATGGCAGAAATTAACTCTATTTTCTTATGAACCTTTCTTTGTTTTATGAATGTGAATAGTTCTGATGTACAAAGTGTTAGTACTTTGTCCACCAGAAGTAGCTCTTTTATTTCAATCACACTATTTTCGTCTATTCCCGACATCTTTATCCAATTGTTCAAATTGGCCTCTAAATTATTAATATATGCCTGAGGATGTTCATTAGAACCTAATGTACTGTTATGAAATAAATTTCTATAGTAGTCTTCTGTTTTGTTGAAATGATCTAATAGTTGTTTCTTTATTTCACTGTAATCTGATGTGTCACTGTCTCTAATGTTATTTAAAGCTTTTAGTGCATCCTCAGTGACTGATTGGTATAAATAGTTTTTCCATTCTGATTTGTCTATGTTATTTAGTTTAAATTGGATTTCCATATTATGGAAAAATTGGTCTATTTCACCAGATTTACCAGAAAAAGGTTGTATTTTTATTTTATGTTTATATGTTTTTTGATTCTCTTGTTTTACTATAATATTCTGACTTTGCGATTCTAGTTCTAATCTTTTAAGATGTAAGTCTCTTTCAATTTCCATCTGTATTTTATCTCTTTGTAAAGCTATTTCCTGTTTTATTTTATCTGCTTGTATTTCTGCGTCTCTTTTATTTCTTTCTGCTTCTATTCTAATTTTTTCTGCTTCTATTCTAATTTTTTCTGCTTCTATTTTATTTTGCCTATCTTTATCCATATTATCATTTGCAAATTTAACTAGTTTATCACCTGCTAGACCTGCACTTCTGCCTTGTTTAAGATATGTTTCCCACGGATCAGAGGTTTCCTCAGCCATTCTAGAATTTATTTGATTATTCTTTATTAAATTGTTTATATAATTGATCTCTTAATTTTTTTTATTTATGCTGTATTGGTTTTTTTATTGTATATATGTATATATAGTATATTTCAGTATTCAATATTCTTGAGTCTATATGCAATCTTATGTCAAAATAAAATTAAATTACTGATGTAAAAATATTTCTAATAATAAGTGACAAATGAAAACATACAATAAATAAAATATTTCTAAGATTAATATGCTATTACTAAAAAAATGTAAAAAAAAAATTTTTACAGACTAAGTTAATATTATTTAATTAAATTTAGAGTTAGACGAGCGAAAACAAATATACAACTTTACAAGATTACTTGTAAAAAAAATTATACAGGATACGAACAGTTACTTCTAAACAAATATTTTAAGTAAAATATCTAGATGAAAACAATATATTAATTTTAATTTAACTAATTTTACAATTAGAACTTTTCAAAAAGATATTTAACTATGTACTAAGGATGTAAAAAAATTGTTTCTAAACATTACATACTAATATAATAAAATTGACATAGTTTGCAAACAAAACAATTATAATTAAATTACATGAAATCACTGCAAAATACCTTGTTACTTCGGACTTCGGATCTCAGGTGTAGAGTGCTGAAAAGGGAGTTTCGGAAAGGTGTAGACTCACTTCTCTGGTTGATGTAAATAGGTAAAGCATAGATCAGAGTGTAGTCACTTCATGGCTCTCCTGGTATGGTTATGGTCTGCTAGGCTTACAATTCGGTAAGGTCCGCTAATTTTTCGGCTCACCTTCTTTTTCACCCACATGAGGATAGAGTAATATGAACAGATGTAAATGTTCTTATGACTAGCGATGTTTCACTGTAGCGATGTTTCAACAGTAGTAAAAATATGAAGTCCAACAAATGAAGTAAGTACAGTTGTATATATTACAGTAAAGTACTGTATATTGGTGGATGGAACACAGATGTAAAAATCAGGAACATGTAGATCTTCTAATGTGCCAACATTCGTCTGGATCACAATAAAATTACTTCACATCAGCCGACCATTATGTATAATATGTTCTCTAAAGAACCTCCACAGCTGCCCACCATTCATGTCATGGGTATTTTTGTTGATTAGTATATCAGTTGTATGTATATTATATTTCTAAGGAACTTTTATAAAAGGTAGTATGGTCTCTTTGGAGTTATTCTTGTTGACTGCTTGATTTGGGTGTATATTTATTATTATTTGTAATTAAATGTCCACAGACGTAACACATGTAGAGAATAGATATAAAATACTGAGCAGATAAATATATATATATATTATTTATTCTTCTATATTACATACATGATTCAATGATAATTGATGTGAAAACCAAGTTACGTCAATCCAGTCAAGAATATAAAATCATCTGTATCATGTCTGAAGAAATCTATCGTCTCCTTATCGTCTAATTATTATCGTCTAATTATCGTCTGCCTAAAACTAATAATTTCTACTTCCGCTCAGCTAAGTGGCCAGATAATTCAAACCATCTCTGTGCCAACTATAAATTCTATAGCCTAATCTGATTATTACACACATGTTACACAATTTAAAAGTCAAATTTTTAATCTTTAATAGAAGATAGTGTGTCTGGAGGTAACAATGTCTTAGATTTTTAATTTGAATCTCTAATTTTTACTCTACTCAATTTAAGCTCTTTGATAATGTCGTGATATAGATATGCTATTTACACTAGGACTAGTTGAGCCCCCCCCCCCTTCTAGGGTGTGGCGACTGTCCAGGTATATGAGTTCATGGTAGGGAGCGTGTCACTGGAATTTGGTCAGGTGTTGACTCACATGTAGACCAGGAAGTCGGAGATGCATGAACAGCTGAATCACCAGACTTATTGACCCCAGACGTTTCGAACACAACGTTTCGATAATATGACACTTCAACCACGGGAAAGTACGACAACGGGACAGTTTGAGCCCAGCAAATACATTTGAAGTATTATTGCTTTATTTTAAATACGTTTATAGATTTTGTTCAACGATGGGTTTAATTAAAGAAAAAAATATTTCAATTAGTTACTTCATTGAAAACTGAGTATCTTCAAATTCGTTCGCTCTGTGATGAACGAGGAAAGTTTATTATGTAGCCATTTTTTTTCTTTCCCGTCTCAAAGTAAATATAATCGTTTACAGTTAATCTAGTTTGTTGTCAATCAGTTTTTTTTTTTTTTTAAATGTCAGCTACAATTAAGCACGGATTATTAAACCGAAACATGATTGTATTTTAAAAGTTGGCTCTGTTGACGCTAACAGGGGGAAATACACTATGGTACCACCCGCCAGTTTCATGGATCTTCTATTTAGTTAGACCCCCTCCTCCCCCCCACCATAAGGTTTAACATGTCTTTATCAGAATGTGTATTAATTTTTTTTGTTCTTCTCCCTTACCTTAGTGTCCATTATTATATCCAATCCAAAAGTGTATAACGCGAAACATTATTTTGTCCCATTTTCTGTAGATCTATGTTACGGGTCCTTATAATGATAATAATTGTAAAAGGTGTAATAATTCAGACAACTCAAATATTGATGTTAACTCCAGTGAAGTAACATCAACAATCATTTAATTCTTGAACATGAACTGGCATAAAGGTGAACTCTAGAGGAGTACAATAGCAAACTGTTAGCATTCATCCATCTACATCGATGCCCAAAGCTAGACTCTACAAGAACATGCATCCGCATCCTATTGATGCACAGAGCTCGACTTATTATAAAACAATCCATGTGCTCCCAACTGTCGGTTTAATATACGTCATTTGTACCAAATATACAATAAACCACAACACCAGATGGCGGAGCCTACCGAATTGCGTCATCACGCTTAGGCTATACTATTTCTCCACAATCTACTATTTTCTTTCTAGCATTATAAAAATGGTACGCTGCTAATCTTTATGAAATATGGTCTCAATGCCCCAACCTCGATGTTGTCGTTTTTTAATCATTCAAACTGTGGTATTTTATCTATTTTATCACGCAGTCTATACCTCTGTGCACAACACGTGCAATAGAGCGCATTAATATGTTTAAGACCTCTATCTAAAATGTGACTAAAAAGACTGATAAAATACATAAAATATTATTTAATATAAAGCAAGCAAACAAAATCCTAAATGACAAATTTGACAATTTCAAATGAAAGAAGAAATGTAAGAAATATATATATATATATAATTTGACATTCAATGACGAGATAACATTAATATGTTTTTTTTGGGGTTTTTTTTGAGGCCATGGGTCGTCATCAATTAAAATATTCACGTAGTCAAAATCTGGGTAGTTTAGTGTTGATTTGGTGCATTAGACTGGTACAGCTCGAGGAACACATCATCGACCAGTGGTGGTGAACGTTTTTGGGGGCGGCTAGACCTAAATTCAACCAAAACAGACAAAAAAAAACAACAAAAAAACACAACAAAAACAAAAAAATACATATTTATGGCGAATTGCCAACATTCCAATTATAATAAAAGAAATTGATATTTTAATCGTGTGGTTACTAATGAGTCTCTGTGTGCTATCTGTGGCACGCGTGTCATTGGCTCGCCAACCCAGTCATTGACCAAAAAGAGGTAGGGTAGAGTAATTAGGGAATGAATTCATAAAGTTCACTCTTTTACAAGGCCAGGGTGGCCTTTCAAAACAAACATTCAATAATGCCGAAACTATCTACAGGTTTAGTCAGGACATGTATTAAATATCAAATAATTATTATCCATTGTTATGCATTTCTTTACTTTCAATAAAACGATAAAAAATACAATGATTGTAATTTGTATTATTTCAATTTTCGCCTGATTTTCATTTCTGTAGAAGATGCGCTATGCGAAAATCCCGTAACACTAAGACAGGTCGACCCTTAACCGTATATATTGTTCCAAAAACCATTAAGATTAGTTTCATGAGTCTTTATACCACCATGCTCCTGAAAACAGCTCAGCACAGTTGTTATCGTTATTATTATCATTGTCTTTGTCAAAATTTGTAAATTTGATTTGGTTATGATATGCGAGATTATCAGGGGCGCTTCCCGACACCTCAAATGTGTAACTGTTTTTCTCATCGTGTACTATAAACGTTGAATACATACCATAATACACCTTCCCTTGGAAAGACAATTCAACCCTAAGCTCGTATCGCTCATGTGACGTCAATTTATAAACATATTCGTTACCCAGGTAAAACTCTCCAACATCGTAATCTCTAAATCTATATTTATATTCTTCCCATCCGCGGTAAAAACTGACATTTCCGTTAATTCTTCTCTGGAAAATGATCCAACCCCCACCGTCAGTCTTTGTGTCACACATCACCTGAAGCCCATCGTCCAGTAGAGTCACCACTCTGTCTTTGTCGCTGTTGATGTCTCAACATTGGTTATGTCGTGATGGACATTGACTGCCGAAATTCACGTAAGTAGTATCGTCTGTCCCATAGTTGGAGTAAAAAATATATACATATATTTCGTAATTTTAGTGGTATTACTGGAAATGCAAACAGAAAACCTATGTTAAAGAAATGCAACTTAATTAGAAGTGTATAAGGCTGCCAGTTTCTATAATTAATATCTAGATTTTTATATTAATATGTATCTATTAACATGCATGTATACTAGTATATATTTAAAATCTTATAACCCTGTTGCAATCACGGTTATTGTATAAATCGTGTATTAATATTTTTTACGATACAATTTCAGCACAGACCAGATTTATTTTAAAAAGAAGATGCAAAATTACGTAATAAAACCCTGTAGATAGACACAAATGCATTTAAAATGTATAGAGTTTGAATGTAAGTTTTTGTATTGATTATTTTTATTTTCTTTTTAACAATAATAATTTTTTGAATATTTTTTTCCTCTAGTAATTCAACTATTAAAATATATACATAAATGAACACATTAAGCTTTTCCAAAATGACAGTGACCACTACCATTGTATAATGTGTTAGTTCCTGTAAGACTGAGATGAAATATCTTAGATGCTATAAACAAACATTGATAATGCCTTCATTTGTATCACTGTGGTTCATGAAGCGTAAAAAAAAAAAGTAGTGTACTTGACTAGTATATTAGATAGTTTATAAACTATAAATATTAAAACATGTATTGTACTAGCCTGCATAAGTATCAACGACAAAATACAAAAATAATACACAGAGACTGGAAATATGTAACACTATCATGTTGTTTCTTTATGCCCCACTATACATCTAAGATTTCAGTACGGATGCATTTAAAGTGTTACTAAGTAGTTAGCACTTAGATTTTACATTCCCATCATGACGTGTTGTAAAAATAAAAAATACATTCAACAACCCAGGAAGTAAAAAAAAAAAAAAATAAATTTGAATATTTCATGACTCTCTGGTAGCCAAATACATAATGAGAAGCTCGAAAACTTGAAATGAAAGAAAAAATTGAATAAAAAATATTAGAAATTTGAGAGGTAAAATTATTAACCGATGTTAAGTAGTTAGTAAACAGTTACTAGTGATGAAGATTTTGGAGTCATTGGAAGGGGAGGGGGAGAGGGTCTGGTCTGTCCATTTTTTTCCTCTGTAAGTAGGTCTGAGTTTTCACGTGACCTTTTTTCCGTTAGTGACGTATATGAGTTAGATGGCAATGTTAGGGACAGATTAAAGAGTTAATTATATCACATATAAGTGTACGAGAGTTATACATCTTTTTGTGTCTGAGATATTACCAAAAATCATACATCATCTTCTATATGTAAATAATTATAATTGCAAAAATAACAAATAGTTTGAGAGGTCCAGTAACTAAGTTAAAAAAAAAAAAATGTTATTTACATAAAAATATGAAACATAAAAATACGGGGTTCTATTGGTTGATACATTTGTTTATGCATAAATAACATAGCATATTTAAAAAAAAAAAGTTTTAAACTGCAGAATCTAGAAGTCCGAAACATTAATTGAGTTGTAAAATTCTTCATATGATCATACTTTGAAATGTTATACTCCATTGGCAAAAGAGCTATTATTTTCTGTTTCTAAAATCTTAACAATTATCATTATACCTTAATGATTGATTTATCTTAATTTCATCTCAGAACTGGTCAAACGACGAGTGTAGCTGTGACCAGTTGTCATTTGTTTTATTTCCCCAATAATCTAGAGTTTTAAATTTATTGTCCAATCATTTTATCAATGTAATTATCAAAACTAGTAAAACTTTATATAATGATTGTGAGGGTTTTAACCCTGCTGCTCCACCATTGTGAGGGTTTTAAATATTAAAATAATAAGCCTCGATGTATTGAGCAGTGTGTATATCTTATTGAAGCTTGGATGCGTAAGGTAGCTGTGGCTCTTTCATTCAAATAATGCAGTAAGAGTTTTTTTGATGATTCAAGTTTATTACAAGAATGACACAATAAAATAAGAGTATAATAAATAAAGTTAACTGCATATTTTATCCAATGTGTTGGATCACCACTTAAAATAAAAATTCAATTATACTTATCAACGTCCATTATGATTGCACACAATTATAGATATATATTATTTTAAACCTGTACAGAAGATGTCTGTTATGAAGGTGAACTTTCACTCTCCAAAAAAAAATCACAATATATTCCTTTGAAAAACACAGGACACGTCTGTCCACTTCTTAACTGTCTTTCCTTTCCGGAAATATACAAAAACCCGGATCTCCAGTTGATTAAAATCTGATCCTAATATTTGCCAAACAAACTTATCTAATCATACCTTTACAATGATGATGTTAAAACTAAAGTTAATGGTCAGAGTGTGAAATACACAGTCCAGTTATGTCTAAATCACGTAGTTGGTCAGTAGAGTTTAATCAGTTAGTTTTAAGTTGAGTACATTATTAGGCGGTCACATAGAAGGGGAGAAAGGTGGAAGTGATGGGACCTCCAGAGAAAAACGCCCGGCAATCCCGCATTCAAATCCACATCTGACAGCATTCGACTGACAACGTATACAACACCTGATATTTTCAGGTTTATAGTCGCTGGGTTTACACAGCTCAATCATTTTAGTCAATCACATGGGACACGTTTTTTTTTTGTGTTCTTTTATTAAAGACCAAATAGAACTGCTTTTTATACAAAGGTAATACGCCCACAGCCAACCACCACGCCCCGACATTACCCACGTGACCTACTCTTTTGTAAGTAGCATTTTAAATTGGTTCCGCCTCTTACATGTGTTCAATAAGTTCTGAATGCTCCAAATCATGTGCTGTTGTTTTTTTTGTTTAACTCTAAATGTTATTGTTTAGCTATATTTATCACGCATTACTACCCCTTTACATGTGCACCTAGAACTCGAGCACTTTTTAGAACATAGTTCTTTACCTTGATTCTTTAGACCTTAATCAAGCTATATTTCGCACAATTTAATAATTTTTTTTTTTTTTATTTTTTTACTAATGTAGGGTACAGCTAATATATTACAGCAGCTGGAACATAATATAATAATAATTCTGAATGTTAGAAAGAAGAAAAATATAAACGTGATTAATTTGACTAGGAATAAATAAAATGAACTAAAATAAACTCCGTGACTCTCAATTCCTGCACCAAAAAGTACTTAGAAAATGAATGTGCTTCCTCCTGTCCAATTTCACCAGTTGTGATTAAAAATATGAATATAACTAAATGTTCATGGCATAAGGCGAAAATGTACGATATACGTGTGTTATAACGACACGTTGCTTCTAATTCGACAGATACAATGTGGAAAGAAATACCTGTAATACATTTCAAGGATTGGCAACAAACTGTTCTCAATTTTGCATTTTTTATGCAATCAATACTCTCAAATAAAAACAAACTATTGAGAGAAAAAAATGTGCACCAAAGAACGCTTTGATAAAACAAAATTGGGTTTTTCCAGATTACAATAAAAAAAAAATTCATGTCAGGGAAAAATGTTTTCTTTACGTTTCATGAAATTTGGAACATATATAGATAATGTTTAAAAATTATTTTTTTTTTTGGATTTTAGGGTTTTATAACCTCCCCGTTTGGCTTGCGGCCGCTTGCCATACAGCTCATGGCGGCATTGTGTAGAACATTTTTATGATTTTGTCTTATTTTTAACCAGACTTTGGCTTCCTTATTGAAAATATTTATTTTATTATGTTTACTGAAACGATTAAAACAAACAATATACTGTGCGGTTTACGCTGTTTTACCAAACGAATACTTCCGGTTTAGACTTGTGGCCGGATGTAGATGGTACTCCTAATCACTGAAATTAATTAATCGCCGCTGTTAACACAACAAATTGCGACAGAAACAATTAAAAATGGCCGTCAAACATGCATTTTTTAAATTACCGTAATTTACGCGTAATTTTCCAAAATTACGTTACCGTAAATTACGCGTAATTTACGGTAACTTACGCGTAACGTTACAAGATAGTATTTCAAAGTGTAAAATATATTAACATACCTTCTGACCTTTGACTCTGAAATCTGGATAATGAAAATGACCATATTGTTTGTCAATGAAAAATGTGAAATTTGAAAATCTTCTATGAGATGTCATAGAAGATTTTAAATTTCACATTTTTCATTGACAAACAATATAGCAGGTGACAGAGAAACATTGTCATGACATCTTCTATAGCAGGTGATAGAGAAACATTGTCATGACATGTACAATAGTTCTAATTCAACCCTCACTTCTTATTCATCATTAAGATATATAAAGAAAATAAATATGAAGAATTATATAAATATATTTATTTTAATATCAGCATATGTATAATATTTGCAAGAGTCTGCTTTCAATGTTCAATAAAAAATAAATCAACTAGTATTCAATCAATTTCCTATTCAAATGGACGATTCTATTTGTTGAAGTTAAATGGCTATTAATATATGAAAATATTATAGACGAAACCGATGGTCAATGACTTTTAATATACTAGTGCATATTATTATTTTCAGATAATTTTGTCGAAGTATATTTTTTTTCGGAAACTAGTGGGTCGGAACAATGTTTTTAATTAAGCACGGCATTTGTATTTGTGAATTTATACCCACATAATACTAATGTATTCTTATGAAAATTTACCAACCACACTTTATTAATTTAAAGTTATTGTCTACTAATTTTATAATTTAATTTAACAGCTGCTAATCTAGGGCTCGCCTTGACATTCATCCCAGCACTGGCCAGGAGCCCCATCATTAGATGTAACCCACTGATTACGGTCCTGGATGATACAACCATAGACTTCAGATGTAACGTTACCTCTCTGATACGAACAATAGTGATCACTGGCAGTGGACTGAAATCGTTATGCTCTGTTTATGTCAGCGGTGGTATGACGTATGATAATTGTAAACTCTATGGAATTAGATAACTAATTCAATGTGATATGAACCGTTGGAAGTCATTGTACACTCTTTTGTTGATACGATTCTTAGTTCAAAGGAATGCATGGCATTGGAAGTTAATTATACACTCTCTAATATAATAAATGGTCGGTGCGTTTAAGCACTCAACTGTTGACCTGAGAGTCTCTGGTTCGATCTACGGCGAGGCCTAATGGATTTTTAATCATTGTTAAAGTCCTTGCTATATCACCATTGGTACAGCCATGGTCATTGTACTATCTGCTTTTTGGGGGATGAAAGAAAAACATTGCAAATACCATTCCATTAGTGGTATAAATGATCTAAGAGATTTCACTTTATCCTTATAGTGACTTCAAACACATGTTAAAGTCAAAAAATTACTGAATCGTAAAAAAATCCTCTTTATTTTTAGTATTAGAAAATGTGTCAGTTTATATAAAATTAGTTGTATATTTTATAATTTGAAATTTCACAGGTCGTAATGTCGCCTTGAAACAGTCGGCTAAAGTGTTATATGAATATTCACCGCTCTACGGTGCTCATCTAGCCGTCGACGGAAATACCAATAACCATTGGGATGGTTATAGCTGCACATTTACGATAAGTACAGATATAGACTTAAGTTGGACACTTACATTAGACTCTACCAGAACAGTAAACAAGTTTATTATATACAACATAGGTACATGTTTTCTACGCTCTAGTCTGTTATGTTATACTGTACTATATGTACATAATGTGTACAGTTCTTATTAAAAAGCACGGTCGATAAAGAGTAAAACACCAGCTAAGGGTAGCTACAATAATTTCCACTAGCATTTTCCACAACTTAGAAAAGGAAAAAAAAATACGACAAGTTGTGGATGTATTCATAACATAAGTAGGCTGGCAAACCTAAACTACACACATTGCTTCTCTGTATTTACCCTTTTTCAGGTCAAAATGTATGCAATTTAGTGTTGGATGGAGCGGATAAATAACTTCAAACGAGCACACTTTACCAAAGATTTAAATGGTTAGCATCAGATAAACTATTCATATTCATGTGTGAGTTTGTGAACAGGTTATGCCTGTATAATAGGGACCGTTTGAGACTTCAGTGTCTTATGTTTTTGAGACGGCATTTATGTAGGAGAAAATGAACCGAAAGAGGATTATAACTTTACAGAGCGATACATATTAACAGCAAGCTATTTTAAAATTGAAATTATGTGGATCATTGTAAACTGGCTATGTTAATATTTATATGACTCATGTACACTTGCTATATATATTAATGTATATGTTGCTTATTGTACACTTACTATATATATATATATATATATATATATATATATATTAATTTGTAAATAGCTCATTGTACACTGGCTATATTACTGTGTGTATAACTTACTCTATTAAATTTTTAATGGCTTTAAATGTATCGCTACATGGTCGCAAACAGAACGCAAATGGTCCCTAAGAAACTATGATAACAAACCCCCTAAGTACCACTAATTTTATAAAACAATATGGCATCTTAATATACTAAGTGACATAAACGGGGACATTTGAAAATAAAAGTATCGCCGAAAGGGTTTTAGAAAAAAAAATGTCTGCTGTCCTTAATTGTTATCGATGCAGATGATCTTAAGAATTATAAAATTCATCAAACCAGAAATTAAAGGGTTGTATAATCCCCAGCTAAAATAATGTACCACTCTAAAGTGGGTGGACACAATTCCATATTCTCAATCAAACCCGACCCGACAGTCATTTATTTATACCGCTAGGACATCCCTCCCTTCAATTGGTCTATGAGCTAACCATACAGCAATACGGAAACTTCATTTACCAGGGTGAACTAGCATATACTATGTGTTGAGCAATACAATTTATCTTGGTATGCTTCATTATACATTGTGAACATACAATACATTGTTGCCAGAAGTTGTAAGGTCTAATGAAAGAAGTGTTTGTAAAGGCAGTGAACAAAATCACAACCTTTACACTAAAGAAGACTGTTTCAGCACCGATGAAATGAAAACTTACATTTTTTTATATTTTTTATGGTTTTATTTTGTTGGACTTACGATCAAGTAGTGTAGATACTCAGCTGTCGATCAAGAGCGATTTTTCCAGGTGTATATGAAAGAGTGTTAATGCCCCATAAGTTCACACAGCTTTAAATGGATACCTGACAAAACTTGGGGAAGTAAAGGCGGCTAACCACACACTCACTTCATATGCCGAGGTTATAGAAACATTAATTCTATATTTCTTCTGCCCCAATGGCCCTTCACAGCTAAGGGAACTTTACTATGGATCTATTTTGTTGTTAACAAGCTTCAGAGATCATTTTCAATGAAAAATAAATAAACATCTCTTAAATGGGATGCTAAATATGTTTATACATCCCATCTTAATATAACCCCAGTAATGCCTACAAGGCCATTGTACTTTCGGCTATAACGACGAAAGATGGGCAATGTTAACGCTGTCCCAATTAGTAGTTTTACAAGTTTTAGAGATAATACTCATTTTATTTTTCATAATGCAACTGCATTTACTATTCACCGCAGTGAATTTTAGCTAGAAATAATCTGCAAACAATGGGCGATCTTATCAAATTAAATAGAAAAACAAAAAAACAAAAAAAAAAAAAAAAAATTAGAAAATTGTCTTTCATTCAATCATTCCAGGTGACTGCTGCGGCTGGCTTCTCTATAATTGGAAACTTGAACTGTTTGATGCTAACAATTACAATACTTGGACATATCCACTCAGCAGCGGTATTCGAGACGTCTATACATTCTTTAAGGAGCAGACAAGTATTATGAGTAAAGTTCGCATCTCTTTAGCAGTAAAAGATAATTCGTATAAATATGATTATCTAACACTGTGTGAGGTTGAAGTGTACGGAGGTAAGTTTTTATCTGTCGAAATGTAGGCTATGTTTAAGACTCATTCATAGTCAAAGTTTGTTAAAGATTTCTTTAGTATATACATTAGGGTTATGACTAATTTTAATTTTTTTCAGCCTAGGGGTTGTAATCAATGAACTTTTACCTACAATTCGCAAAATTGACTTTGGATTTGTCGATACATAAAAAACCTCCGACGCCTAATAGAATTTGCTTTTTTAACATTGAAAACAATGTGACGAGGCGTGAGTGTTGCCGGTCATAACTCTTAGAGAAAAATGTATTGATGGTTTTATGCTATATACAAAACACACTCGAACAAAGATCTATATATTTGTATAAAGTATAGGACTAACAACATATATATATATATATATATATATAAATATATATATATATATATATATATATATATATATATATACATCTTCACGTGTAGTCACTTTAGTATAAATTACTATAAATGATTATGCTAAATTCAGTAAACACTGGACCATTTTATAGCTGTCAAATAGTCCTATGTTTATTGAATATAGTTAGCATAATCATTCGTAATAAAATGACTACAAGTCTAAATATATGTAATTTTTATTTATATAAATTGAATATGTTTGTTTGTTTGAAAATACAGAGGTTCAAACAATTTTTATAACATATATCTTTTGCATAAAATACTCATGAGTGTATAAATGAGCATATGCAGTGTTTTAATAGTGTTTCAGATTTGTGTGTTTGTGTTTACAAATTTGCTGTTAAGATATTTGTCAGTTTCCCAAGTAGAATGAACCTCCTCCATCAACATTACAGCTCTCTCAGCAATTATGTTGGAACGAGGCACATCAAGCACTGATGGTTCATTATTCCAGTGATTACAGAAGCATTTTACAGCACTGGGACACTGAAGCTTGGTTATTGCTGTCAGAAGATCTTGATGATCCATCTCTGAGTAGTGTTGGTTAGAAAACCATACTCGCGACAATGTAATTGCACTAAAATCGCAAGTTACCTCTAACTGTTTTTACCAATTTGGAAGAAGAAAAAATGCTGTAAGTGCCAAAATTCATCGCGAGTTCCACCTAGCACCGTAAAGTGATGGCAACTTGTGCCACATCATATGAGGCCATTTTTTTTCTGTTTTGTTCAACTTGCATGCTTCGCAAAGCTCGAAAAAATATTTAATATTACCTCTCCAGCCAAGATTATCACACTTTGGTATTATTTCCTTGCCTATGTATTGTGTTTTGTAAATCGTCATATTGTTCTAGCACCTCATCAATAAACGTGTAGTTTATGTCAGGTGACCGTGACGATATAGAAAACAAAAAAGTTCATCACATGTAGAAGAACAAGATCAAGAACGTGGTGTTGGCAGCTATTGCATTGTGGTTCTTTAAATCCATTCTCTCGAAATGTCCTCTGAAGCCTCGATACAACACATTTTTCTACCAGTATTGACTGCTGTTGTGTCAGAGATGATCATCTGAATACTGCTCCATGCACTGTACTCATCAAGCAGTTCCTGTACAGGCTTATATATGTCTGTAAAGCCTCCACTGTTACAAATTAAAATGCCAAGTTGCCATGTTCTTTTGTAATTTTCTCTAGCCAAAAAATATTTACTACTTATCGATAATTTTTTTACCATCAAAATGCGAACACAATTTTTCTTCAGAGATCAGTTCCATTAGGCGGTTTAGAACTAATTATGCATCTTTAATTTTTCTCCCCCAAACTTTAGACTGTGATGGTGTTGGAACATTAACCCCACTTCAGCCAGACATTGAAGCACCTGTGACGTTTATCTGGTTGACAAAAAGTATTTATACATCAGTTTGGCAGCAGACGTAGTTGAGTAGCGCGTACACATTTACAGAAAAGTCTTCAGGAACTTCTTCAGGGTCACACTCACCACTGTTGTTCGCTTCCTCACTATCAATATTTTCGGAGACTAATATCTGGCTTGTCAAAGGTTCTGAAGTGTGTTTGCTCCTTTTTGATGGATGGATTGTTGATAAATGAGCCACTTTTACAGTTGTATATCCAATCCTGCCTCCTGATTTAATTTGCCTTTTATACAGTTCATATCTTCACTACAATTATTTGTTTTTGTTATTTCAAACAAATTAACAAGATTTTCTCTAAATTCTGCGTTTGGTCGCTTTCTGTGTTTTTTTTAAAAGAGGTGATAAGTTGTTCAACCTTTGCCGACACTTGCTGTTTGGAAAGAACTGGAAAACTCAGTTTATCCCAAAGCATCAACAAGTACTGTTATTTTTCTAAGTCGGCTTTGTCTTCCTTTTAATTCATCTAAAATTCCCGAAAATCTTCCGACAATATTTTTTATTGGAAGGCTTTTTACATAGCATTTCGCTGATATCCTGTTTAAGTTCGGGTATACTAAGACGGCTTTTAGTGTTTGATTTCAAGTTTTGTGCCCATATTCCCCCAGCTACTTCCATTGCTGATTTTGACATTTTACTTTGTTAAGACATATTTCCAAGTAGAAGCTCTCAACAGCTAATCTCCAAAAACAATACGATATAGTATATATTTACACTTTAAAACCTCACATCTGTTTGGTAAAGTTTTTGCTTGTGGCAAAGTCTAAAACAAGATGATGGTAATGGACTGCACAATCTAGAAATAGTTTAAAATATAAATAGCTTCGTTTGCAATCAGATTGTCCTATAGAAAAGCAATTTTATACTCTCTAAACTGTTAGTTTATTTGAGAACCCATCCACTTATGATTATGAGATTCGAGATGAGGCTAGGCGAGTAATTTTTTTTTTCATGCACCAATAAAATGAACATGAAAAATGTGATATATGGGTAAAAGTTCATCTAATGCAACATCAGGAAAATCTAAGTTTTGAACAAAAATTCTCTAAACCCTAAAATACATATTTCAATAATGTTTCAAATGCACGTTAAATAAATGTTATTCTAAATATTATAGTAAATAGAATCAAGGCGTCGGTTGCTAGTGATTTCAAATAATTTTAATATAATTGCTCATTTAAAAGATATCCTATACATAATTAGGTACGCTGGCTAATAGTTTTTATAAAATGAAATTTAGATAATGCGAAATAGGTTTTTTTCTTAAAATTTAGAATCACGTACAGGCAGTTTCACTTAGTATTTATTTAATTGATTCTACTTTTTCGATTTATTTACAAATAAAAGTAAATTGGTTTTGCAATTGAATATAAAATAAACCTAATTAGGTATGGCAAATAGACATAACGATATAAAGATAAAGAATTCTATAAATAAACTTCGTCATTATTGACCCATTTTCCGAACGGTCCATTTGATGCGTCGCCTGCATTTCGTTTTATAGTCATGACGCGTTATGCAAACCCCAAAACATTAGTTCAGCATGACCATCTGTCCCTACACACCATCCAGTAAAACGCTACGTTTCATTTTTTGCAAATAAACATACTCTAGAAATTGTCAAGATTTGAAATATGTTTTTAATATAGGTAAGTGGCGTTATGAACAGATGTACAAATTATTTATTTATATAAACACGGCATAAATAGTGAGATGGTGTGGATAGCACAAGGTGCTACAACTTTTAGATGGGTAAACGTTCATAGTAATTTCGTAGGTTCTCAAAGAAGATCAAACACTGCGTGTAGTCATAGGATCTACAAGGGACGGATGGTCGTGTAGTAGACGCACGACTGTCGACCTGAAAGTACCTGGTTCGATCTTCGGTAAGACTAAGGAAATATTTAATTTGTTATCTCAGGTTTCCGATATATCTCCCGTGGTGCCTCCATGGCCTTTGTACTATCGGCACCATAATAACCTTCCCATCAGTGGATCTAAGAGATTTAATCTCATCCTTAAAGGGACATCACCCAAACAGTGCGACCATCCGTCGCCCACACAAATATAGGGCTAGTGTAATAATCTCAATATCTATTTCAGAGTGTGTGGCAGGAAGTTGGGGTCTGGAATAAAATAAAACTTGTCCATCGGATTGTCCCTTATGGTGTCATCAAGATACTGGACAGTGTCAATCTTGTCTTGGATACAATGACCCTCCTGTTTGTGAACGTGGTAATGCGAACACATTTCCTTCTGTGTCTTTTATACAAGATAATAATTCAAATCTAGTTAGGTCACTGAATAAAAGGGAAAGTAGACTAAAAAATAGCATAGATGTATATCGATAATGATCTAATAAACAAATATATATATACAGGTACCAAAAAACAAACAAAAAAAAAACAATTACCGTGATTGAAGTTGGTGATTTCTATGAATATCTGTATCCGTTTATGTTCACTTAACAAGGGTATCACTTTTAGGTGCTTTGGTTGTGAGCAGCCCCGTAGCCAAGGGGGGCACTGGGGGCCGTGCCCCCTCCCCGCTAGGTGTGGAGTGCCCCCCCCGCTTAAAAAGAAGAAAAAGAGGAAAAAATAAAGAAAAAGTAACTAAAATGAGAAGGTGCCCCCTTGCTTACTTTAACCTGGCTACGGGCCTGGTTGTGAGCCAGATTGTCGTTACACAGATAACTGGTCTCAGTCTTACCTATTCCAGCCACCTAACATGTTCATTGGGGAAAAAAAATCAAGATAACGAAAGAGTTCAATTATAAACTTTTCCAACAGAAGCTAACTGAACCATGATAAAGAAAACTAGAAAACGATTCATAGCAGTTTGTCTCTTAGCAATCATTACCGTAGTATTAGTATTATTACGAAAGTACCATTTTGTTGCATTAAGGCCTAATGTGTATTTTTATTAATAATTCTTAATCTAATTAGATTTGAGTTCTTCATATGACAACATAGTTTAAGAAATTCTTTAAATGGTGTAAAATATTAGAAAATAAATAACAAGTATTATTTAAGTAAGGGAGTCTAATACAGATGTATTTACTTCAAGTCACGTGACTTATTAAGGCTCAGTATCAAAATGTAATTTATATAATCGAAATTTATAGAAATGTATCTTTGTCTATTTGATTCATTTCAAAAATGAATAATACAAAAAAAAAAGAAATGGAATATTCCCTGTTATGTACTTCTATTAAGCGCTTTTTAAAAAAAAAAAACCGTATGATATATTGCTATCTTGCATATTAGAAAAACAAGATATCGGTAAATAAATGTGATTAACATTTTTTGGAAGAAACTGACCAATTCAATCAAATATTGTATAATTAGGAATAATAATGTATATTAATTTTTTTTTTTTTTTTTTCACTTTCAGAATGTATAGATGGTTACCATGGACTAAATTGTCAACACAAATGCAGCAGCCATTGTTATAACAGTTCATGTGACAGAGTGACGGGTGTGTGTGATAAAGGATGTTTGGGATACAGAAATCCACCTGCTTGCAACGTAGGTAAAAAACATTACCTTTTAACTAAGATTTTCCACCTTCAAGGATTAATCTGTCAGATCATCTTTGGTCCGTCAAAGTACATTTAAAACCTTTAACATTTTTGTATTTATTTTAATACTAACAACTTTTTTTTGTTATATCTTTAAAAATAGGCAAATGAATTTGAGTATTTGAATTTATTTTTTTACAGCTTGTGCGTCTGGGTTTTTCGGGAAAGATTGTAACAGTCCGTGCGGTGATAACTGCTATCAGAGATCATGTGATAGAGTAACTGGACTTTGCAATAAAGCTTGTTTTGGATTCAGTGATTTTCCAACGTGTACCTTAAGTAAGATGAACTGATACTCCAATGATCAGAAAAAATAATATTTTTATGACAACAATAACATATCTGTTTATAAAAAAAAAAGAAATATAACATTCTAAATATTTATAATTGACAGAAAATACAGTTATTAACTTAAAAAAAATAAGTTGAAACGTTTCATTGAAAAAAAGAATAACGGATTTTTTTTTTTTTCAAAAAAATACCATTTTTTTATTTATAAACATAAACAAAATAAAAAATATACATTTTTTTTTTCACCAGAATGTATAACTAGTCATTGGGGCAACAATTGTGAAAATAAGTGTGGTGGAAACTGTTACAATCAATCTTGTAACATAGTAACAGGTGTTTGTGATAATGGATGTATTGGGTACATCAATCCACCAGATTGTAATCAAGGTATTTTATAAATATAAATATTTATTTATCATTTAATGTAATTAAAAAAAAAAAAAAACTAAAAAAAAAAACAACAAATCTAACATTGAAACTGTGATCTTTAATGAAATAAAAATTAATTTATCTTCGTTTTAAAATTGCATCATCTACCAGAGTGTCCAAGTGGTCAATGGGGCCACAACTGTAAAAACAAATGTGGCGAAAACTGCTACAACACAAACTGTAACACAAAAACAGGTGTCTGTAACCAAGGCTGCAATGGGTATATGAATCCACCTGAATGTAACATAGGTATGTAATCATCCAGAGTTTAATTTTCTTTAGTACTTATTGTACCCTTTTTTTTTAAAATAAGAAATGCAATTATAAAGCTGTTTTTGTTCTTTAGTCTTTCTCTAGTTGAAACGTAAAATTTTGCAAACTAAACCAATAGACACTAGCATGGGGATTTCCTAGCGACGACATCTGCTATTACAATGAATTGTTCCATGAATTTAATTTTTTTTTTCTAAAGTGTATATGTGTTGTCTTTCCTAGTGAGTCGAATCTGTATGATATGGGTTATTGGTTTCAATCTCTATTTCTGTTAATAAAACATACAATAATATAAGCAAAATAATAAATATTAACATAGAGTTGCCTAGCAACGACACCTGCCATTGCATTTCACCAGTGTCGTTAATTAGAATACTGTGATTCTTATTTCTAATGTATCAGTTGCCTTTTGCTAGTGAGTCGAATGTGCATGATATGGGTTATGTCTTTTATGTCACACTCGCTGCCCCTATAACTATAACACTTTAACATATGTTGGAAATTAATTGTAGTTAATTACAAAAACCCGTCTACACAGATATACATCTAAACAGTGACATTATTGTTTTTCATTGTAAATAAACGGAAGTTATCTATCTATTGCTAAAAATCCGTCAAATAAAAATCTACGAAAATTAAATAAACAAATGAACATTCTTTAACTTTCTTAGGAAATCATGTATAGTAGATACTCAAGTAATATAGTCAAAGGCGTTGTAATCAATGTCTATATAAGTGTTAACTCAGTTCATTATAAATTCGTTTTATTTATATTTTTTTTCTGTTTTTTGTAAAAATCTCTTCTAGAATGTCAAATCAGTAAGTGGGGCCACAATTGTGAAAATAATTGCGGTGAAAACTGTTACAATAAATCTTGTAACAGAGTAACGGGTGTCTGTGACGTTGGTTGTAACGGCCACAATAATCCTCCTGAATGTAACATTGGTACGTTAATCATCATATATAAATAGATTTGAATGTAAACGATTTGAACATATTTATTCATCTTTCTAAAAAAAAAAAAGTTATGATATATTGGAAGCAAGTTTCCAACAAAAAAAAATGAAAGAAAAAGTATTGATATTTGAAACGGAAAAAAAGTTGAGTGCTTATTTTAATTAAGGTCCCACCATTTCCCCTTCTTCAAAAATACCATTTAGTGGGTACTGGACAGGGCGTTTAGAGATAAATCATGTCTGCACTGACCTACTAAAGGTAGAAGGCCATGGATAGGTGCCATCATGAATTGGTTGACATAATTAAAAAAAAAAATTAGGTTAAACATTTGAAATAAATATTGTTAATGACTACTCTGGTAATATGTAATTATTTAGTTTTTTATCTATAAAACCTCTTGTGATGCCACATGAAATGAAAAAAATTGAGTTTATTTCCTCGATGTGTTGGATGAAAAAAAAACAACATAAAAGAATACAGACTTATCAGTTTGTTTACTTGGTAGCTAGGATTGTGGTTTATATGCAAACAAATATTTTTTTTTTTTTTAATATAAAAAAACTGAAAACTGACCTGTATGAAAAACTAGAACAATAAAACAGATGTCAAACAGTATGTCTATTTTAAATACCAGAATGTGCAAAGGGCCATTGGGGTCACAATTGTGAAGATAATTGTGGTGATAGATGTTACAATAAATCATGTAACAGAATATCAGGAGTTTGTGATATTGGATGTAACGGCTATACCAATCCACCAGAATGTGATAAAGGTAGGTTATCATGTTAGGCCTACTTGCAATAAACTTGAAATGATCTTAAGATCAAAATTTCATTTATGATGTGTTACTATTTATAAACTATATTTTTATTTGCAATAAATTTCCCTAGAATGTCCTAAGAGCTTATTGGGTCACAATTGTGAAGATAATTGTGGTGATAAATGTTACAATAAATCTTGTATCAGAATATCAGGAGCTTGTGATATAGGATGTAACGGCTATACCAATCCACCAGAATGTGATAAAGGTATGTTATCATTTATTTGTAACAGATTGAAAATTATTATGACATCAAAAATCCATGTAATAATTGTTATTATTAAAAAAAACGATATTTTTATTTGAAAAACTTGTCTATAGAATGTCCTAACGGTCTATGGGGCCACAATTGTAAAGACAAATGTGGTGAAAACTGCTACAATGAATCTTGTGATAGAGTAACAGGTGTCTGTGACAATGGTTGTAACGGCTACAACAATCCACCTGAATGTAACGTAGGTATGGCATCATCATCTAATACTGAATATGAATTTAAAGCATTAGCAGATTATAGTTCATATTTCTTAAATAGCTGTAAAACAACGGACAGCAGTTTTTTCGAGAAAAAATGTCCAGAAATTATACAATTTCCGAAAAAGAAAAAAAAAAAAAACAAAAATCGTACATTTGTTATATTTTTAATTTTTGTTTATATCACATGTAGAATGCCACGTCCATAAGTGGGGCCACAATTGTGAAAATATTTGCGTTGAGAACTGCTACAATAAATCATGTCACAGAGTAACAGGTGTCTGTTACAATGGTTGTAACGGCTACAACAATCCACCTGAATGTAACGAAGGTATGACATCATCATCTAATACTGAATATGAATTTAAAGCATTAGCAGATTATAGTTCATATTTCCTAAATAGCTTTAAAACACCAGACAGCAGTTTGTTTTTTTTCGACAAAAAAAAAAAAAAAAATCCAAAAATTCTACAATAGCCGAAAAAAAAAAACGCTTATATTTTGTTAAGGTTTTGTTTTTTTCCATTAATCAAAAACTCCATAATGTATTCGTTGTAGATGACCAGAGATAGATACCCTGATAGGCTGTTATACTAGGATGTGGGGGCTAGAGATTAGCGTCTCGAAGACCGTCTACTCGCTGTTTACCATGGGCACGAGTATCCTTAAGGAGCCATTTAGACTGGAGGTAGAGGGTGAGGTTCTTGCTCTGGAACCTAAGCCCAAGTACCTGGGGAGTCACACTTGACAGAAAGCTTACTCTCTGCACACATCTTTCAGAGGTTGCCCGCTGCGCCTCTGATAGACTGAATATTGTCAAAAAGTTGGCGAGCACGTCCTGGGGGGCTCGAGCAGATGTCCTGAGGTCACTGTACATGGGTGCAGTAAGGTCTCAGATAGATTATAGCCAGGTTGTGCAGGTCTATGGGTCTAAGTCCTCTTTAGAGGCCCTAGATGTTTTACAAAACCAGGCTCTCCGGCTGACCACAGGCACTTTTCGAACGGCACCCACAGCAGCGGTGGAAATCATGGCAAATGTGCCACCTCTGGGTATCCGTAGAGAGCAGGCCGTTATAACCGCGTATGAGCGGTTTAAGCGGCAGGAGGAGACATCTGTCCTAAGGGAGATGGTCGATGGCTAGGTGGAAAGGAAGCGGCTCTCGATGCAGTCTTTTATGCACCACGCAGTGAGACTTGCCTCCGAGATCAAGCTGCCGACTGACCGCCTAATGCTAGAGACAGTCTCTAGGGTCCCTTCTGGCGAGGCTTTCTACATGCCCGAGGTACGCACGACCCTGGTCGAAACCAATGCTGGGAACGCAAAGGATCACCGATCAATCACGGATGTGGCTATGGAGATGATTGGAACCTATTCGGGGAACGCTATACTGGCCTATACTGATGCCTCTGTATCCAGTAGAGACCGCCGGACAAGCGCCTCGTTTGGGGTCCACATCACTCTCCCACAAACTGGCTTTGTGAAAGACCATGCTGGCCTATGTGGGTCGCTCTGTGCTTACGAGGCAGAGATGACAGCCATTACTGAGGCAGTGGACCACATAGGGGAGCTAATCGGTGAGGGTACTTTGCCCGCTACAGACATCGTCATCCTCACTGACGCGCTCTCTGTTCTCCAAGCTGTAAAAGGGACGGGAGAATGGCCGCTTCTGATGGAAGCAATGCTGATGGCAATACAGGGTCTTGTGTCCCAACATCACGTGCATGTGACCCTTCAATGGGTTCCCGGGCATGCGGACGTGCCCGGAAATGTAAGGGCAGACGGCATTGCCAAGGCAATAGTCCAGTCGACAGATTCCCAAGTGCTGCCCGTGAGTGCAAGAAAGAGCTCATTCGAGGCAGCACGTTCCAAGATCTGCCTCTTTGGACAATCGAAGTGGTTCTCGGGCTGGGCTTATGGGGTGAACAGAGTCAACGTCCGACAGTTTCTAGAGCGGCCGTCCAAAACTGACCCATGGTGGAAAATTAGGCGTGTCGAGCAGGCGCTAATTGCCCAGTTCCGAACTGGGCACTGTCCTATTGGCGCGTACTTTGGGAGGTTGAGGCCTAATGTCGACACCCTTTGCAGACACTGCAGGGAAGTGGAGGAGTGGAGGAAACCGTAGATCATTTGCTTTTCGAGTGCCCCGGGCTGGCGGACCACAGGGTGGACCAGTCCGAAAGCTTGCTGGCCATCGGGCTCTATGGCAGTCTCCAGATGTTGAGAGACACAGCAAGTCTGATCTCACGGGCTCTAAGAGACTAAGCCCCCAGATTACTGAGAGAGTTCAGAGAGAGAGAGATACCCTGATAAGTGTGTTAAAGTCATCAAAAATAAAAAAATAGACAGACCAATAATAAAAAAAATATATTTTTAATTATGTTTGTAATATCTAATGAACCATTTTCATATATTAAATGACTATATTGATTTTAGTTCCAGATTTCGATAAGTCGGATTTTAAAAAAAATAAAATACTTTTTCCTTTATTTTTGTTTAGTTATTTGCAAGTTTTGTGCTTAATATATTTATTGAAGATACTACCTTTTATCTCTTTTAACATTAAAACACCAAAAACCGACGTAAAACAGTATTTTTTATTTTAAACTCTTAGAATGTCAAAGTTGTCATTGGGGAGTCAATTGTGAGAATAGATGTGGTGAGAATTGTTACAATGAATCTTGTAACAGAATAACAGGAGTTTGTGATAAAGGATGTAACGGTTATACCAATCCACCAGGATGTAATGAAGGTAGGTTATCACCTTAGATATATGTGCAATGAATTGAAAAGGGTTATAAGATCAAAAGTTCATGTGTGTTACTATTTGCAATTGTGGTCCCTAGAATGTTGTAATGGTCAGTGAGGCCACAATTGTAAAGACAAATGTTGCGAAAACTGCTACAACACAAACTGTAACACAAAAACTATTATTGAGCAATGTTATTCTCTTTAATTTTAGTTTTTGTAATTTGTATTGTTAGAACGGCATGTAAAGCAATATTCCATAATCAATGTTAACTAAGTTCTATTTATGTACACACATACTGTAATTTGATTAAAAGTTTATAATAGTTCATAATTTTCATTGATTCAAAATTTTGTGCATGTAAACAATCATATAACGTTGCAGATTCGTCTTATCCCATCAGCTTTTAAAATACGCGAATAATTATTGAAAACTGGATCAGCATAACCTCCTTTTGGTTTGACGGTCACAGTTGTGATGCATTGGCCAGGTGGAAATAACAGTTTCAAACTACACCTGCTACTATTGACATACTTGTCGACTTTTACATACATAAATATGTTTTACGAAAATATTTCACATTGAATTCATTATTAGTGTATATGTTGTGACTGGTATAATTTTAAAACTAGAGTAATCCTTTCAGATTTATAATCATTTGTACTTGACTGGATACAAGGATGAATGAATGAAACTGAAACTTGTGTAATAAAATATACAGCACCAAATGCATTGTAAATGATTTTGTTTTGTTTCTTTAGAAAAAAAGATAATATAAAATATAAAAATTAAAATAAAAGAATATTACGCTTTGTGCGTCAAGTTATAGATCAATAAAAATGTATCTTTATGAAACACAACGACATTAGCTAGCTAGCACATCGACCTGATGGTTACTTGATGGTTACTTGGGATCACATACTACATTTGTGTCTATCAAGTATCTGGCATATGAGAAAATGTAGACCGAAAAAATCTGTATGTATATATGTATATGACAAAAATTCAACATTTACAAAGGATAACTTTTAATAGAAATATTTGAAAATAGATTTATATTGAATACTATTTTGTACACTATTTTACTTCTAAATATACTTCCAACACAAAGAATGCACAGGCTAAGGCGTCCAATAACCGTAACAAACAACGGGCCACAGGGGCAGATGAAAATATTGTGTGGTTTGCCCAACGCCCAGTCGCCTTTATTTCCCCAACATAAATCAAGTGCCCATTTTAAAGTTACACAGCCCCGTAGCGTGAAGATTATACTGGAGGGGCCAGGCATTCTATAGCAGGGGCAAGGCAATAGCAGGGGGCAGGTAATACATTTTACTAAGTAGAACAAATAAGCAGGGGGGGCAGACAAAACGCAGGGTAGCCCGGCCCCCCGTGACCCGCACCCCCCTCACGCTAAGGGCCTGAAACTACATGTACTTATGAAACGACGGTATATCAAAAAAAGACCCAGTAAAATCGCAAGGTTCTCTTCGAGGATCGAACCCAGATCTCTCAGTTCGATCGTCGAGTATCTACACCACTCGGCCATCCGTTGCATACAATAGCCGTCATTATCAAGTGAATGCTTGAATACAGAAAGAGGTCTTGGAACTCATAGAGGCCACCTTCTCATTAAAATGATGGTGACATTTATCTTTAAATCTATAATTAGCAACTAACTGGCGTTTATGACGGAGTCAGCATCACCATTTGGTAGAAATAGAAAAATTTACATCGTTTACACTTGAACACACTCTGGTTACATTGTTAATAATCAAACTATTAAGTAGCAAAGTACTTGACGAATGTTAAGAAGCGACACTTATGCCAATGATTATCATAGGATATGTTAAGACGGCAAAGTTGTCCCCGTGTTTGATCTCCAGTTTAAAACAAATGGAATAGTTCATGTAGTGGTCTCACATTGCACTATCGGTTATATTGCATTGCAGGTCAAATAACATTATAGGTCCCGTTGTACTAAAAGGACACATTGCACTATCGGTTATATTGCATTGCAGGTCACATAGCATTATAGATCCCGTTGTACTAAAAGGACACATTGCACTATCAGTTATATTGCATCGCAGGTCACATAACATTATAGATCCCGTTGTACTAAAGGTCACATTGCATTATCGGTTATATTGCATTGCAGGTCACATAGCATTATAGGTCCCGTTGTACTAAAGGTCACATTGCACTATAGGTTATATTGCATTGCAGGTCACATATCATTATAGGTCCCGTTGTACTAAAGGTCACATTGCACTATCAATTATATTGCATTGCAGGTCACATATCAATATAGGTCCCGTTGTACTAAAGATCACATTGCACTATCGGTTATTTTGCATGGCAGGTCACATAGCATTATAGGTCCCGTTGTACTAAAGGTCACATTGCACTATCGGATATGGTGGTGACGAAAGAGATATACCATATAAACAGTCTTGAAGTGGTTTTATAGGAACTAAGAAAATAACATGTCATCATTATAGTAACCTCACAAATAATTACATCCTTTGGTTTTATGTTAAACACATATTCTATACTTTTTGCATCCACTTGTATCACATATACTGAATTGTCTGTACATAATATAAAGAAACGAGTTTTGTATCGTACTATAGTTCATAGGAGCGCACCTATCAGGGGAGACAGATCTTACCACAGTAAAACATAAGTTTAATTACATAAGTCAATTCATGCGACCAAATACTCATTGAAACAGGGCGGCGGCTGTCATGGTCTGTGTCATTTATGTATCATGATAATAGTCAAAGTTGATATCACATAGATGTCTAGACGCAATGCATTATAACTAGTTGTGTAATTTTATAATAAAAGTTCTTCACTTATTTACTCCACACGCATACATACACAAGTTCGTCGATCCAGTCTCCCGACCTAACTGTCGCTGACCACTCATAGCAAAACAGTCACATGCACCCATGCAATAAATATATTCACAAAGTATCATTGTTTTTCTACAAGTACTGTACGTAATATTAACACAAGCAATGTTATAACCGATCAATGTACTTGTAATTTGTTTTCCGTTTCAGTATGGCCATAATGCAACGTATGAATTCAATGTCTTGGTTTTGCATTACGACGACAAATGGTACGACATGACAGCAATATATACGGTTTGTCGATTAGAAAGAGGTACAGAAAAAAAAAGGTTAGATTCATTGAGCTCCGCTACTAGTCTCTTAACTGCCAAAAAACTACCCAAGTGTAACCTTACTGAACAAACACGCTCTACATAGATTGACATTAATACGAGTTACAGCATATAGACTTCCGCTTTGGTGTTGCTATGTTTATTTTATATGACAGAAGCGACATGGCTTTAATCAATACACAGCTTTTTATTGAAGAACCCCAACAGTAATAGGATATTTTAGCAACTATTTCACTATTATGTATACAATTTTACTTATAGTGTTATATAGTTCTAGTGATCAAGTGAACGGTAAGTAATTAATATTTAACTTGTTTACTCTACATTTTTGCACTGGTGATTATATATATATATATATATATATATATATATAGTCCTTAAAGTTAGCAAGATTTAAAGAGCAAAGGAAGAAATTATGAATAGATAATGGAGCTTTTCTAGCAACTACTTGCTACAGAGTTAAATCATATCAACATATTGACGGAGTTGAACAGTATATAAACAATATATATACACACTCATATATATATATATATATTGTTTACATTCATAAATCTCGAAAATCAATAAAAGCAGATGTCAATAATTTTCTCCCAATAAACACGCACAAAAATAAATATGTCTAAATTTCCAGTAAGGAAATCCTGTATGGTATACCGTTTGAAAACAACAACAATAACAACAACAACACGCATGAACACGTACGTATGTATATACGTGTGTATTAAATATTTAATAATATAATAGCGGTGTGCGTTATGCGTTAAATGTCAAGTAAAGAAATAATGCAACAGTATTCAATTTTAAAATACAATGACGAAAAAATCAGATCTGCCCGAAATGACGAACTTAAAAGAATAATACTCGCACAATTATTGAACGATATTAAAACGTTTCATCTAGAAACACGCGAATGTCAACAAAGTCCCACACAGTTATTAGGTGAGTACTTAAGTTTGGAAAGGTAAGGCTGACTGAAGTAACCAAACACTCCCTGAATGTGCCGTGGTTATAGATCAAGATGAATTGTACGTTTCGTCTGTCTTTATAACCTTTATGACCAAGGGAACTTATTGTCTTCATTTTAAATCTGCTACGGCACCAGCAAGTCAGAACTCGTATTATTTTTGTCCAAGTACCAGCCATAGATATTGCTCAACACCCTAACCCTAACCCTATCCCTAACCCTTTCCCTATTCCTAACCCTATCCCTAACCCTATCCCTAACCCTAATCCTATTCCTAACCCTATATTTAAATATCTTAAAAAATAATTTTTTAAAATTGCAACTTTTGATGTGACTTTCATACGCTAATATAATGGTTTTCGCTGGTGCCGTAGCCACTGCGTTATAGAATTTATAGGAACATCTAAAAATTAAAAATATTTTTTATCGGTATTGAAAACCGATACATTCATTGTTACAGAGACTAATAAATTATATTAAGACTAATCATCAAGATAATGTTAATGACTCGTTAGTTCTATATCTCTATGATCCGTATGGCTTTCGTTGGAGAAAGGGATAATTTAGATTGGGTTTACCAATGCATTTTACTAATACATTTCCTAATATATTTTAATAATACATTTTAGTAATTTATTTTACTATTGTATTTTACTACCAATACAATTGACTAATATAATTTACTAATACATTTACAAATACAACTTACTAAAACAATTTACTAATAAGTGATTACATGTCTTAACCAAACTGTATAAATAGCCTGCAGCACAGGATGGTTCGGCTCAAGCTGTCAGTACTTATGTCACTGCGATTCAAGTGGGTCATGTGACGTCAATGGTCTGTGCTCAACGAAATGCGCCAGTGGATGGTTTGGTCTCAACTGTCAATACCGTGAGTGCGCCAAAAGCTAACAAAATAATGTTTGTACAGCTTTATAAATAGTCATTAGTCATTACATTCTATGGCGGCCATCAAAATTCTGAAAACTAAGTAGCGACTGCTAATTGTCTCGTACCCTGTACTTTTATTTTCTAAGTGGGTCACGAAGTCTAAAAATAAATATGAACTATTTTTTTTAATCGCTTTCAAGAGGACCTGGCCACTGTACCTGGAGTCACACTGAGTACAACACCAGTGCAGACGACACCAACATGGCTGACAGATAGTGATGACCTCACCTGTAACGTTGATCAAAATATACGATCGTTGAGAATATTATGGAACACAACATATCCATTCACATGGATGAGGGTTAAATTGAACAATTTCAGTAAGAATCAATATTGAGTTTATAATGTATTAATCGTAACTCCATTCAATAAATTAATATATAACTTAAAATAATTAAATTAGCTAATGTGAAAGTATGTAGTCTCAAAACTTATTATATCGGTTTTTTATACAGTATACAGACTGGAGATTAGAGTTGACTATCGCTTGGCTAACAATGTTACGGTCAGCTGTAACGGACTTGTCACAGTCTTGGATGGTACAACTGTAGACAACAGGTGTGATCTGAATGAAACTGTTCAAGAACTAACAGTTACAGGAACTGGTCTCAAGTCTCTATGTTCTCTTTATGTCAGTGGAGGTATAGCTTTTAAGTGTATTTATTTAAGTATTAATATGTTTACAACAGACTTACATCTTATAAGCAACGATAGGAATACAAAACAATTCAGCAGATTATCTTTTTGGGTTCAACTGAGAAACGGCAATGTAGAATTAATATCTAATAGTTATAACGGGATATTTGGAGAGTATGCGGCTAGCACGACGCACGTCTGTCAACCTGAGGGTAGCGTGTTCGATTTCCGGTGATGATCAAGGAAATGTTTTAACTCCTTGAAGCACAGAAAATAAAGGAAAAAAAAAGCTCAAGTTGCACAGAAATTTTATTTTTCTAAATCAAAATAAATTTAAGTTTTGGTAGTAGTTAATGGCATATTATATCATACAAACACAATAAAAAGTAAAAAAAAAATATATATAAATTATGACTTTATAAAAAGTTCTAAGGTGGGACAAAAATAGTCCCACCATGCAACTAAGTCATTATTGATGAAAATTTCTAAAACAGTTTTTTTTGTCCTAGGCACAGTGGTACTTTACAGACTGAGCAGCCCCAAGTTGTTCTTACTTCCACTTTTTTTGTGCTGCAGAAAGCACAACGTCTTCTTGTTATCCTTTCAGGCAGGTGTTTTGAATGGGACTTTCGAAACTCAAGTGGAACCTTGGGTTTAGTAGTGATGACTGGTTTAGGCTTAAATGAAAAACTGGCAGTAGCATTGTGTATAGCTGTGTTAGCTACAAAACCCTCAGCACACTGTAATTTAAATACTTTTAGAGTAATTTTATTGCAAGGTTTAAACAACAAGAAGGAGTTCACAACAGCTGCAACAAGGAAAAAAAAACATAATCCTGTGCCACCATTTTCTGCTTTCGCGGTCCGGTTTATAGCTTGCCATTAACTGGTCAAATTTGTCGACTGCATTCATATTGCTATTGTAATCTTTTATAAGTGTAGGACGTTGAAATGTTTCGGTAGTGCCATCTTTCTGTTTTCTTTCAACATAACTTACTTCATCCAAGTTGTGAAAATTTGAGATGATGTAAACTTCTCTATTGTCTGTCCACTTAGTAGCGTTAACACCAGTGTTGCTAATAAACGCTTCAAATTCTCCCCTTAATTTTCCTTTTGAAGTGAAACTAGGAAGAAATTTTCTGTTTTATTAATTACTCCACACGCATTAGTATTCTTGCTTTTTAATGTTTCCATCAAAGGGATACTTGTGAAATAATTGTCAAAATATAATCTATGTTCTTTTTTTTCTAAACTATGCATCAAACTACACACTACCTTTTCTCCAAGATTCTTCGTTAATATGTCACCACTTTTCCCCTTGTAGAAGTCAAAACGATAACAATAGCCTGACTAATCTGCCAACATCCAGACTTTGTGTCCTCTCTTGATAGGTTTTTTTGGGAGGTACTGCTTTATTGAGCAACGCCCTTTAAATTTTATCATCGACTCAACAACCTGGGCTAAATTTAAAAAAAAAATTTCTTGCATAATTTGCAGAAATGGTTGAACTTTGTATAGCTTGTCAAAGTTTGGACTGTTTCTCTGTGGCAAGAGAGAATTGTCATGGAGGTGGATGTGGGGACAGAAGCCATCCAAATCGATTGACTGTCATCAGCTTGCTAATAAAACTGTTTTGTAGGTATGGTTGTAAACTCCAGTAGTCTCTATAGCTTGGAAGCATATTTATGCTCATGAAATAGTTTATCCCATTGAAGGTACGAATTTCACCAGCATTAGTTGGTGTGTGTGTTTTTCCCCCTCCTGTTGCGCATAGAGGCTTGTCTGTAAGACGATCATATTAATGATGTCGTCAGTGATGAACTGACAGCACATATCATAAGGTGAGGGGTTGTTCATTTGTAAAATGTGCTCAGCTGCACCACGTTGAGCAGAAAATTCACCACCAGGCGGACTAAGGGTTGCTGTTTTTGACCAGGTCCTTACAACTTCAGTAGTCTCTGTCTGCGCAACTGGTTGATTATCAATCTCAGTGTCATTTTCAGTAGCCGATACTGAAAGAAGTGGTATTTTTTCATTAAGTGCACTAATGTCAGACTCTTCATCACTGGAGACTACTTCAGAATCAGGGTCTGAAGGTAGCTCATCTAGAAGTGTATCATCTGAGTCCTCAAACAGAAGACTGTATTTCCTTCTCAGTCAGTTTTTTTTTTTTTTTTTTTTATGATGTCGAGACTGTCAAAATAAAAATAAAAAGATTATTTAAGAGTAAAAATAAAGAAACAAGAGGGAATGGATTAATTATTATAGCTACAAATTTCAAACTATTAGTAATAATAAAATTATCTGGGGAATAAAAAAGTTACCAGTACACAATCTCAACTCAACTTCAATGAAATTTGGTTATATTATTAATATTTCCAATTTTATAAAAAAAAATATTAAATATTTCAAGTAAATAATTGCTTATATCATTTAACAGATAATAATGATTAAAAAATTTATGTTAATTATCTAATTATTATCGAAAAATGAAGTTCATTTCTCCCGGTATGCCTCCATGGCCATTACACCCCCGGCTGTGGTGTGGATGAAAAAAGGGCAGGACAAAACCTAAAAGTTGTCAAATTTAAGGGGGCAATTAATTCATTACATTAATTAGCGTTAATTTAGCTTTTATTTTAAATTAAGAGATAATTTTAAAAATGTGTTATATTTCTTGCTCAGGTCGTAATGTGGCTTTAAAACAGACAGCTACACAAACAAGCACTTATGGAAATTATCCGGCTTTGTTAGCTGTTGATGGGGACACTAGCAGATATTTTGAAGGTGGTAGCTGTTCACATACAGGAGATAGAGATCCTTATTCAAGTTGGACTCTAACATTAGACTCTGCTAAATCAATACAGAGATTTGTGTTGTATAATAGAGGTAATATTTGTATTATTGCCCACAGAAAAAAAAACAGATAAGAGTAAACAAGATATTTTAAGTTAACCAAACTATTTACTTGAACCAGTAAAAATAAACACACAAATAATTTGTTCTAGAATTTTTTTAGGAAATAATTAGATAGATGGACAGATGGTGAAGTAGAAAGACTAATAAATGGATGTGTAATAAGTACACTAATAATGCGCATACTCATATTAAGATTGGTGTTTAAGTAAAAAAAAAAAGCTCTGACATTCCTTAGATAGAAGTTTGAAAAATATATTTCTTAAAAGTTTGTTATTTAATTACACATCAATCCCAACGTATTTTAGTACACAAAAGTCGTAGGTCAATACATTTTTAAACCATATCTATTACCATCCTTTATTATTTTCTTGTACTTTACATATTTATTAATATATCACATTTATCGTAACGTTAAAACAGGATAATATTATTTATTTGTAATGCTTTCGTCATTTCTCTTTTTTGAAAACAACAATCTACAGATGATAGGTACTCTGAGAGACTAAAACACTTTAAATTGGAAACATTAGACTCCAGCAACAATGTTGTGTGGAATTATAACGACACTAGAGAGTCTTTAGCTGTGTATACAGTTTCAAGTTTAAAAGCGAATAATGTCAGTAAACTGCGAATTTATCCAACTTACATATTTCTAGGGGAACCAAATACTTTGCTGACTCTCTGTGAGGTGGAGCTTTACGGAGGTAGCTTATTTTATATGTTTTTTATCTTCTTATGTTAAATATCAATAGTGCATTTAGTTCATAATTGCGTCAAAATTTCTTGGAAATAATAAATAAAAAAAAAAATCTTTCATGCCCATTATATTTTAATGAAATTTCTTGTTTCTTCCATTAGGTATTAATGGTGCATTAACAATTAATTCCCGACAATATTTCACACGAATTATTGAAAATTTTCATGGTTCTTATATTGTATAGTTTATTATTAACGTGCGTGACTTTTAATGGAAGTTAACTTTTACGCTAGCCTCCGAGTCTTTTTCTTTTTATTATCAGACAACTGACATAGCCGTTTATGTCCAATGCAATTGTATAGTTCTATGACAGGATTGACTTGCATCCGCCAATTTGTAACTTCGTGTGCTTAGTATACCAGGTGCTTCTCTTTATTTAAATTACAGGTCTAAGTTTCTTTTTTTTTTTTGATGGGGCATTAACCTTTTTGAAACTGCCGTACAAAAGTTTGTTTACTATACTAAGTACTTCCCCTTGTTGAAACTGCTGGACTTGGATTGTTTACTATACTAGGTAGGCCTACTTCCACTTGTTGAAATTGCTGGGCTTACATTTGCATAATAACATGGATAATATGCAATATCCTGTAAAGGGGAACAACACTGTTTAACAAAGAGTGATTAACCTGGTTCAAATATGTTTCGAAATGTTTCATTTATTTTTCAAAATTTTCAGAATGTGCTCCTGGGCTATGGGGCCTAGGATGTAACTTTATTTGCCCTTGGGAGTGTAGTAATTGGTGCCATAAAGATACAGGGCAATGCCCATCATGTTTTGGATACTAGGACCCACCACTGTGCAAAACTGGTATTTAAAAATATTGTTTAATTTATATTGTAAACAAAATGTTCGTGTAATAAGTATAAAAAGATAATAAATAAAATATGTACTGTGTATAATGTTTAGTGCATAATGTTATTTTTTTTTTCTTTTTTCATAAATGTATAAGTTTAAATCATAAAATGAAAGTTGAAACATAAATCTTGTTATGTAATATATGCACATTTATATAAAGGGGAACTGTACTTGTCTATAAAAGAAGTTAAAATCAACAACAATTATAATGGGAAATCAATTTAGTCAGAAATAGTTATAGAACTGTGAATAAGTTACCTTAAAAGTTTTAGAGTAATTTTAACATTTCGTAACTTCCTCGTATTATTTTTTGTCAAATTAAAAAAAAAAAATAATAATATAACATTCCAGTAATATATCATTTATCTATCGGTGAATCGATTAATTGAATATTAGTGGTAAATTAATAAAAAACACAGGATGGTTTATTACCATACACTAATAGATCATAAACACTTGTATATAACATAAACACTTGTATATAACATAAACACTTGTATATAACATAAACACTTGTATATAACATAAACACTTGTATTTAACATAAACACTTGTATTTAACATAAACACTTGTATGTAACATAAACACTTGTATATAACATAAACACTTGTATATAACATATACATAATAGATACTTTGTTTATTTTTATTACGAATTTTGGACATATATTGCTTTTATTTTAATTTTTATTTTTTATTAGTACAGACGTAAAAATATTAAATGTCCTTTAATTTTAATAAATCTGCCAAATAAAACTATATTTTTTTTCAATATAATTATTCCTTTAACGAATGACAAAGACCTTTACATTTATGTGACCTACTAACCTCCTTTTATATTTATGTGACCTACTAAGCTACATTTATATTTATGTGACCTACTAACCTACTTTTATATTTATGTGACCTACTAAGCTACATTTATATTTATGTGGCCCACTAAGCTACTTTTATAATTATGTGACCTATTAAGCTTGTCACAAGTTGTGACTAATCTGTCGAAACTATCCCCTTACTCCAACCCTTAACGTAGTAGTATTACTAACGTTAATATGTATATTAAACTATACATAACAATCTACGTTCCCGCTCCTCAGTTTCCCCCCTCCCCCCGTTTCCACCACACCCCCGTAATTGCGTCATAGACCAGGTGTTCGGCAGAATCTCCGTCGACGAACCAAAGTAGCTGTTAACAGAAACATGTTATATTCCGCGGGGAAATCTCTGACCACCTGACTGCTGTACGTACTCCGGTCGGCGTCTTCAAAGAGACCCGCTGGATGTCCAGCTACTATCGTCTTTGTCTGCATGGCGTACTACTTCTCCCCCCCCCCCCCATCTAGGCTCCACCCCCTAATTTGAAAGTTTGAATGAAGCAGCTATTATATTTGATTGGTTAATGGTCACGTGTGAAAGGTGAGGTGGGAAATGCAAGATAGAGATTCGTGGTCAGTCGGCCGGGGAGTGACGTCTTGTCGAGTCGATGAGTGAAGAGTCTCTGAGTGAGAGAAAGAGAGACATAGAGAGAGAGAGAGAAATATATATATATAGAGAGAGATCTAGAGTGAACACGTCCCTCACTCTATTCATAATTTTATATTGGATTACTTCGTTGCTGTATCTTTTTGGATTATCTTTGATTTATTTGAAAGGCCACCAGATCCCTGATACGGACTGGTGCCTCTGTGTATAATAAATAATTGATTGTTGTCACACGACACTTGTTGAGTTGGTCCTCGCCACCTGTTTTACCTTTAATCGTTGTGGAGACTGTGTGTGTGGCAAGGATACAAATAAAATACGAGTCAACTTTTGAGTCAGCCCTCATACACTTAGAGACAAGCCAAGGGTACCCTTCTCGGGATCCTCAACATCTGGGGTCTCGTTCCAGGGGCCCTTAACAAAGCTACATTCATATTTATTTCACCTACTAAGCTACCTTTATAACTTTACTTCTTAAACTTCTCAGAGAAAAAATATTTCCATTACGTAAAAAAAAAATCATGTATTACAGTTACAATCTATTTCATTTCAGAATGTTTACAAGGCTACTACGGTTTGAATTGTCAAAACAGATGTAACAGTCATTGTTACAATAACTCGTGTGACAGATTGAATGGTGCGTATAACAAAGGATGTTTGGGGTACATCGATCCCCCTGAATGTAGTATTGGTAGGTTTGATTGTGAGAAAAGCTAAAAGAGTAAAAAAAATGTTTTTCTCCACACATTATTAAATCTTTTACAATCACTAAAAAAATGGTTTCTTGGAACATTTTCTTTCAATTATTTTAACTAAATACTAAAACGATTATAATAAGAATATTTAATTGTATTTATTTCCTATGAGATCATGGTTTGACTTTAAAGAAATTTCTTTTTGCTACATTTGTTTGAATTTAGAATGTTGTGGAACTTGGGGTCCAAATTGTCAGATCAACTGCAGGACCAACTGCTATAACAACTCTTGTGACAAAATAACTGGCATCTGTAGTCAAGGATGTAATGGGTTCATGGATCCACCAGACTGTTTAGTCAGTAAGTAAATCCCAAAGTGCGTTAAATAAAGTTTATTCTCGTTTTGGCTTTTTTTTAAATAAACTATTTCGTTTCATTTTGTTGAAAACTACGAAACAAACAGTTGAAATAAAAGTTTTATAACATAAAAAAAAAATATATGTAAGATGTATAGTTTAATTTTGCTTAATTAAAAGTATTTTATAAACATATATGAATAAGTAAAGTTGGGAATTATAATATTCTTAATGTAAAAGCATATGTACACAAAATGTGGTAAATGAGTGAAATGAAAAAAAAAAAAAGAAATCAAAACAAATCCTTTTCAGAATTCTAAATTGTATATAATCGGTAAACTAGCATGTTCATTGTTATTTGTATCATTCATCAAGTTGAGGATTCTTCAATATTACACTATATAGACAGCGCGCATTCATTTCATAATAAGCCTTATCCTCTACTCACTGACTTCTCAATTAATGTTTAGAGTGTAAGGTCTCAACATGGGGACATAACTGTGAAAACACTTGCAGTACAAAGTGTACAGATCGAACTTGTAATACAGTTACTGGACTCTGTGAATCGAATTGTAACAGACTGTCTTGTCCATCTGGTATGTACCCACTTAAATTAAGATACTTGTGAGTTTACATTTATTTCTGAACAAGGGTTCAATCACATTGTGCCAAATGCATATTTATCTTTAAACTTATGAAAGTTTAATTTTATTTTTTGAGGTAATTATTTGTCTTTTTTATGAATCGTCAATTACAGATTGCCTCAAGGCTTCTATGGTGAGAACTGTACACTAGAATGCTCTTCGACCTGTAAAGATTCCACCTGCAGTGATTATGGATACTGTGTTAGCTGTCTACCTGGATTCGAAGGCAATTTCTGTGAAAAGGGTATTTCACTGCTATGAACTTTTTTAACAGTTTTTATTATTTAACTTTCAAATTTTCCACAACTTTAATACATATCCTGTATGAATTATTTGAGTTCTTTGTTTAATATTTACCTTATAATTATACGGTTAAATCACTTTGACACTTCTATTTATTATAGCTCTATTTAAAACATGATTCCCTTAATTCTATTTGAGTCGTACAATTTTTCTTTATGGCTTACACTTGTAAATGGTTATTAATAAGGATGTTACTACAGCTGTGCTGAGAACAAGTGTGTTTGATACATTGATATGTAATCATTAACGAATTACTTGTATGTATTTGATACTATTAATCACTATGCGGCTTTCAATGAAGCCCCCTACTTTCATCCACACCATAGCCGCTAATCCAATGACCATGGAGCACAACATGGTGGGAACTTAAACCAATGCATATAAATTAAAAAAAAAATAAGTTCGTTCTCAACGAAGATTGAACACATAACAAACAGGTCGTCGTTCGAGTGATTTACCGCCCGACCATCCGTCCCGGTGTGTCTCATGTTAGGAAACATCATCTTTAATCAAATAAATAAGTGTGAAACAAATTAAAAGATACAAAATATATAAAAAAAACATCTTGTAGCTTAAAATACCCAATGTTTATTAGTCACCAGATTATTTGATTTTTTTATTAACGAAATATCTTTACTACTTTCAGCAAAGAAAGATAACTCCAGAGATATTACGTATCAAGAAGCTATCGGTATTGGGTTTGCTGCGTGCGCTGCCTGCAGTATAATCGTGTGTGTAGTTGTCGTGATAGTTGTGTGCAGAAGAAGAATGAAACAACCCAAGACTAAAGGCAGACGACAGAATGTGACCAGTCGAGAGACTAAATTCCAATCGTATGACGGTGTTAAACAGATCAATGTGTATCAACACTCATATGAATCAGCGAGTATGCCTGGTAAGAATTTTATAGTGAACATAGTACATCTCTTTGTAGTACATTGTAACGTGACAGAACATTTATCTCTATGTTTAAGAAGAATACATATTTTATAACAATGTTGACATATCGTCATCTTTTTTAAGTCAGGATACTGAAAGGCAGTGGCTACGGTTCGGTCCGACCGAACCCGTATTTTTTTTACTTAGGGTACCAGCCATAGATAATATTGCTCCACACCCTAACCCTATATCTAACCCTATATCTAACCCTATCCCTAACCCTATCCCTAACCCTATCTCTAACCCTATCCCTAACCCTAATCCTGAAAAAAAAAATTCTGAAAAAAAAAAAAAAATTATGTTGTTATATAGTTCAGTGCAGCGACTCGGCCGCTATGCAATAATAAGTAAGGCTGGTACCCGAAAAAAAAAATACACGTTCGGTCGGACCGAACCGTAGCCACTGCGATACTGAAAATACGCTTTTTTTTGGTATTCACAGGTTTATTAATTGTTTTTATCTATTTTGAGCAAATTCTAACGAAACAAGTGTACTATGGCCTTTGGGTGTCCTTTCTGTGGGAGTTTTATTTTAACTTCAACTAAAGTGGCTTTTGTATTGTTTAGTCAGACCGGTTTTATTAAATAGTTATTCGATTAAATCATAAAACACGAGACTTGGAGCCAGTTCATCTCTAAGTCCAAATATTTTACTGATCTGTTCATAGCAGTGCAACCTGCTTCATTTCCTAATATATGTTTTTTTTTTTAATTTTTATTTATTGATCTTTTTTATTACACCACCAAATCGTCCTATAACCACGGGCATGGCTGTGTTTCACATTCTTTACATTGTCTTAATTTCGATCTCCAGATCACCAAACACATTTTTTTTTACCATTAGACTCTTGTGACTTAGTATTGTTTTGTTTTGAATTTCACAAAGTTTGGCAAACATATTTACGTCTCACTTCTTGTTCGCAGGTCAGTCAAACTTATCAACAGCAGCAATGGAAATAAAAAGTCAGTGAAGATACATGTACAGAAAAACAACATTAGCTAGTCCATCGAAATTATGGTCAATTTGGATCACCTACAGCATTAGCTTCTATCAAGTATCGGGCATATGCCAGACTTTCATACTATATACGTATGTGCCTCGTATGTATCAAAGTGAAATGCATCAGTTAAGACTTGAAGATACCGTTCTTCTTATGGTTTCCATTAGCTGCATTTGAAAAGAGAATAAATTCAAATAGTCATCTGAATATTTAAGAGATATTTAAAACGTATCATTTTGTCACGGACGCCATATAACTCCAATACAGTATAATAAAAATCCGACACACAGAATGCAAAGTTGAGTAGTCCAATAACCACTTGGTAACGAAGTCTTGGTTGTTAACACCTACACAGCTGTTATACAGATGAATTCATTGTAAAATAATATCTACTTCCTGGAGACTTCACACTCAATTTAGTCAAAATAATGTTATTTTCTTTATATTTATAATTAACAAGCAACTAGAATTTATTATGTAGACGACATCAACATTGTCAGAGCAAGAAGAATTAACACCATACACACTGGAACACTCTGTACACTTCAAAAAATAATGATTACTTAGACACTAATCAATCTAGTAAGTTTGACAGTATTTATTTCACTTGAAAGTTCTTAATTCATTTCTGATGGACATGACATATATCGGATGGATGGTCGTGCGGTAAAACGCTCGAATGTTTACCTAAGTGTCTTGTGTTCAATCTCCGGGGAAAACCAAAGGGAATTTATCTAGTCAAGGTTAATATTCCCCCAGGTCTCACATTGTTCTATCGATTATATTTGTATATTACAAAAACAGTCTCATAATGGTGTTGTTACGACTTTCTCTCAAAGGGTAAATACTTAGTTTTAACAGTTGAATAACACCACATGTCAATACCGAATTGGCTGAGACTACAGATTTGGCGCTCTCGAGCGACCAACTCTAAACTGTCACTGCATTCTTCTGCTCTCTGTAGGAGCAGAAAAATGATTTAAATAGTCAAACCAAGCGGCCGAATACTTGCTGCAGCTTGGTTGCGAATTATCTAGCGCGGCTTGTAGTAAGTAAGTAAAGTTCCCTTAGCCCTAAAGGGCCATCGGGGCAGATGAAGTGTAGAATACATCTGTTTCTATAACCTCGGCATATGAAGGGATTGTGTGGTTAGCACAACGCCCAGCCGCCTTTACTTCCAACTAAAGTCAGGTACCCATTTAAATCTGGGTGGACTTGTGGGACGACTTTGAAACAAATTTCCCCTGGAAAAATTCCCATGGTCCTCACCGATGATCGAACCCAGGGCTCTCAGATTGGTGTAGATACTCGACAGTCGAGTATCTACACCAATCAGCCATCCGTCCCACTAGCGCGGCTTGTGCCTTGTATGTATCGAAGCTTCAATCAAATAGATGTCAATACATAAAGCACTATTAGTAGCTTTACAATAATGTAATAAAGTGGTCTAATTATAGGACAACTATTAATTATAGGCTAACTATAAATTAGTATAAAAGACACTTTAAAGCGAACATTTTGAAACTACCTTACTAAGTGATTCAATTTTCCGCCTTTATCGATTAAAAAAAGTGTTTCATGTTTCCAGTAAAGAAAATCTACACTTTAGGTAAGTAGGCATTCATATACCTGTGCACTTTTTTAATTTATTAAAGCTTAGAATGTTTGACATTACTTTTTTACCTCAAAGAAGTTTCTTTAATTTTATTTTATTTGTCTAATCTCATATAGACAATTTTTCTCTCACCCCCCCTCCCCTCGTCCTTCTACAATTGTTAACTTCCATGTATTAATCTCCAAAGTATTTCTTCTTTACCCACTTCTTTTAATTACATGTCTTATTCGTCTTACTAGATAACATTATTTGATTACTGTGGCTCTGTTATATCTTCTGCTGATGTATATTATCTACTGTTGTTGTATTGGTTTGTACTGTTACTTTGTTGTATATTATGTTGTATAGTATCTACTGTTTCTGTATTTTCATCTACTGTTGCAATATGGTGTCTACTGTTTATGTAGTGTATCTACTGTAATCGTATTATATCCATTGTCGCTGTATTGTTTCTATATTTTGTCTATAATATTTAATGTTTTTGTATGGTATCAACTGTTGCTGTATCGTATCTACTATTCTGTAATATATCTATTGTTGCTGTATTTTTTGTATCTACAGTTTCTGTGTTGTATCTTGTACATACTGTTGCTGTATTGTATGTATTGCTGCTATATTGTACCTTCGGTTTCCGTTATGTATCTAATGTTGATGTATTGTATCTATTTTGCTGTATTGTTTCTTATGTTGCTGTATAGTATATTTGCTCTAAAGTATTTACTGTTTCTGTATTGTCTTGTATACCTATTGGTGAAGTATTTATCAACTTAACCTGTAAAGTAACTTATGTTGCCATATTTTATTTACTGTTACTGTATTTTTATCTTCTGTTGCTGTACAGTATTGTATCTTGTACCAACTATTGCTGTATTGTATCTTATGTTTCTGTATAATATCTACTGCTTGGATTTTCAGATTTGTATTTATTAAATGTTGTGCCATACCAGTGGCGTCACTATGGTTTGGTGTCACCCGGTGCAAAAAATTCAGGTTGTCGTCCCCCCCCCCCCCAAAGACTTCCACCATGAGCAATGGTACATATTTCGAACGAATTTTCCTGCACTAGACCTTAGAGAGTATATTTTAAAATACTTAAAGCGATACAAACGGTAGTATTACTGACAGTAAAAAAAATATTACTGTCATTAAACTGTGAAACCCTGTGCCTACATGCGCCCTTTTTAAGAACGTTCCCATAATACTCAGGATTGTTCGAAACAGCTTTCAGATGTGTTATGTACCTAAGCTCTTTACAATCTGCATGGTGGCACCCTGTGCTACTGCTCTGCATTGTGGCACCATGTGCTACTACTCTGCATGGTGGCGCCATGTGATACTGCTCTGCACTGTTATAAATTTGACGAGTTTTTTTCTTCTATGAAGTTTAGAACTGTTTATTTTGTGTCATCCCCCCCCCCCCCCATAATGCCTCTAGTGACGCCACTGTGCCATACTAAACATAGATTTTAGAAATCCATTTAAGCTTTTTCTTATATTGAAATATCTTTACATCAAAATAGGTGCTATAAAATGTCTACCTGTCAGTCATGAGAAAAGAATGGTTGAGGCTGCTTTAACGAATCAAACAGTGGAACTTAAAGACCTCTTGAAAGGTTTGTTTTGTTTATGGAAAATTATATTATGTCCTAAACCTGTGTGTAATTTTATTACTTTTAAATTTTGAAATACACTAAATATCTGACAAAAAATATAATTTTGCATGTTCCAGGTTTCCGTGAAAATAGTTTATCAAAAAAGCTTTCGCCAACCCTTTTATCTATACAAAGACAAGAAACGTTAATTATTTATGTTCAGCAAACCAAAAGATCTGATATGTGTAATACGCAACAAGTAGCTGTAACTCTATTGGGAGATAAATCCAAGACAGATACACACATAAATTAGCCAGAGGAAGACGTTATAACGCAGCCAGAGGAAAATATTCTGAAGAGAGAAGAAGACACATCAAAATGTAAGGAAAAGGTTTAAACATAAACACTGTATATTTTTTTTCCATCCAAGTTATTTTTTTTTTCAAATTAAAAAGACCACATCTCCTTTAATTGCAGATAAATTCAGACATAGGACATCGAAACTATATGCTCAAATTGATATCCAAATTGAAAAGGGCAGTATTTTTTCACACATGTGCCACAGTGAGGACATCAACAAACAGGTTTATCAGACTCCACTTGCCACGCAGCAAATTATCCACGTAGGTGGATGCTTACATAAGTTAGATACAGGCTAATAGCTGGTTTCTTAAGGTAAGTTAGACATTAAATGTATACATTTTAGTGTATAGTTTTTTGCATTTAATGACATTTTACTTTTATAATGAAAATTAATTATTTTATATATTATCAAAAGGTGTTCAATAATCCAGTTTTTACTCTCTACAGCTAGTACTACTGAATAAGCAAATAATGAACTGTCGAAAAATACATTAGCGGCTACTGAAATAACAAATAGTGAGCTTGAAAACTGCCATTTGATGGTCGATACAAACAAATCTCATATAAGTGAGTTTAAACTAGCTTCTAACTGATTATTTTAAACCTTTTAGAATTTATTCCAAATTGCATAACATCTTAATAATCTCTTTCATGAATATATTAACAGACAGGTTTGAGGCAATCATTGGCAGCCCTGTTCAGCAGTGTTTACAACAAGAAAAAAGGAATGGAAAATAAAAAAAAAGGTCAGTTTTTATATATACATTGTAGCTGAAATTTGTGAACTATGAGTAATTAAATTATTTTTTAAATCACAATAGGGATAATGTATATTCACATTTTAAGCTTCAAATCTATAACTGCTCTACATATTTCCTGTAAACCGGAAAGAAGAAGAATCACAAATAGTATGAACTATTTTCAAAGCTATATTTGTAATAATCTACCAGGTGCAAAAGGTTCACTGTAGCCCGGTAGCGTGAAAATTCTACAACAGGGGCCAGGCATTCCACAGCAGGAGTCAGGCCAATAGCAGTAGTGGCAGGAAATAAGTGTTACTAAGTAGAGCAAACAAGCAGAGGGGGCCAGTTAAAACGCAGAGGGAGGGGCCGGCCCCCTGCCCCCCCCCCCGCACGCTACGGGCCTGTACACACTTGACTATTCGACTGAATGTCGTGGATTGGAGATCTGTTTAACTTAAAATATTTTAGACTTTTTATAAGTATGCATTATTAAGTTACCCAAACCCCCAACCTAACAAGAACTCAATATACTAAAACACACTTAAGTTTTTTTTAGTAAACACTAACTTTTAACATAATTTAAATTGTTAAATTTTGTCACAAAGAAAAAGGTTTAATATAATTGTTTGCAGTATCTTAAAAATGTGTTTTATTTTTCAGGAAAAAGGAAATTCAGGAGTTTTTAAGAACACATAAGATACTTTCAGAGGTACCAGAAGTGCAGAAAAATACAAACCATTAAATCAAAAGTATTCAACGAGCGCCAAAAAATAAGAAGACTATTGGAATAAAAAGAAACAATAATAAAATACATTTCTTTTTAGGCTAGACTCATTTTATTATTAAAAAACTTTAATTTATTTCCATATTATATTTTTTTGCAAATAAATGAGTATGCTGCAAACCCTCACCTTTGTGATTTTGTTTATATTTTTTTTGATTTTAAAAGTTTTTATTTTTAAGCGTAAAAGTTATAAAATGTATTGACATGTAAACTCTCCACACATTGTGTAGACTTGATACCAAGTAATTGATTGGACAATCTGGACACTTTCCTTGGGCTCTAGCCACTACAAGTATTTTGAGATAAATTATATCGACGGTTGGGGGAGGAGCCATGGGAGGGGCATCTGGGAAAATGTAATTCAAATTTATCAGCGTTTCTCGCTCCATCCCAATTAATTCAACTTGCAACTTTTCCTTTGATAGTTTACTAAAATAAGATGTCATAACAATAGAGCCTTTCTTATATAAATTCATTTAATGATTAACCAATGCTAAATACGGATTCCAAAGTTCAAAGGTCATTTTAGGTCAATCGTAAGTAAACAAATCCCTGATGGTTAAATGGGTGTATACATTGAAGGCTGCAAGTTTCTATTGGTACAATATAGACGAATAGGACCATACAGTATAGCTAAAGAAGTCTGTATAATGTGCTGACGTGAAATTATTATTAACAATGGTCACTGCTATTACATTATAAGTTATAGTGTAAGGTCTTAATAATTCATGTAGCTAAACATTATATGATATAGATGTTGCGTAATGTATGTAGGGATATAAATTACTTAATATGGTCTTTAATAAAGTTATCTTTCCACACTCGTAACATACGTCACGAACATAAGTGATATTTTGCACTACACAAATCGTATATGTCGCCCAATGGACGATAAGACGTGAGACGTCAGTTAGGGGACATATATGTGTCCCCCAAAGTCGCAAATATATTAGATTAACAAAAAGTCATTAAAAAGTGTTTCAAACTTATTTTCTTTGGTTTTTTATGTTATATAAATAATGTTCTTATTTAACGTTCCTTGAAAGTAAAAAAAAAAATTCAACAATAGAATAAAAGTAGGCCGATACTTAAAACAAAGTGTACAATTAGTAACAAAAATGATTAAAACTAATATTAAATTAAGTTTTTTTTAATTAAAAACAATATTTAAATAATTGCTTGAATGTCAATGAATGCGTCTAGGGAAAAAAGTTAACACAATATTTCAAAATAACTGAGTTAAACGACGTTGAACAACGTGTCCCCCGAGAGACCAATTATCTGGCGTGTGCTCCAAAGTGCGTTTGAAGGCGTGTCCCCCGAGTGGCACTAAAAACGTATATCTTTTAATATCCACTATTTTTTAAAATTGAAACTATTATCGTAAAGTAGACATCAAATACGTTATAAAAAGTCTTTCAAAACTTATCATTGATAGAATATTAATATTTTAGAGCATTTTCTAAAATGTTCCCCGATGGTATCAAATCTGAGCCTGTCCCCCAAAGTCCGAAAAAGGAATAATTATGTATATATATATATATATATATTGTTGTAACTTTATACACGGAATGACTCAATACACGTGGGTTCAATCATTACACTAATACTTTTATTTATTTCTACACATTCACTTAACATTAAATCTATAGCTAAACTAAGCTAAACTAATAGATCCAGTCGGAAAAATCATTACTGTCCAAGCGAGTCGAACATGTTAAGTTAATGCAACGAACTCGTTGTTCTAAAATTTACTAACTACTAAGTAACTACTGTCCACTTTTTCTCTGGTCACTGCTTATATCCCATGTCCGAAGAAGATACCCACTCTCTGAAACAAGGTCACATTACTGGTCGATCGACGCATCGTCCTAAATACTAACGCCAGTTGAGAAGGAGAGGGAAGCGACAGTTGTTTCATCTCTTTATTTTACCAAACCGGTCCAGGTGAGAAAATGACGCAGAGTCGTGGATCAATAGTAAGAGGGTAACAACCACACACACACATGGGAGGGGCATATATATATATATATATATATATATATATATATATATATATATATTACTTTAATCAAGGAACACCTGAAACTACTCATGGGAACCTCGACAGTCAATGCCAAACAAAACAAGCTGCATGTCGAAACATCAACAGCGACACTGACAGAGTGGTGACTCTACTGGAAGATGGTCTTCAGGTGATGTGTGACACCAAGACTGACGGTGGAGGTTGGATCATTTTCCAGAGAAGAATTAACGGAAATGTCAATTTTTATCGCGGGTGGGAAGAGTATAAATATGGATTAGGAGATTATGATGTTGGAGAGTTTTATTTGGGAAACGAGTTTATACACCAACTGACATCAAAAGGAAATTACGAGTTGAGAGTTGACCTGAGATTTACAAACAAAAACTATTTTGCAAGCTATTCACGTTTTAAAGTTCTTGGTGAACCGGAAAAATACTGACTTCATGTCAGTGGATATTCTGGGAATGCAACTGATAATTTGACTTCAGATCTTAGTCATAATAATCAAACGTTTTCTACATTTGATAACGACAATGACAACTATCCTGTTAACTGCGCTTGGAAATATTCAGGAGCTTGATGGTACCACACATGCCATTAGTCTAACCTGAACGGCCTCTGGGGAAGTACAGAATATTCCAAGGGAATGAACTGGTATCATTTGACTACGTTCAAATCAAGTTTGTCTTATTCTGAGATGAAATTCAGAAAAAATTAGTAATTAAAATCACGTACAAATAAAACACATATTTATTTTTTTTGAATCAATTGAAAAGAATTAATATTTTTGTGAACAGGGCCCGGCGATCGCTTTTGAAAAATCCCATAGACGCCTTTGTTAGCTAATATTTGTTATTAGACGGGTGTAAATTATTAAGACATCCTTCTGTAGCTTTGTTGACATTAGATGCAGAAGATATCAGCTATTATAGATATCCGATAATGAAGATATCAGATAATGAATATATCAGCTGTAAATAATTATCGTACTCCTTTATGTAAGATTATACATGTTTGATAACTACCGTTTACTGTAACAATAAAATAGTTGCCGGTAATTTATACGACTGAATGTGGAACTGACTGACAAAGCCCATTTACAAATTACATCTTTAAGTTTTCATAACGAAGAACATTCTTATAAAGCCCCAATATCTCACTAGGTCTGACTATTATCAGGCTACAACATAGCACACGTATATAAATCTTTTTTCTTTGATTGTTTTTTTTTTTTTTTATTTTGACACCAATTAACTCATATAATATAATATACACGACGTAATTGTTTCTTATACTCAATGACTTTAAGGCATGTCCCTATGAATGTAATAAATTTATGATATCAAAAATATTAACGCGTATATTAGGGTGGTCCCATTTTTTTTTCTTTTTGTTCTTGAGATTGCACACCCAGTCATTTATTTTATTATATCAATTAGACTTGCATGCGACATTTTAATGAATTCAGACAATAATTACAGATTGCTCATTTACCATTTATTTTTTTTGCATGTGTGTTAAATTTTTACTTTCCGTCTCGTCACAGTAATCAATTACAACACAGGTCAATGCGCTATTTATTGTTCATTAATCATTAGGCAGCCGCAACAATACACCAAGCAATAATTAGTCAAAAAATAATCATAATAAGTTGCAATAAAACATATTGTCCTGTCTGATTCACTGTTGTTGGCATTATTGCAAATACCATTTTGTTGACAGTCACTTTATAGCAATTTTGGCAGAGGCCAGGCTTGCTTTTGAAGAGTCAGAAATACGCTCAGGATTGTCTTTGACCAACTGAATAAGATTTTGCATTCGAGCTTCAGATTTGGTTATTGGCTAACTGAAGTTTGTCATCAATACAATAGAATATTCTGCTGTAACATTAACGACTTTTATGCTTTTCAAAACATTTGCTCCTCGTTGAAAATGTGAAACATCACTCCACTTTTCAGGATCAATTCCAATTAAGAGTGCTAAATCATAGAAAGCAGTGCAGAAGTTGTAGTGAATGATATTTATTCATGTAGTGGTGTTTGTTTCAGTTGCTCAACATATGTGGGAAGAAATTTAATTCATCTGACACTGGCATCAAAACCAGCTGAAATTATTGTCTCCATCATCAATTTCATTTCAGTGTTTACTACCTTAGTTTGAGAGTAATGCCAGCCAGACTAATTCTGGGCCGAGATACCACAAAGGAATTTGTATTATTGTTTTTTTTTTTGTTTTTTTTTTTGTTGCAGCAGTTGCAATTTGTTTGTTGATTTCAGAGTACTGATCAGCTCTTGTCAACAGTATAGATAATTAAATGGTGCATCACTTGATATAGGACATAAAATCCATGCAGACACATAAATATGAGTGGCAAATACACAAAATTCTGTCAATTTCTTAGTTTCAGATACAGTCAGTTAAAATTCGTCTCTGAACAGAAACATTTCAAACGGTATATCTCTTTGGTCATCCATCTGGCCATGTGGTAGGTCCCTTGAACACGAAAGCAGTACAGACTATCAACTTTGTCATTCACTGGACAGCCTAAAACTGTAAGATAGAGTTCCATCATTTCTTTATAGTCTTCTCGTGGTATGCATGATATTTCAGCTGACAGAAAGCTAGTTAAAAATACTTGTGGAATTTCAATTTCATTATATTTGTTTTTGTGCTGTTGTTGTTCTTCTGTGTTTTCTCCACTTTCACTATTGCTACTTTCATCTCGCATTTTTCTATCATCTTTTTGTTTACGTTCTTCAGCACGATCTTCCATCTTTGACAGCTGTTTATCAATGCAACTCATTTTCGTTTGCCTAGTGCTCTTCTGGTCCTCCATAAATACTCTGTCCTCATGAATTTTGATTAGCTGTATAGCTTTTTGGTGAGCAATATCAAATAGTTTACGTGTTTTTTTTCTCTCTGGGTCATTGTGCATCACTTGCTGTTCCCTTATTCTTCTTAATAAGCTAGTATTCTTCAAAAACAGATTATATTTTTTTCATTAACATGTGTATAATATGTTGTTTGAATTCTAGCCTTATTCCATAGTAACAATATCTGATATATAATTAGTTTGGCACTTTTAGAAACTGTTTTCTTTTCTGTATGATGATGATAGCAAAACACTTTCAGCACATCACCAGTTGTGAGCAAGACATTTACTGGTAGTACATCTTGTAGATAAGCCATACTTCAGTTTTACTGCAAGTAAAAATAGCTTCAACTTTTGGTTTTTCCATGAGTCTCTATAAATGTACTATAGTCAGCATCAGATAAATGGTACGTGGTTAACAGATTTTATTTGTCAAAAAGACAGGCAAAATAATCAAAATAACATTAAATTGTTCAACAAACAATATGGCATCTGTGAACGTAAACAATAAAACACTGCTATAGAATATTTATTACCATAGAATACATGAGACAATTATTCAGGGCACTAAGAGCAGATATGAGTGAATGAATAACTAAACAATAACCAATACCGATAGTATACTATGCATTACAAGATATGAGTGAATGAATAAGTAAGCAATAACAAAAAACCGATAGTATACTGTTCATTACAAGATATGAGTGAATGAATAAGTAAGCAATAACAAAAAACCGATAGTATACTGTGCATTACAAGACTCTGGTGTATTGGGCAACCTCAAAATGTTAATATATTTGGCCAATTTTTGTTATGCAAGTTCTTGGGACCATACAAAAGTATTCAGAGTGTGTGCTATTAAATCAGAGAATTTTTTTTCCTCCATTCTTTCATGGACCACCCTAATATATATGTATATATATATATGTATATATATATATATAATTAAGCGTGGGTGTACATAGATTATAAACTTATACATTTTTATATGTTAAATAATGTGGATATATACTTAGTTCAGTTTTTTCATCCAATCTCTCAACAATAGAAATGATTGATGATATTATGCTGTCTGTCGATTTGTTTTGTTTTTTTTTCAACTTTTTAGTGTGTTTTAATGAAAGCTTTTTTTATTAAGTTTCTTTTTTTTATTGTATATTTTTTTTAAAGAGTCAGACTTTGGATTGCATGTTGCACTCTTAGCATAAAGTTTATTGATTGACCAATTGTATATAGGACTACAAACAAAACTTTACAACCTCGTGCATTTCATTGCCTGTGCAAAGCATTGTATTTTAAATTAGTGGCCTAAATAATATATTTGTGTGACAAAGCTCAACAGTAAGTACTAAAATAGAAAATGTCATAAAAGGAAGTTACAACATTATAGGACACACACCTACATGGGCGTATTCAAAGGGGGGGGCAAGGGGGCATTTGCCTCCCCCCCCCCCCCACATTGAAAAAATGTAAAATTGTTGTAGCAATAAAACTTAACTAAATTTCCTGAAAATTTATTGCATTGAAGTATAATAACTAAACAAACAACAACTATAGCCCAAACCTAATCTCTAACAGCAGAAAGTAAATAATGTGCAACGTGCTTGCTTTCACCAGATTGATCTAAATATACCAGTTGTTTAGCAATTTCTGTCACATTTTCAGCGAAAATCCGCAACCTTTTATATTGATGTGTCCATCTTGTTTAACATAGCAAAGGGACATCTGAAATTAGTTTTCTTCGCTGAATTTTTTTTAGAAAAAACATGATAATTGATTAAATTTTTCTTATTGTGTTTCTAACAGCATTCACATTATTTAAATCGTTCAAGACAAGATTTAATTTATGTGAACTGCAATTTACAATAGCTGCTATTGGGTCTTTTTTGCGAATTATTGCTTGAACTGGTCCTTCTTTACTTACCATTGTAGAACATCCGTCTTATCCTTGACCAACAATATTTTTAATATCTAATCAGGCACTTAGCCTGCGGGGTGGGGGCAGGGGGGATGGCCCTCTCTGCGTTTTGTCTGCCCCCCTCTGCTTGTTTGCTATACTTAGTAAAATTTATTTCCTGCCCCCCCCCCTCCTATTGCTTGGCCCCTGCTATAAAATTTTCACGCTACGGGGCTGTATCTAATCCAAATTCTAATGAATTTGTAATTATGGTGTTCTCCAAGTGACATCTGCTCAATGCCTGAAATTATATTGTCTCGTCGGCAAGTATAGAAATTGGCACTGAATTATTTAGTTCACGAACAATGCCTTCACGCAAGAGAGACCCAGAAAATTTGGTCAGAGTGTTTTGTGTAGTTCCGACATGCCCACTGACAGAAGTTTCGGGCCCCTTGGTAGGGCTGTCACGGGCCTCCCTTGCTGATAATAATGTTTTCAAAAGTTGATTGGCCAGCTCATCTCGGTCCCTAAAACTCGTCGGACTTCTGGGCAATTGCTCCCCTGCCCCCCTCTCGGCGGCACTGGTTGCCGAGATATACTTAGCACCACAAGAACCGATAGAAAAATGATTACCTAGTACTTCATCTCCAGATTCACCACGAGACTCTAATAGGTCGAAAAAATTAACAGAATGTGATTCTTATTCACGAAGCGCCAATACATGCATTCCGCAAAAATAAATAGATTCTAAATGATGAGTTAAACTGCTCATCTATAGAAACTGCTTTGGCTACCAAAAGTGTAACAAAATAGCTTGAACACTTAATAAGAGTCTTTGTGTCACATGCTTTGCGTGTGGCTACGTGCATCTTCGTTGAAATCTTTTAATTGTGTGCATGGTTTGATGACAAATGCTCCCGGAACTCTTGGAATTACGTTTTGCGAAAACAACACGCACAATTTGTAAAAGTCACCTTTTAACATTTGCAAGTATACAACCCACGATGAATAGTTTGATAACCAAGCATATCTAAAACCTCTGTTTCCACCACTGTCAGGTCTAAAAATCATAATTTTATCAGGCGTCCAACAATAAAGGATCAACAGCAATTTCAACTCATTTAAAAGGTCGTATGTCAAGACATACCTTCCAATATCCAATTTAGGAAATAAAGAAGTGACAGCGACACTCAAATTTGATTTAGTTTCGTCAGTTGTGTCTGGCTCCTGAACTTATACTGTTGTCCTAAATGCATGCGATAATTCATATACTGCAAAAGCCATAAAATCTTCTAATAACGGCTTTTCGGAGTCTTTCTTGTGCTCTACTTTTCGTTTTATTGAGCCTGTACAATTTTTTTTTCTGATATCCATATTTTCATATTAATTTAAGATACATTCAAAAATTCACTCAGTGGCAGACGATTATAAACTAACAAGAGTTGCCAGATTAAAAAAAAAAACCTGAATTCCAAAAACATTTTCAAAGGCCAAATCAAGCTACAGAAGGCCAAATTATACATACACAAAAATAAAATCGGAACGTGTTTGTAGTCAAAATGTTTGATTTTTCAAACACATTTATTTACGTCAATATAATTAATTAATGTTATACTTAGCTTGGATTTAATTGAGAAATAAGCATGTATGGCATTGTAAGTTAAAATAAAAAACGTATTTTTGCCCCCCTCTGGAAAAATTCCTAGTGATGCCCTTCCACACCTGTATACAAAAACCAACACGCATAATGTGAAATTAATTACAAGCTTGAAAAGAAGCATAAGTGGAACGTGAAGGTTCTGCAATACGATAAAATTGGTCTAACTTAAATGAGCAACATATCTATTATGTAAACAGTAAATGGAATTAATTATGTTTAAGAATTCACTTGAGATTGACACGGTTATGTCCTTTATTTCGTTTGAAAATAGATGATATACATTAGTAATGTGTGTCATAAATATTTATATAAATACAACAACGTGGATCACCGTAGTTTTATTATATTCAATGAACTGAATTAACATATACAGATGTTTTAAAAGCACATGAGCACAAAAGCTAAAGTAAATTTAAATCATTTAATTATGGCACGCTTTATACAATACCATTCTGTTAGTATTCATTAGATCATCTATTAAATGCAATAGCTTTTAAGACAGCACGTCAAAATTTCGTGATTCTCTTATGAAGGCTGCAAATAATTTCGTAATGATCGCATAAGGCCTTTAGTTCTGTTGATGCCTCCCACCCACTGTTATACTGTATATTTTGACAATATTTTGTGAAAACTATTAATAATAATTTTAAAAAGCCGGCATACCGACCTAATGCTTTACCGGTTAGCGCTAAACCATTTAATTATATTTCACTTAGCGCTGACATTGCATGTGTCCTTGTAAGAATGAGATGAAAACTATTAGATTCTATAAATCACTAACAGGACGGTTTTACTGTGTCCTTCTTTTGTCCCCACCATGACCTTTGATGCACCACGGAAAACATAGTTGGGAATAAACCATTGGTCCTCACCGAAGATCGAACCAGTGACCCTCAGGTCGACAGTAGATCGCTTTACCATACGACCATCTGCCCACATGTCATTTCGTAAAACGTAGCATTAGCTTTAAAGCAGAGTTGTTAAAATTGTTAAATTTAAAATTGAACTTTATCTTTATTACGGACACTTGTTTACCAATGTGTGGCGCTTGCAGTTGCATTGATCCTTGTGCTTTTTATTACTAGTAATCCACTTGTAGCCTTTATAGCAGCTTTATGCGCAGTACCCATTTTCTACCAGCATGCAAGGCGATATACCCCAAGAGACACTTGAGAATGAACTGAACTTTACAGACACCAGTACTAGTTGTTGTTGTGTTAATCTCAGTATGTAATTGAACAAAAAAATGTTCATTTCTTTTTCATGTAGTAATGAATGATATTTAACGGAAATGTTTGTGGTCCTTTATATTTCATCTACTTTACGATTATTTAGGGTCTCGTTCATTGAATTACAAAATGTACACACAATACAATGAGGTTTTTTATGTATTGTATTCCTTTTAAAGCTAGCATAATTTTTCAAGACCTTTATATCAACAAATTTTAAAAGTATTAAAAATTGTTTTTCAAATCTATTTACTATTGTTCTTAGTTTTATTTATTACTTCTTTTAATTTTAAGATTAGCTTTAAGACCAATGCATGATATTAGAGATTACCGGTAAGTAAAAGAATTTTTTTTTTTTTTTTTATTTTCAACGAGTTTATATTTACAAAGAGTCATAACAGCTGTTCAGACGATTTTACAACTCTATAGCCAATGTAGCCTCCCTTTGTGTTGAATTTCCAAACTAAATATAGATACTCATACAAGAACATTGTAAGCTTTATTAAAAAAAAAACTTCTCAACATCTAGCTCCACCATGTTTGTTATAAATATCGTTGATTAAAATACTGAAACTTTTTCGCAATATAATTCACATCTTTATTATTTTAACCTTATTTAGCATACTAAAATCTTCAAAATGCATTTAAAACATATTTCTTCAAAATTATATTCTGGACAGATTGAGAGGAAAGCAACGATTACAAAAAAAATATAATCCATAAGTGTGACTCCGTTTCCTGAAAACTCTGAGTGAAAATATTGGTAAAATGGAAATAAATGTTTGTAATATTGTGTATGCCCAGTATTTCCCAAAGTGTTGAACACTTACAACATAAGGTTTACAAAGAGTTTGGTTGGGAACGCGCTACACAAGGCTGAGAACATCGAGTAAAGACTAAAGTGGATAAATACAATGATATGATAGGGTTCTAAAACTGCAACAAACATTTGTAATATTTTTTTTTTTTTAATAGGGGTACTCAGTGTTACGATAATAAAGAAGGAGTACACTTATGTTTAGATTTTGGGAAGCACTGCCCTAGCAAATAAAACATACCTATGTAAATATCATTTGCCTGAAATATGATATTTCGTTACAGGACATTTTAGTACAATATACTCTATCTTAAGCCGTAGCTAGCTCTTGTGGTACACAATGCAAGGTTTTAATTTTAGCTACAAAAAATAAACTAAAGACAGCCGTTAATGACAAGAAACTATGGAGAAATATGTCTGATGATAAATCCATTCGTTCTCCCAACAACCACATAGGTTAAGGGGATGATGATGATGAACTAACACAGGGTTTCAAACGCTAACAAATCAATACAAGCGTTCTTTTCACACGTATTGCTCCACAATGTAAAATAATTTAAACTAACTTATTCTTTGTGGTATTTTAAAATATAGACAATGTAGCTCTGAGATGTGGTCGTTGGGTGAACAAATGAATACATCAACAGACATATTTCTCCATAGTTGCAAATCATGTGCGGCTGTCTTTAATTCCTTCATTAGTGTGTGACGCCGCTGTAAGGATGAGATGAAATCTCTTAGATCCTATAAACCACTAATGGGACCTTTTTTATGGTGGCCTTCTTTCATCCCCACCGTAGCCGTTAGTGCAAAGGTCATGGAGGCCCCACGGACGATATAGCAGGGACTTAAGCCATGACTTAAATATCCAGGGACCCTCAGGTCGACAGTCGAGCGATGTGCCACACGACCATCCTTCCACTTCCATCATTAGTAGCCCTGTTCATTCTTTTAGATTGCCAAACCAAAATTTCCTTAAAAGAAAGATTTTTTTAGCAGGCTATTATGCCTTACAAAATGATTGCTTAATGGATAAATGCTAAAATTGAAATGAATGCTAATTATAGCAATAATAAAAAGGGTAATCCGTACATTAAGGGCAATATATATATATATATATATATATATATATATATATATATATATATATATATATATAATCTGAATATCCCATCTCACGTCGTTTAATGCGATTGGGCTGTAAATAGTGGTGGGATACTTTTTTTTTTACCTGTTTTCAATACTAGCATGGTGTGTGATCACTTAAGTTTGACGATGTCAACATTCTTCGTCTATCATTACAGTACAGAAAATGTCCTGTATAGTCCAGATGTAAACATTGAAGTTTTCAGGAATGTTGTTTGAAGAGAGACGTGGGTGGAGGAGGCGTGTCATGACAGTTATAGTTACCCGTTTACTTTTAACACCCTTCCACCCCACCCCCATCACCTCAACCACCCAGGTTTTTAAGGAATTTGTATACCAACAAATATATTGTTTTTTAATATTTGTTTTTATTTATTTTCTTTGTTTATTGTTTGTCTTTATTTGTACTATATTTAGTCTGGATCTCAAATTATGTATAGCTGGGAAAAAAATCAGAAGCTAATGACACTATAAATATATTCTAATATAAACCCTTTACAAAAGCTGGAAGCCATAGTTAGTACAATTTATTTAACAAATAATAAAGCATTTTGGCCTAAATATAATAAGTGCAGTATATAAGAATGAAACAAAGTGGTTTTACTGATACACGTCTTTATGTCAATATTTCCAACAATAGTCATTAATTGAGTATCTGGTTTTACGGCAGGCGTGCACTGTAACCAAATTAGTTAGGGCGCCGTTAAAGCCAACTTTGTTCGTGCATAATATTTTTTTTTTCTTTTATCAAATCTAAAAAGGTGCCCCAATTTTTTATGTTCCTCGGAGCCTCATTATAAATTACTCCGCCTCTGCCTAAATTCCAGTATCAACGGTTTCATCTGTGTGAAACGATCTGTAATGGGCCTTCCAGAAGTGTCCTCATATGTTTCTTCATTGACGAATTATAGTCTATATTTCTTTACAGTACAGTTTATCTTTCTTTTCAACTTCAACCTGCATGTGGGAAATTCTGAAATACTATTTCCAATAACCTTTGGGCACGTGTACAACCGGTTGGTACTAACTAAACCCAGCTAAACATTAGCATAGAAATATTACAAAGTTCTACTTATAAGTTATCATGTATCTGTCAATGTAATGATATGACTCAATGTTGTTTTTGTTTATATAAACAGGAAACAGTTTTCTTACTTTTGATCTACAGCAGAAAGATTTCAAGCGGAAAATATTTATATAGATCCTTAAAACAATTAATTTAATCTCTCACCTCACTAGTACGAGATGGGAAGAACAATGTTGGGCATTTAAAGCCTTTTGATATTATGTTTTGAAATTTTACAATTTTAGTTTTAACAATTGTTACAGATTTTGCTATGAAAAAAAAAATTGAAGAAAAGTATTAATCTGACAAAAATAATGAAAGAACTTAGCTACACACATTTTACTTACTACTCCAACTTATAGTATTGTTGCTAATTTGTTTCATAATGTGAACAAAATATTCGCTCTTTTTCAATAAAGAGTTCCAACTTTCCACTGAGCTCTTACATATAATAAGCCACAAAAGCTGAATGGAAATGTATTTAGTTTGCTATAACAAGTAATTTAATTTTTTATTTTATTAGCTAAACCGATTAAAAATACATATAATATAACTGAAAAAAGGTACTCTTGTGATATAAATAGCATTAATGAAAACATTGTCAGTTAATTTATGGAAAGTGAGGGGGGGTAGGGACAAAATAATTAGGGCTTATAACATATTGGAGGGGACGGGTGGTCGCGTGTCTAGTGATTTAGGCCTGAATGTCTCGGGTTTGATCTCCAATGACGACCAACGGATTATTTAGGTCATGTTGAGACTCCACTGTATTCTGTGGTGCATCCATGTATATTGCACTATGGTGAGTTTGATAGAAGGACATCATAATGATATTCATATTTGCCAAGGCTTAAAGGATTAAAAGAGATGTTCTCTCATCTTTATAGGAAATTCAATGATTAAATCATTGAGACTTAAACATGCCCTGGGTGTCGTAACCATGTTGAAGAAGCTGTCGGTTTAATAGTAACACATGTGTGGTGTTTTCAAAGATAACCTGTCATGAAACACACTCTCTTAATGTGTCATTGAAACCTCTGCCTGGGCAATCGATATAAAGACAGGACCGGATGAGTAAAATGTTTCTAAATGTTCGGAAACCGGTACAAAAGGAGAAACGTTATTTAATGAATAAAAAAAAAGATTGTTCAATGTAAAAGATTTACCCTCCACTAATACGATATCTGTTGCTACTGATGGTGTTCCGGCAATGTTAGGAAGATACTGAGGCTTTCTGGCATACTTAAAACAAGCTGTACCAAATGTATTTTCAGTGCTTTGTGCAATTTATCGACATCATTTGGTCCCAAAAAATCTTAGTGAACGTTTGCATGGATCACTGAATTAAGTCATTCAAGCAGTTAATAAAATCAGAGGGAATGCCTTAAATGAGATATTTTCTCAACTTTAAAACTTTGAAAAATGACGAACACGATAACCGTTTACTACTTCACACAGAAGCATGTTAGTTATCTAAAGGTGCATGTTTAAATCAAATTTTATGCGCTCTTTGATCCAGTCTTGATATTCCTGGAAAGCAAAGACAATGATGACACAATTCAATTAATTAAAGAGAAAACATGATCTTTTGTAGCTTTTTCACTTGGGGGTCCGTGGGCAAGTTTTGATTATAAAAAGGGGTCCATGGGTCAAAAAAGTTTGGGAACCACTGATATATAACAATGAGTATTAAAATAAAAAAACAAAGAATGAGATTGGTGTGTACATTTCAGAGATGCAAACACATAGACAAACAGTTTCTGCCTCAGCTTCCAATGCCATCAACAGTCACAGATTTCTGGAGACTAGTCACACAGTACAACATAATAGTGTTAGTTGCTTTTGAAGTGGACACCATGCTCACAGATGAGGTAGGAATAATATATTTTTTAAATACATGCTGAAAATCACTTTGATACTTTAGGAATTAAAATTACATTTCATATAGGTGTTACACATTTACCAAACATTTTATTACTAAAGCTTTTACTAATATATATTTATGTCTTCTGTAATTGATAATATTATATGTATGCACTGGACTCATTAAATTATTACGGTAATTGTATTCATTCAACACTTTTTGTTTTCAGACCTTTGGCCAATATCTACCTTTGGATGAAGAACATGAACTGTTGTGCTCACCTTTTGTGATTAGGTCATTGTACCTTAAAGAAGAGAAACTCTGGCAGGAGCAGAAACTGAATGTATGCCTGGATAAAACAAAATCATTCCCATCAGTAAAGCCTATGGTATGTCTTTGTATTTGTATTTGAAAGTTTAAATTAATTGATTTACAAGAAAGTCATTTCAATTGTAAAAATTACTTTTAAATGATGATTTAGATTTTTTCTTAACTATTTGATACATGTTCAATACTTTTGATTTATTTTTACTACTGCTAAAGGTTTTTTGGTGACAGTTAGCACTATATCTCTAGTGGTGCCTCCATGGCAATTGCAATATCGGCTATGGCGGGGATGAAAAAAGGGCACCATAAAAACCATCCTATTAGTGGTTTATGGGATCTAAGAGATTTAATCTCATCCGTACAAAAAACACACACACGATCTGCCCCTCATGCCCACAAGAGCAAAGGGAACTTTACTTTTTTTTTTTTAATGATCGATTTATTTCAATATTAGTGGTTTGAACACTAAATAAATCTTAAATTTTATCACAGGACAAAGAAAGTCTTGATGTGGCTCATTTCAAGTGCAAGTTTACAGAGTTTGATGAAGCCAAGATCTTGAACTTCATGATAGCTGTGAGAGAAAACAATTCATCTGATGGGAGAATACTTTATATGTGCAGGTGAAGTAATATGCAGTTCTTGTTGTATAGAGTTTCTATCACATTCTTCAATGAATCTGTCGTGTTCCATGTTAAATGTTGAATCTCAAAATGAAACAAAATTTCAAAAGAAATTATATATTTTTTAATCTATTTGTAACCATTTATATCAGCCTGGATAAATAAGTAAATACGTGTAATGCAATTTTTTTTAAAGTATCTAAAGTAAAAAATTAAAAGTACACCTAAAGAATTAAAATGTTTTATTTCTCTTATGATCTTTTAATCATTTATTTGATCAATAAGCTTTTCTAAAAAAAAAAATACCCAATTTTGCAATAAAAATGTGTACATTAATGTATGTAAAAAATATGACATTCAGAACAGCAAGTTAATTTAAAAAAACATTTTAACTCCATATTGCAGGTAATAGACAATTTTGTCAATTTTAGCCATAGTAATCTAAGACTAGCCTTGCTACATTTATCCTCTAACTCTACAATGTTCATTTAGAAATGGGTTAAGGTTAGCATTTTTTAGACGAGCCAAGTCCTAGCTCAAAGAAAAAATATAAGCCTGAAAACTAATGGAGGCCATTCTATTGGTGTACTGCATAGCCTTAAGGTTAATTCATCTCCTGAAATTATTATTTACAAAGAAAGATATAGATTTGTTAAAAGTTTGCATTAGCAGGATTGTATCACTAATCATTTATTACTCATATTCAACAATTATTATTATGGTATTTTGCTCTCTATTGCTTTTAGATGTATGGACGTTAGCTAAATATTTTCTTTTTTTTTTTTACAGAAATGGTGCACTATATAGTGGATTGTCATGTGTGCTGTCTCTGCTCCTAGACAGAGTAGACTGTGATTCATGTATAACAGTTCCACTTGTAGTTGGGTCTGTCAAATCTGTTCGGCCTGAAGTTATTCCAACTTGTGTGAGTAGTAGAATTTAGGTTAATGTGTAACAATAAAACTTAAGCGTACATCATTGTTATTACATTTTATATTTCATGCTATAAAGCCGTATTTAATTTATTGATGTCCCATTTATATTCATATTAGAAAAGAATAATAAGAATCAACAATTTTTTATAGGTTTTATTGTATTTATTCTCAGATGATTTCCTATTTAATTTCAACAGGAGCAGTACAGATTGTTGTATCGAATTCTGGAGCAGTACGCACAGACATCAACTGAATATGGGAACAATTTGCAATAATATTTTCAAGCTGAATATGGAAACAATGTAGAGGAATATTCCACTTCTGAATATGGAAACATCAAGTCTGAAAATGAACTTTTGGCAGCAGCTAAGATCTATGCAAATGTCTAAAATTTGTTGATTATAAAAATCTTAATTTAACTTTGTTTTATAAGTTTATTGTTTTAGTTATTGTTTTTCCTTTTGCAATATTTTACTAAAAAGTGTCACACAAAAATAATTTTACTACATTGTTGAAAGTAATTTCTTTAATTGTCAATATGTGGTCCTGTTTAGTAATTAGCACTATTCTCTACATTCATAGTGCAACATGTAATCAAAGTTAACAGCTTTATCTAAATGTGTCTTAGAAATCAAATCTGTAAAGAAAGTTTGCAATAATAATGCTTCACATAGATAAAAATGATTAAATAGTCAAAAGTATATTTTAGCTCCACATAAATTGGTACACACTTTATATCAGACATTACTTCCTGTCTTATCTGGGTTGATGCAATATTTACTTTCAAGATTTCTTTTTCCTCCACTTTTCTTAAATCCAATTTTTATTTCAAAATAGAGAAAACAAACGTTTCAGTGTTTCTTGTGTTTGATTTCCATCTTGCTATGTCCAACCTACTGCTAACAATCTAAAACTCTGCAACCATGCTTTTACTACATTTTGTTAAGTGGCATTTCATAGTACACTTAGTGATATGAAAATGATGCATTAATGCAATGAGTTTCATTGTGACAGTTTATTTTTTTTTGTCCTTTATTGTATTATAAATCTTTGTGTCACAGTTGGTGTAATATTTTGTTATAAATACACATTTTTTTAAGAAGACAGTTTTAATATTTTATTTAATAATGATTCGAAAAGTAATTTTATTAAATCACTTTTTATTTTTGTTTTTCAAGAAAGAAATTAATTCCGTTGTTTATAGATCATATTTTATTGCAAAACAATTACAAGTTATTAGTGCATTAGAATAAAAAAAATATTTGTATTTAATGCAGCTTCAGTGCAAGTTAATTTTGAAAATACAGTGTTTCACAACAATTATTATGAGCTACTTTTTAGAAGTAAGTATTTGTCTGGAGAATTTATTTCTAAAATATCTAATGTGCAAAGAAATTGTATATTTCATTGTTGACCATCTTAATGCCGTAGAGAACAACATTCTGTTTTTTATATATAATAAAAATACTGTAAAGTGCTAATTAATTTATTAACATTGATTGAAGTTAATTATTGTTTAATGAAAAATAACTTCTTATTGGTAGTTACACAAAACTCACCCACGAGCAGCATAAATATATAATGATGATTGTATGTATTTATTTCTATAATATTATTTTTTACTTTGATTATCTTATTTTTGGATTACTTCTTACTCAAGTTTATTGTACAGTTTTAAAAAAAAAAAAATTATTACATTTTTTTTTATGTTGTTCATGCAACTGTAAATCAAATATTGTAAATAAATGTTACTTTTGTTACAACACATAAACGACATCATCAAACTTGAGAAATAAATTAAACAATTGAATGCTTTAACTCTCTTATAATTTTTATTTTTGTATTTAAGTTTTATTTTGTAGAAATCTTAACTGTTGATTATTGAATATCTTTATAATCAAATTAATTTAAATTTGTTTTTTGAAATTCCTTCATAGCCCAATCAATGAGTTTAATCATATTTTTCTTTAAATGCAATTTCGTTTGATGCTTCCCATAGAGATATAACGCTTATCGTTTCTTTGTCTACACTTTTTACAAATATTCACTTGGGAGTATTTTCTTTTATTATATTTATTTTTCACTGATGGAATCAACACGGACTAGATGTAATTTTCATTGTTGGTACATTACTAACCTATGGAGGTAACTCCTGTATTTATACAACGTAGTTGTTCCCCTTGATAGACAACATTTCCTACATTTTACATTTTAAACAGTCGCTCGGTAGTATATTGTATATTACCTCATTTCTTTCATTAATGTTACATGTGATGCACCAGTGGACGCTACTACATTGGGCTGTGTTTACTAAGTAATAATAGCCTGCCTAACACCATTCCTTTGAACTGTAGAAGGAATCCTTCACAAAGGGCGCCAGCGAAAATTGTTTGACAATATAAAAAAAAAACTCGACGTGGGTACTAATAAATGAATTAGAGACAGCCGCTCATGGAGAAACAATTATAGAGAAATATGTCTGTTGACGTGGCCACTCATGGAGAAACAATTATAGAGAAATATGTCTGTTGACGTGTCCACTCATTTCCAATACCCCCGGCGACCATATCAGTTACAGCCATGATGGTATTGTTTACTAGGCTTTTTGTTTCGATATTGTCCAACACTTTCGGTCAATCATCACGGACAGGTGGACGCTAAAACATTTTTTATTGCACTATGTTTACTAAGTTTTGTTTACATTTTGTGTTGGGTCCGTCGTCACACCAGTAAACGCTACTACAGTTTTATATTAGGCTATGTTTACTAATCTTTATTTACATTTGGTACCCTACACTTTGGGTCAATCGTCACACACCAGTGGACGCTACTACAGTTTTTTATTGGGCCATGTTTACTAAGCTTTGTTTACATTTTGTCCATACGCTTTGGGTCAATCGTCCTGGACCAGTGGATGCTACTACAGCTTTTTATTGGGCCATGTTTACTAAGCTCTGTTTACATTTGGTACCACACATTTTAGGTCAACGGTCATGCCCATTTGATACTACTACTGTTTTGTGTTGGGCTATATTGACTATGTTTAAATTGTGTAGTATGCATAGGCAGTGGACTCTACTCCTGTGTTTGGGTTATATTGATCAGTAGTTAATAGAATTATTTTTTTTCACTTCTGATAGATGTTATTAACTAGAGCTGCTGTTCTATTAAAAAAATTGATCGAAATTAACGCTTGATTAAAAATTTTAATCGCAATTTAACGCACTTTTTAATCATACAATACAATACACTTTGTCAGTATTAAAACTAGTAAGTCATAATACCATAGCATAAAATTGGCATAATAAACAAGTCAGATTAATTTACGAAAGAGGTATAAATAATTGTAACAGATTTATTAAGCATTAGCATATACGTCTATTGAATTCGTTATTGAAACCAGTTTGTTGACATGTATCAATCACGTCAAGTGAAGCGAGATGTTTTTTTTTATTTTTTAATCAATAACATTGTCAAACAAGTTTTTTTCTCGTACCACAGGTTACAAGCTAATGCCGTATTTCACATCTTATTCCCTCTATCCTACATATTCCCATAAGCTCCCAAAATTTCCCACAAACTCCTACATATTCCCATAGGCTACTTCATATTCCCATAAGTTCCCACATATTCCCATAAGCTCATAATATCCCCATAAGCTCCAATATATTCCCATAAGCTCCTACATATTTCCAAAAGCTCCTACATATTCCCATAAGCTCCTACATATTCCCATAAGCTCCCACATATTCCCAAAAGCTCCTGCATATTCCCATAAGCTTCTTATATTCCCATAAGATCCTACATATTCCCATAAGCTCCTACATATTCTCATAAGCTCCCATATATTCCTATAAGCTCCCATATATTCCCATAAGCTCCTACATATTCCCATAAGCTCATAATATTCCCATATGCCCCTTCATATTCCCATAAGCTCCCACATATTCCTATAAACTTTAACATATTCCTATAAGCTTTAACATATTCCCATAAGCTCCAAATATTCCCATAAGCTCCTACATATTCCCATAAGCTCCAAAATATTTCCATTCTCTTTCTCTCTTTCTCCTTATTTCGCGTGATTTCTCTCTCCCCTTCTCTCTCTCTCTCTCTCTCTCTCTATCTCTCTCTCTCTCTCTCTCCTTCTCTCTTTTTCGATAATTGACATACAGTTGAATCTACTTATGCATGGCATTTGATCATTGTAAAGCAGAAAATTGAAACGAAGCTTATAGTCCGTTTCAAAAATTGAAAAATAGGAGTAGAATTTACTGATGCGTAAAGAATTGACCTTACGTGGTTGAAAATAAACACACAGACTATAGCCCCATTCGCTAAATACTAAAAAAAAGTTGAATCAATTGGCACATATATCCCGTAAGCTCCCACTTATTCGCATAAGCCCCCACATATTCCCATAAGCTCCCACATATTCCCATAAGCTCCAACATATTCCCATAAGCTCCCCTATATTCCTTTAATGTCCCACATTTTCCCAAAAGCTCTTAATGTTCCTAAAATTCCCATAAGCTCCTTTAAATTCCAATAAGCTCCTACATATTCCCATAAACTAGCAAATATTCCCATTAACTCTCTCTATTTCTCCTTATTACGCTCTCTCTCTCTCTCCTTCTCTGTCTACCTGTCTCTCTCTTTATCTCTGTATATATATATATATATATATATATATATATATATATATATATATATATATATATACATATATAAATAATTATATATATAAATATATATATATATATATATATATATATATATATATATATATACATATATAAATAATTATATATATAAATATATATATATATATATATATATATATATATATATATATATATATATATATATATATATATATATATATATATATATATATATATATATATATATATATATATATATATATATATATATATATATATATCACATATTCCTATAAGCTCCCGCATATTCCCATAAGCTCCAACATATTCCCATATGCTCCCGCATATTCCCATATGATCCCGCATATTCCCATAAGTTCCCATATATTCCCATTTTCTCTCTCGCTCTCACTTTCTCTGTCTCTCTCTCTCTCTCACTATTTCCTTATCTCGCTTTTTCGATAATTGACATAGAGTTGAATCTACTTATGCATTAGAGAGTTGTACGGGATTGGGATTTGCGGGATTGGAAATAAATTTATCGAGAGTCCCGTGGGTTTGGGTTTTGTTTTTGCGGGAATCCCGTGGGTTTGGGTTTTGTTTGAGTGGGACTCTCCCAGACTTGGATATAATTGCTATTGAAATTTCTTTAAACAGCGCCTGTAAAAAAGTCACTAAAATATTTTAATTTACTTTTTAATGTGGTTATACTAAAAATGAACAAGTGATCCTTTATTTGCAGTCTTCGCTTTGACAACAGTGTTTTTAATTCGTTAATGCGCATGCGCAGTTCATTATACTTTGAAGTGATTTTCCATTTGTTAAATTTCAATGTAAATCTGAATGATTTTACTTCTCTAATTCTATTTTTTAAATTATCAAATAATGGATAATAAAGCAAACATTCAAAATTTAGTTTACGCAAAAAGCGAGCGTATTAAGTTTTACGTAAATAAAGGTGGTAATAGAAATATTTGGTAAAGTTTCAATTGTTTGCACTTGGATGGTGAGGATGTGCCATTTGCGGTATGTACAAGATGCGATACCATTATAACTTGGAAGGCACGCAATGGTACGAATGGTCTGTGGACGCATCTCGAATTTTGTAAAAACAGATCACCAGTTCGAAAAATTACATCAATGACTAGCTTCATTCCAAGTCAAGAGAAGATTGTTCAACAGGTTCCAGTTCGGATTAAAACAGAAATCACAAACACCATTGTTTAATGTGCGCTAAAGACATCAGGCCCTTTTCATTTGTCGAAGGCTATGGTTTACTAAAATTAGCTGCAAAGTTGATAAACATTGGGGCAAAATATGGGAATGTTCCTGTTAATGAGATTTTGCCTTATGCCACGACTTTTTTAGGCATTTGGGTAATGTTGTGGAGAAAGAAAAAAATCTCCAGAAAGTTTTAGTGGCCTTTTACTTTTACACAAAATTAAACTATAGATGGGTTTATTTAAATTATTATCTTAAATGTTTTTCATGTATTCTTTTCGAGAGGATTTCTACAAAAATTTTTAAACCATTATTTATAATAGAATATTTCTTGACCGGGGCAGGTGGGGTTGGAAAAAAATTTTCGCGGGAGCGGTTGGGATTGGAAAAATTTACGCGGGTGCGGGTGGGACTGGGGGGAATTTCTTTTGGGAGCGGGTAAGTCTGGTTTGAAAACGCGGGAGAGGGTGTAACTGGGTGTTATTTTGACTACCGTGCAGCTCTCTATTATGCTTGTCAGTTGGTTATTGTATAGATAAAACTAAAACGAAGCTTTTAAGTCCGTTTCAAATATTGATAAATAGGAGTAGAATTTACTGATGCGTAAAAATTTGTATTTATTTTCAACCATGTAAGGTCAAAGTCTATAGTCCCATTCGCCAAATAATTAGCAGGAGTAGAATCAAATATTTCCATAAGCTTCCACTTTTTCCCATAAGCTCCCTAATATGCCCATAAGCTCTTACATATTCCCATAAGTTCCTAATATTCCCATAAGATCCTACATATTCCATAAGCACATAATATCCCCATAAGCTCCTATATAATCCAATAACCTCCTACATATTCCCATAGACTCCACCATATTCCAATAAGCACCAACATATTCCCAAAATCACAAAAAATCCCATCACATTTCCATAAGCTCCTACATATTCCCTTAAGCTCATGTATATTCCCATCAGCTTATACATATCCCAAAAGCTTCTAATAATCCCATAAGCTCCTACATATTCAAATAACCCCCTACATATTCCCATAACATCCCAGGTATTTACATAGGCTCCCACATATTCCCATAAGATCCCACATATTCTCATAAACTCCTACATATTCCCATAAGCTCCCACTTATTACCATAAGCTTCCAAAAATTCTCATAAGATTGTACATATCCCATAAGCTCCCACATATTCCCATAAGCTGCTACATATTTCAATAAGCTCCTAATATTCCCATAAAATCCTACATATTCACATAGGATCCTAAAAATTCACATACGCTCCTACATTTTCCCATAAACTCGTAATATTTCCATAAGCTCATATATATTTCCATAAGCTCCTACATATTCCCAGAATCTCCTACATAATCATATAAGCTCTCACAAATTCCCATAAGCTCCGACATATTCTAATAAGCACGTAATATTTCCATAAGCTCCTACATATTCCAATAAGCTCAATATATTCCCATAAGCTGCTATATAATCCTATAACCACCTACATATTCCCATAGACTCACAGATATTCCAATTAGCTCCCACATATTCCGATAAAGTCCTACATATTTCCATAAGCTCCCGAAAATTCCCATAAGCTCCTACTTATTCCCAAAAGCTCTTACATATTCCTATAAAATTCTATATATTCCCATAAGCTCTTAATATTCCCATAAGCTCTAAATATTCTCATAAGCTTCTTCAAATTACCATAAAATTCCGAAAAAAATTCCCATAAGCTCCCGCATATTCCCATAAGTTCCTATACATTCCAAATAATTAGCAGTAGTAGAATCAAATGGCACATATTCCCTTAAGCTCCACTTTTTCCATAAGGTCCCACATATTCCCATAAGATCCTACATATTCTCATAAGCTCCTAATATTTCCATAAGCTCCCACATATGTTCATAAGCTCCTACATATTTCCATAATCTCCTTATATTCCCATAAGCTCCTACATATTCCCATAAGCTCCTACTAATTCCCGTAAGCACCTAATATTCCCATAAACTCCTACATATAAGCTACCATATATTCCCATATGTTCCTAAAATTCCCATAAGCTCCTTTAAATTCCAATAAGCTCCTACATATTCCCATAAACTAGCAAATATTCCCATTAACTCTCTCTATTTCTCCTTATTACGCTCTCTCTCTCCTTCTCTGTCTCCCTGTCTCTCTCTTTATCTCTGTATATATATACATATATGTATAATTATATATATATATATATATATATATATATATATATATATATATATATCACATATTCCTATAAGCTCCCGCATATTCCCATAAGCTCCAACATATTCCCATATGCTCCCGCATATTCCCATAAGATCACATATATTCCCATTTTCTCTCTCTCTCTTTCTCTGTCTCTCTCTCTCTCTCTCTCTCACTATTTCCTTATCTCTCTTTTTCGATAATTGACATAGAGTTGAATCTACTTATGCATTAGAGAGTTGTACGGGATTGGGATTCGCTGGATTGGAAATAAATTTATCGAGAGTCCCGTGGGTTTGGGTTTTGTTTTTGCGGGAATCCCGTGGGTTTGGGTTTTGTTTGAGTGGGACTCTTCCGGACTTGGATATAATTGCTATTGAAATTTCTTTAAAAAGCACCTGTAAAAAAGTCACTAAAATATTTTAATTTACTTCCAATAAGCTCCCACATATTCCAATAAAGTCCTACATATTTCCATAAGCTCCCGAAAACTCCCATAAGCTCCTACTTATTCCCATAAGCTTCTATATATTCCCATAAGCTCCTAATATTCCCATAAGCTCTAAATATTACCATAAGCTTCTTAAAATTACCATAAAATTCCGAAAAAATTCCCATAAGCTCCCACATATTCCCATAAGCTCCCGCATATTCCCATAAGTTCCTATATATTCCAAATAATTTGCAGTAGTAGAATCAAATGGCATATATTACTTTAAGCTCCCACTTTTTTCCATAAGGTCCCACACATTCCCAAAAGCTCCAACATATTTCCATAAGCTCCCGCATATTTCCATAAGCTCCTACATATTTCCATAAGCTCCTTTATATTACCATATTATCCTACATATTCCCATAAGCTCCTACATATTTCCATAATCTCCTTATATTCCCGTAAGCTCCTAATATTCAAATAAACTCCTACATATTTCCATTAGCTTCTAGATATTCCCATAAGCTCCTACATATTCCCATAAGCTCCTACTAATTCCCATAAGCTCCTAATATTCTCATAATTCCCTACATATTCCCATAAGCTCCTACATTATCCCATTAGCTCCTTCATATTCCCACAAGCTCCCAGATATCGACATATGCTCCTACATATTTCCATTAGCTTCTTATATTCTCATAAGCTCCTGCATATTCCAATAAGCTCCTAGATATTCCCAATAGCTCCTACATATTCACATAAGCTCCTAATATTCCCATAAGCTCCTACATATTCCCATAAGTACCTACATAATCCCATAATTTACTGATGCTTAAAATTTTGACTCTACATGGTTAAAAAATAAACACAGGCCTATAGTCCCATTCGCCTAATTCTAAACAGGAGTAGATTCAATTGGCATATATTCTAATAAGCTACCAGATAGTTCCATAAGCTCCCAGATATTCACATAACCTCCTACATATTCCATAAGCTCCTAATATTCCCATAAACTCCTACGTATTCGCATAGGTTCTAACATATTCCCATAAGCTCTAAGATATTGCCATAAGCTCACAGATATTGCCATAAGCTCCTACATATTTCCATAAGCACCAAGATATTGTCATAAGCTTACAGATAATGTCATAAGCTCCCAGATATTCCCATAATATCATACATATTTCTATAAGCTCCTTCTATTGCCATAAGCTCCCAGATATTCCCATAAGCTCCGGCATGTTCACATAAGCTCCCAGTTATTCCCATAAGCTCCTACATATGTCCATAAGCTCCTTCATAATCCCGTAAGCTCCAAGATATTCCCATAAACTTTTACATATTTCCATAAGCTCCTTATATTCCCATAAGCTCCTACATATTCCCATAAGCTCCTACATATTCCCATAAGCTCCTACATATCCCATAATCTCCTAATATTCCCATAGGCTCCTACATATTCCCGTAAGCTCCTACATATTCCCGTAAGCTCCCAGATATTGCCATAAGCTCCCAGATATTCCCATAAGGACCCTCGTATTCCCATAAGTTCCCAAATATTCCCATTCTCTCACTCTCTCTTTCTCTCTCTCTCTCTCTCCATCTCTCTCTCTCTCTCTCTCTCTCTCTTTCTTTCCTTATCTCTCTTTTTCGATCATTGACAAAGACGTGAATCTACTTATGAATGGCAGTTGATTATTGTATAGCAGAAAATTGATACGAAGCTTATTGTGTGTTTCATATATTGAAAAATAGAAGTAGAATTTACTGATGCGTAAAATTTTGACCCTACGTAGTTGAAAATAAACACAAGCCTATAGTCCCATTCGCCAAATACTAAACAGGAGTAGAATCAATTGCCATATATTCCCATAAGCTACCAGATAGTGTCATAAGCTCCAAGTTATTCACATAATCTCCTACATATTCCATAAGCTCCTAATATTGACATAAAATCCTACATATTCGCATAAGCTCATACATATTCCCATAAACTCCAAGATATTGCCATAAGCTCACAGATAGTGCCATAAGCTCCTACATATTCCCATAAGCACCAAGATATTGTCATAACCTTCCAGATATTGCCATAAGCTCCCAGATATTCCCATAAGCAACCTCATATTCCCATAAGTTCCAATATATTCCGATTCTCTCTTTCTCTCTTTCTCTCTCTCTCTCTCTCTCTCTCTGTTTTTTATCTCTCTTTTTCGATAATTGACAAAGACGTGAATCTACTAATGCATGGCAGTTGATCATTGTATAGCAGAATATTGTAACGAAGCTTACAGTTAGTTTTATATATTGAAAAATAGGAGTAGAATTTACTGATGCGAAAAATTTTGACTCTACGTGGTTGAAAATAAACACAAGCCTATAGTCCCATTCGCCGATTTCTAAACAGCAGTAGAATCAATTGGCATATATTCTAATAAGCTACCATATAGTTCCATAAGCTCCCAGATATTCACATAACCTCCTACATATTCCATAAGCTCCTAATATTCCCATAAACTCCTACATATTCGCATATGTTCTCACATATTCCCATAAGTTCCAAGATATTGCCATAAGCTCCTACATATTCCCATAAGCACCAAGATATTGTCATACGCTTACAGATAATGCCATAAGCTCCCAGATATTCCCATAATATCATACACATTTCTATAAGCTCCTTCTATTGCCATAAGCTCCTACATATTCCCATAAGCTCCTGCATATTCACATAAGCTCCCAGTTATTCCCATAAGTTCCTACATATTCCTACATATTCCATAAGCTCCTAATATTCCCATAAACTCCTACATATTCGAATAGGTGGGGTTCTACAACCGAACTTAACATTCAATATTACAAATCTCTTCGATCCGGCGTCTCACTGCATCGGTACGTTCGTATCTACATGCCATTGACATTGCGTTGGAATCACCACATACAATAGTGCCAAGTAGAGTATCCACATATGTTATTATGATGAGATCCAACTTTGGGGGGGGGGGGCTGTAAACATTGACAAAATGATACTTCCTCCTATCCTTATAGACATCTATCGCCAGTGTATCCGTTTTCCCGTGCAAGGCATGGGCGCTGTTCGGCTGAGCGTTTTGAGAATTTCTCACCAGGGTTATCAGTCCCCAACAGTTCTTACACCCACACCGGAAGCACGAATAACCAGCGATGTTAACAGTCCTTAGACCAAAGATGTATTCTTGTAACATTCCAACATCCACATCATTCTCGTCCTAAAGCTTTGCATGGGGTCTAGACCAGGGCGCTCGATCTATTTGTGTCTGAGTGGGTTCTTAAATAAAACGACAAATGAACTCATCCAGGGAAGCGGTGTAAGATTGTTGTCTTATTGGGAGGGGGGAGGGGGCGATTCCCTAAAGTAGATGTTTAGCAATAGCTTATAAACAATGTTTTTTTGTCATTTACTGATATAAATTATGTTTATTTTAAAAATTCAATTACATGGAATGATGCAATAGAACCTTGAACAGAATAGTAAAGTAAGTAAAGGTCACTTTACCCTAGTTGACAACTTCAGCCGTCAATTAACAATTGGCAGAAATAGGTTCAAATAGTGGTTGGTGGCTAAGGTTTCAAATAAATACGTATCTATTGTGTAATAACTCCACAACGTTCATTGGTGTATTTTCCTAAATATTACTCTTCTTTTACATTCAGAAAACTGAGTTCAAGTTTATCAAATGCTGGACCAACATTTTACTTCCGTTTGAATATTTTCTTATTATTAAGTTATTTTTAAAGTCACAAAGTCGTTTTTTGTTTGTTTTTTTTACATTTTTGATAATACATAGGAAGTACAAAATATAAAGAGACTTTTCTTTTAAAAATATAGTATCTTTATTTAGTTAAATATTTTATATGTAGAAATATATAAAGATTTAATTATTGGAAAATACTGCCTCGTTTCTTTTTTATTAGACTTTTCTATATGCTCCATTATAAATAAAACATATCCAATATCTTGAAAAAACATAAATTAAATACATCTATCTCGATATTTTTTTATTATCTTTTACAACAAGCAGTTTATAGTTATTTAAAGCACCTTGAATATTAAAATAAAACTAATCTTGCAAGCTAGAAAAGTGAATAAAATGCAGTTATCAAGATCACTGATTGTGAATGTATCAAATATCAATCAATATCAATTTTTTATCGATAAGATTAACTCAATGACATTCAATTTAGATAAATGAATATGAACTATTTTTATTTCTCATAATTAGTACAGCTATTGGGAAAAGAAAACCACAGGTTGTCAGTACATTTTTATGTGAAAATGTAACTGTTAACAGTAATTAAAATGAAATTGTTATAACTAAATTATAAAAAGATTGATTGGACTACGTGTCTTTTTTCTGGGGAAAACAGTTTTGATCAAACCGATTAAACAAAACATTGAAATGTTGTCTCTGTAATATGAACTATCTAGCCTAGTCTTCATCTGTGACTGTCGCGTACACTGGTAACATGTAAACAATAACATTGGCGACTGGTCTCTGTGAGGGGAATTACCTAGCTTAGTAAACATGGGTGACTGTTGTGTCCACTGGCGACTATATGTAAACAAAACTATGGCAACTGGCTTGGAAAAGGGGAACTACCTAGCTTAGTAAACATGACCTGTGAGACTGTCGTGTCCACTGCTGAAATATGAAAACAAGACATTGGTGACTTGTCACAATAAAATGAATAAACCAGCTTAGTAAATATAAATGGGTGATTGATGTGTCCAGTAGAGAAAAAAATAAACAAGGCATTGGGATGTGGTTTAGGCGAATGGACCCTCCCCCCTCCCTTCTAGCTTAGTATAGCTTTGGTATGAATTGTGTCACTGTCAGGCCTATGTCCACTGATAAATTGAATTAAAAAAGCATTTACTAATGAGGTGAAGTGCATATCATATTATGTTTGACTAAAAGAAAATCATTAAAAAAATAAAAAAAAACAGCTGATTAACACATATGTTTACATTTTGTTCTATTAATACATTAAATCTTATTTTTAATATTTCTTTTAGATTATTAAAATGTTTTAAAAAAAATGCATTTTGTACATTAAATAGTCACCCATATATTTCTTAAAATAGCATAACCTTTGACCTGACAATGAGTGAGTGAATCGTGTGTGCGTCTCTGAGCTAATAAGAGAGAGGGAGAGAGAGAGAGCGAGAGAGAGAGAGAGAGAGAGAGAGAGAGAGGGGGGGGTTTAGGATATCTGGGCATTGTGCTAGCCATACAATCTTGAGAAGATAGTATTAAAGATACATACAATATTGAGAATATAGTATTACACATACGCATCAGCAATAGACAGGTATTTTCAGATAGCTGAGAAGTATGCAAAGGTATTCGTTAAAAAAATTAGATATTATATATGTAATGGGGCTTCGATAGATTTTTTAATTCTGTCCTATATATGTGCCTATATATTTACTATTTTCTTTTTACAGTAATCGGTTTTTATCAAAATATTATCAGTTTCCAGTAAATGATTTTATTATCTTCATCGCCTGTCATCTAATATATTGATATCTTCACCTTCCGATACCTTTTAAGTCTAATTTATTAATCTAATTTTTTTTTCATATTATATATTCATCGGTTTAAATCTGAATCTTCTTATGTCAGCAAAGCTTCATCACAATGTTAAAATCATTCACAAACCTTTAAACAATCCACGATTCGTAATTCGTTTGCTTTATTTATTTAAAAAAAAAAATGGAGAACCTTGAATGAAATTTAAACTTTGCTGTTAAATAATTAAAAAGAACACGTTTTATACATATAAACTGTGAAGTGTTTTTTTTTTTTTGTTTTTTTTTTTTATTTCGTAAATTTACAAGCTACCATTTTTTAAAAATTAATTTCTCTGAATTTCATCTCAGAATAAGACACAGTGTCGTAGTGCGTAGTCAGGTGGTACCAGTTCATTCCTACCCCATAGGATTTACTCCCCCATTGGCCGTTGAGGTTAGACTCATGACATCTGTTGTACCACCAACCACCTGAATATCTCTGAGCACAGTTAATATTAACGTTGTCATTGTCGTTATCGAATGTAGAAAACTTTTGATTATTATGATTATGATTTGAAGTCAAACTATCAGTTGCATTCCCAAAATATTTGCTGACCTGAAGTCGGTATTTTTCCGGTTCACCAAGAATTTTAAAACGGGAATAGCTAGCAAAATAGCTGGTGTTGTTAAATCTCATGTCAACTCTCATCTCGTAATGTCTCTTTGATGTCAGCTGGTGTATAAACTCGTTACCCAGGTAAAACTCTCCAACATCAAAATCTCCAAATCCATATTTGTATTCTTCCCATCCGCGATAAAAACTGACATTTCCGTTAATTCTTCTCTGGAAAATGATCCAACCTCCACCGTCAGTCTTGGTGTCACACATCACCTGAAGACCATCGTTCAGTAGAGTCAGAACTCTGTCTTTGTCGCTGTTGATGTCTCGACATGTATTATGTCGTAATGGACATTGAACTGAGACACGCATGTTGAAATTGTTGATGTCGATTCCTAAAGACATGAAAATGTGTGAAATTGTGTATCTTTAAGATGTAGCGTTATTTAAACGTATGTTAAGCACACATATATACATTATATAATTCATTTGATGCTAACTCTGCTTGAAACACTTTATAATATGTATTATTTTAGAAAAAAAAAGAATAAAAAAGAAACATACTTCATATATTGCAATGAATTAGTTCAATAAGTTTGCTCAATCCAAAGTTCGATAGCCATATTGTTATTTTTTTTTTAACTGTTGTATTTAAAAGCAGAATGTTGAAACAATTGTCAATAAAATATTAAATAAGAGTAATTTATTCCATTATTAGATTTGATGAATTGTGATACTAGATTATAGCATTTATAAATAATTTATAAATAATTTGAATATGCATCGATTTAGACGACTAAAATTATTTTTTTTAGAAAATTAATACACTTTTATGGGTTTTTTGTCTTATCAAAGACATTAGTATTTTATCAAGTAATTAATTCTTACCTTCTCCTTTTAGAACACTAAAGCTTAACAATATAAATGAGATCATGTAACACATTTTTTTCACAGCTCTAGTTTGATAACAGCTTTAGTTTGATAACAGCTTTAGTTTGTAGGACAAATTAACGTGACCGAATAACACGAAAAATGGCAACGAAAAAGTTTTTTTGAAATTACTTATATACTAAATTTATTCAAATATGTATGGCTTTTTTTTAAATATATATAATGAAGCACTGATAAAAAAATACCAGGACACACTTCAGATACTCAAACAGCATAAATAAATGAGTATTAATTAATTAACATTTTTATCTCTAGGTACTAGTTACTAGCAGCCCTGGGAAAGTTTGATATATAAAAGATATACTCTTATCAATACCATCAAGGACTATGTGTAAGTGCTGCATGATACTTGTGCTCGTCATTTAGTTTCAAACTTGTAATATTACAAGTTTTTAAATCACATATTACTATAGTTATCCTCGCTTTAGGTCATCAAAATAATAATGAAGTAAAGATTGATTTAATTTTCTCTTTTTCTTTCACTACATTTGTTATTGTAATAAATAAATTTCTTATTTAATATTTGCCTGCACCATTAGTTTCTCAAGAGAAGTTGCAACTCAAAAACAAACAATGTATCAACATACGTCAGTGTCGGTGTCGTTGCACGGACTCGTGTGAAATAAATGGTATTAGTGGGGGGGGACTTCTAACTCCATTAATCTGGAGTAGTTTGATTCACAATGGCAACTCAGTCAGTAGGTACAAAGATGTTTAATTTCAATAAAATGAAAGTTTTTAATTGACCCATATAAATAGCCGTAGCTAGTTATTGCGATGTGTAACTTACATTTTTGGCGCCCAATCTGAAAAGTGCAAAATTATTTAACGATGCTCTTTCGGTGCACCTTTCTAATTCAACGCGTTATGCGGCAAACAAAACCTGCAGTATTCTTACCTACGCTATTGAAGCGTATGAGTTTGGTGGTATTGAGTGAAGGCCTGGCCGATCATAATGCAAAATGGTCAGACGGAGAGAGAGAATCAGTTCGACAAATGAACGCGTGGGTGTATGTATGTGTAAACACATATTTTGCTGATTATGTCGTATGTTATGATACCCTACACTTAAAACCGTTTTTTAATTTATTCATTTTTGTACTTATCGAGTTTGGTCGTTGGAAGGACATTAGGGAAACTGAACTGGAGAAGTCTTTTCATGCCGCTCTTTGTCGCGAGGATTTGATTTTATTCGCTGCATTATGTCCGTCCATATTTTAACGTTCCCATCCATCTTCTAGAATGGCGTCTCCTATGCGTCCATTTAAGATGTACTTCAATGTTGTATTTATCGGATTTTATGTCATGAGACGTGTCCGAACCAAGTCATCTTTCGCTTTTTCAATTGAACCAGGAGTGGCTCCTGAGGGCAGACAAGGCTGCTTATCTTTCCCACAACATATTTACTGGCCTTTGTGTTTATTGAATGATAAAAAGTGCAGTTCATTTGGTAATGGTATCAATCCTCCCCCCGACCGTACAAAGTCCTATAAATATGATGTAAACAGGGCCCTGAGCTGTACTTTTTAATTAGAGCTCCCAGAATTCATAGAATGGCTTGAAGGTCCCCCTTACAATGCACCTCTGGTCATAGATGCCTCATTATATAGGTAACTTGACCATTCACACCAAGTTCAGTGATGCATGTGCACACAAACAAACACAGTTTCTTTTAGAAACATAACCTCAGACAACCTGTACAAATATTCAGTTGGGTTTTTAATAACTTGTGTGGCGGGGAGAAGATCTTACTAAATGATTTTGGTGTATTATACTAAAATAAATTCTCTTGAGGCATTCTATATTTGGCCCACCGCATCGCTCTGCTGGCCCAAGTCCTGTATAATGACAAGAATAATCGTATTACATGAACCATTTTTGATACACCTATGTAAGTTTGAAGGAAAAAACATTTCGGACAAGGACTAGAGGAATGCGTAAATTCAGAGGTGATTTAAGGAAGGCCCCCAATTCTATCCCCCCCCCCACCCAAAAGAAAATTTAAATATCAACCATATTTCGTATCAGTTTTGTTAAGGGCGCTTACATTGTTATTTCATTGGATGCTACTATGCTAGGTCGAGTACATACCTACATGATTTAAAGACTTAACAAAAGCTCATGTTGACTTAAGTTAGGAATCTATGTACCTCATATACACAATTTAAATTTTAAAAGTGTATGTAATAGTTGGACTTACATATATAATGTAAATCTTCAAATAAATTCAATCGTCAAGTTATTTGTGTTAAATTGCTACCGGGTATCAATAACTTAATGCTACACTATTCTTTGTCATATTTAGCGGGGATGTTAAATCGATCATTATATTTGTATATATGATATTTATTTGGTACATTAATGATGTAATAAGAAAAAATGTTGGCGTTACGCCATTGTCTAATTATTTTTTTGTACAAGAAGGATTGAGCCCGGCACACTTAGGTCAACAGTCGAGAGATGTATACCACTCGTCCATCTAGACACTCAGGTCAACAGTCGAGAGATGTACAAGACTCGTCCATCTGGACACTCAGGTCAACAGTCGAGAGATGTACAGGACTCGTCCATCTGGACACTCAGGTCCACAGTCGAGAGATGTAAAAGACTCGTCCATCTGGACACTCAGGTCCACAGTCGATAGATGTACTAGACTCGTCCATCTGGACACTCAGGTCCACAGTCGAGAGATGTAAAAGACTCGTCCATCTGGACACTTAGGTCCACAGTCGAGAGATGTAAAAGACTCGTCCATTTGGACACTTAGGTCAACAGTCGATAGATGTAAAAGACTCGTCCATCTGGACACTCAGGTCCACAGTCGATAGCTGTACACCACTCGTCAATCTGCACACTTAGGTCAACAGTTGAGAGATGTACACCACTTGTCAATCTGGACACTAAGGTCAACAGTTGAGAGATGTACACCACTCGTCAATCTGGACACTCAGGTCCACAGTCGATAGATGTACACCACTCGTCAATCTGGACACTCAGGGCAACAGTCGATAGATGTACACCACTCGTCCATCTGGACACTCAGGTCCACAGTCGATAGATGTACACCACTCGTCAATCTGGACACTCAGGTCAACAGTTTAGAGATGTACACCACTCGTCAATCTGGACACTCAGGTCAACAGTTGAGAGATGTACACCACTCGTCAATCTGGACACTCAGGTCCACAGTCGATAGATGTACACCACTCGTCAATCTGGACACTCAGGGCAACAGTCGATAGATGTACACCACTCGTCCATTTGTACACTCAGGTCCACAGTCGATAGATGTACACCACTCGTCCATCTGGACACTGAGGTCAACAGTTGAGAGATGTACACCACTCGTCCATCTGGACACTCAGGTCAACAGTTGATAGATGTACACCACTCGTCCATCTGGACACTCAGGTCCACAGTCGATAGATGTACACCACTCGTCCATCTGGACACTGAGGTCAACAGTTGAGAGATGTACACCACTCGTCCATCTGGACACTCAGGTCAACAGTCGACAGTTGTACACCACTGATCCGTCGTTATCAAATATAACAAAAATACTAAAGTATGTAATTGGTGCAATATTTCAGATATAACATACACAGTAATATGAAGGGTAACTGTATTTATGATTGATTTAGATGCAAATCACTGTGTTAATTAGATCAAAATATCTATGTTAATTAGATGAAAATATGTGTGTTAATTAGAAGAAAACGTCTGTGTTAATTAGATTACAATCAATGTTTTAGTTAGATGACAATCTATGTATTAATTGGCTAAGACAAGTAAAATAAGAAATCTGAGAACGATGAATAGAAAGAAAGGTTAGTTCGTGAAAGAGATACATAGCAAAATTCAAAAATATTATTATAAATGTCAAGAACACGATTTTTTTTTAAACAAGAAATAATCAAACGTTATAAATATCAATTAGGCAATTTTATTTGATCTCCACATTTACGTCTCTTCTTTTTTTTTCATATATGTTCTGTTTATTCACATCTTAGTCATAAAAATCGTACAAGTCTTTACAAATCAACTCCATGATACACTAAATAATTTTAAGCACATCATTGGGTTTTTAGAGCATTTTCGAAAAAAAAATGCTCTATTGTCCCCGTTTTGTCTGTCCGTCCGTGTACACCCTAGATCTCAACAACCATAAGTCCTAGACCCATGATGTATATATCATTTTGTAGGTCTTGGCCTGCCGAGAAATGACTTAGTACAGTTTTTTACTATATAAGCTATATTAATAAAGGAGCGCTATATCTCAGCAACTTTAAGTCCTAGACCCATGATGTATATATCATTTTGTAGGTCTTGGCCTGACATGTGTACATCAAAAGTTCATTTCGCGATAGGACCTCTGAGGGCCGGGCTTCAGGGCTTCTAAGGGGCGTATATATTATATATACACCTTGTACGTTCAATAACCCGTTCATTTGGTGCGAAATACTGCAGTACTTAGTTTCACCAAGATTTATTAAGAAACCCATCAAATGAAATAGTAAGCTTGTGTTCTGAGTTTAATTGAAAGTATCAGAGCTATGCAACAATTGACGGAGTTTTCGGACGATTAAATGACTATAATTTAGAATGTTTTCAATTATGAGTCCTATTTCAGTAACCACAAACCACTTGTAGTTAGATTTAATAGAAAATATTTTTTTTTCAAATATAAAGAAACGTCTTTATAATATTTTTTTACAGATATATGCATTACACAATTGAATTTATAAACATTTCCAAAATGTACAAATATTTACTGAAAGCTAACAAACGTACTGATACATAACATGAAAATGCGCTAACACGTCCTGTGTCCAGAATGGAACAGGCTTAATTGCTTGTTTCTCTATCTGGCTCATCACAAGCTCTAGTCATCTAAATATCTCAATATCGCTCACCTATACAATTACCACAAGTTTACCAATATCTTTGAACTATTTACTCAACACACTCTACTACCTACTAAATGTCCTCAATATTAATATGTGCCATCTTCTAAAGTGCATCAACTTTCCTGCTAACTCATTTGACCAGACATTTCATTCCTCTTTCCAGTTCCACGATTTTGATCTCGGAAATATTCACACAATTTGTGTCCATAGCTCAGGCATCCGAAATACTTATTCATATATATATATATATATATATATATATATATATATATATATATATATATATATATATATATATATATATGTATATATTAAGCAATTAAACACACATTTCAACAATGCTAATATACGTATGTAAAATAAAAAAAAAACTCCAAATGTATAGTCTGGGTCGATGTGTCCCGACGTAGTCCTGTCACGTGATTGAAGTGCAACGTGGTTGAAACGTCGGGGTCGAACTGTCTGGGGTCATAAATTCCGGTGACCCAGCTGTTGATGCATTTCCGACTCACTGGTCTACATGTGAATCAACACCTGACCCAATTCCAGCGGCACGCCCCCCCCCCCTTCCTCCACTTATCCACTTAGACTATCGCTGTTATAATAGCAACTTAGATATTTATTTCTAAATGATGTTTGGTTCTATAATTTACCCACGCATGCTAAAGGCAATTTAAAATGATCTTTTCTAATATGGCATATAAAACGATGGGAGTCAGGAGTTGGTAATCGGAGTTGATGTAATCGGAGTTGATATAATCGGAATTGATGCAATCGGATCAATATTGAAAATATAACTGGTGACAGGCATACATTGAAGCATATTTAATTTCAGTCTTTAAAAAATACCCTATATACTAAGAACAATAAATACATTTAAAACTATAAATAATGTATAATATAATAAGATAATGAAAAAAAAAAGTTTATTTCATTTTTCTCAAACAGACATTGAGTAAACCTTAGTAGATAATGTGTCTAATTTTCATCTCAGAGTTAGACACATTACCGTAATTCGTTGTTAGATGGAACCCTAGCTTTGTACTTCCCCATTGGTCGTTTAAGTTTGATACGTGGCAATCTATTTACCATCAGGCTCCTGAGTTACCCTGTGCCCAGTTATGATTGACTCTGTTATTATCTTTATCAAATGTTGAAATGATCTGGTCATTTTGACAACGACGTCCGGTTAAACTATCGGTCGATTTCCCAGAATATTCACTGATCTGAAGTCGGTAATTCTCAATTTCTCCCAGAAATCTAAACCGAGAATATTTTGCGAAATCCATATTTATATTCTTCCCATCCGCGATAAAAACTGACATTTCCGTTAATTCTTCTCTGGAAAATGATCCAACCCCCACCGTCAGTCTTGGTGTCACACATCACCTGAACACCATCGTCCAGTAGAGTCACCACTCTGTCTTTGTCGCTGTTGATGTCCTCTCCCTCATTTCCTCTCTCTCCCTCCCTTCTCCCCTCTCTCTCTCCCTCCCTCTTTCTTTATCTCTCTCCCTCCCCTCTATCTCACTCCCTACTCCCCCTTCTTTTCTCTTTCCTTCCCTCCCTTTCTCCCTCGCTCTCTCTCCAACCCTCCCTCTCCCTCCCTCCCTTTATCTCCCTCCCTACTACCTCTCTCCCTCCCTCCCCCTTTCCCTCCCTCCTTCTCTCCCCCTCCCTGCCCTCTCCTTCCCTCTCCCTCCCTGCCCCCCTTTCTCTTTATCTCTCTCCCCCCTCCCTCTGTACAATTAAACGCTTCCTAAATAAACAGAAAACCTTATTTCAATCCCGGCCAAAGCTGGGTACTTGCAGCTGGAAAAAACAACAACAACAATATTTTTTTTCCCGTCCCTAACCCTTTCTTCTCCGTCCGTTCAATTACACATTCACTTGGTGCGCGAATACAGGGAATTCCCTGTGCATTGAATAGTAAAATACTAAAAATATTAATTACAATTAAACTACCCATTGAGATTGTATTAATAATGTTAATAATGTCACAGAAACATTTTAATTAACGTATTTCGGTTTATTAAAGTGCACTTTTAATTTTAATCTTCCGAATACATAAAACGATAGGTAAATAGATATGACTATTGATTTCATCATGTTTACAATTGGAGTTTCCGGGAGTTACCCCTCTTTTAAAAATGTATCATAGGGAAATGACGTCACAGAGGAATTTTATCTATGGCGCCGTCGAGATTACTTTAATATAGTAAAATACTAAACTAATTAATTACAATTAAAATACCCATCGAGATGAAACGAAACATGTCCTATAACATTTCCCATGTAATTATGTGTATGTGCAACAAATTTCACGTTATTTGGTTTTCTGGATCTTGAGTTATAAGAGAACAGACAGACAACAAATGCGTCTTATAAGTATAGAGACTACGATTCACAAACAAAAAAAAAATAATTACTTCCCCTTTCATTAAGTAGATCATAGGTAAACAACATGTTCAACTATGACTGTCGTATTATGCGTTATATTCTTGTAAGGACGACCGACAGGCTGATTTGTATCTACATGTATACGTATGAATATACCATTATTTTTCTTTTTTCACGGCAGACATTAACCACTTGTACGGCTGCAGGTTGTGCACCTTAATGGTGTAGCGAGCGGGAGAGGGGGGGTGTCAAGGAGGCATCATGCCCCGGGCGTTACTCACCAAGTGGCGCTAAATGGTGTGTATTTTACATTTAATTTTATATGTTTTTCAAATGGGGACGCATAAAAGGTATTGTGTCCCGGGCGTAAAATAAGCTCGCTACGCCACCGGTGCACTCTAGTTGTAGAAAGTTAAAATTTACAAACGGATGCATTACTCATTAGTAGTAATTTGATCAATAGTCGAACAAAATTCTCGGCTCACATAGATAGGCTAATTAAGAAAAAATAGATCAACGGTCTGTATTATGGTCATTGTGTCCATCCCAGTAGACTGCCCTATATTTTTTCAAGATTCAATACTATTGTATATTCAATTCTAACTATATTTGAATCTTGATTTCTAGACAATGTCAAGAATGGTTTTGAGAAATGGAGAGCAAGCATATCTCTAATCTATTTATTTTATGCCGATTGTAATACACATAAAAATGATCGAATTTTCTATTCCATATACTTTAAGCATTCGTGCTAAATCATAATTTATCTTTTTCACATAGTGACCATCTGTTAATGTATACTTTTACATTATAAATATGTCTAATGTAACAGTCAACAGCTCTCAGTACTCAAATCTCAGAACGGATTATAGGTTTTGACCTTAATTCTCTATGATAATGGTTTGCCCTTATTTTTCTATGACCATGCTACGTGATATTTATTTCAAACTAAGTTGTTTTTTTTTTAAGTGATGCATTTTATTCATCTATGTTTTAATTGAAAACATAATTAGCATTTATTTATTATTAATGTTCAGTTGTGATCATTCTCAAATAGCTGTGGGGGTGAGGTGACCACAATTAAAGTTATCGAAGAATCGTTCATGGCAGTAGCCAAAGGTTGCATTGCCTATGTGGAATATGAAGGCTATGCCAGTTTCAGGTATGTCAATGTGAGCCATTTATGAGATAATGTCTTCACAATCAATTCTAAAACTGAACTTTTTTATATTTATACAATTTTTCTTATCTTGGGGCAAAATTTTCTAAATAAACAATTCAGATGAATGGGTAGTGCAATGAATCAGAACCGGATTTTCTTGCTGTAGCTAGATCTACATATTTAGGGTTGCGCTTCCATGGCTGTTGAACTATCGGCTAGGTGGGGAATGAAGAACGACACAGGAAATCCCGTCCTATTAGAGATGTAGGAGATTGAGATTAAATTCTTACAGAGACTTTACTAAAAAATAAATCAATAATTTCCCTATGCGGTGCACACATTGGAATAAACAGTAGATTAGCTATTAGTCTAATACTTCTATACTAGGGCACATTATGCAAAATGGGGCCCCATACTAAACCCGTGGTTCACCTACAAAATTCACTATGAGGTTAAAGAGTAAATAAATACATACCCTGGTACTCCTAGCTATAGGGCTAAACGTACCTGTGATTCGACCCTGGCAGCATGATGAGGTTTCTTTAGGAGCTAACGTTAGCTAACATTAGGACCTCAATTCATAGACGTAAAGTTTAGCCAAACTACTCGTTAGATAATCATATCGTAATAAAAAAATGCACTGCATATGTATGATTAAACAATACGTAACAATACACGAGAGAAACATATTAAAAGATAGCATATTCATTTTAGTTTTTTGATAGGCTATATTCATAAATTTGTCTCGTTTCATCTCAGTATTTTATTCTACATTTTATTCAGCCGCACAGTTTATTTGCTTGTTATTCGTCTTTAAAATAATTCCAGACCGTTGCATAGCACCCATGTTGTGGGTATGCCAAGACGCTCATTTGGAGAGAGCCCGTATGAATCAAGGTTTCATAGTTGTCAGCACTTCGTTGACTGGTGCAGAAGCGGAAATAACAGGAATGTTCAAGAAGACATCTGGGAAGTCAACAGAGTAATTCGAAAACAGTTGTCATTCTTAATACTTTATAAATGCACATTTAGACTGAATCAGTTGATTCATGTGCTTACTTCTTTAATAGTGGATTTAATAGCTACACATACAAAATCAATTAAAAAAATATTTAGTGAAGTTAAAAGCTGAAAGTATTAGTGTGTAAAGTAAGGATGAGATGAAATCTCTTAGATCCTATAGACCACTAATGGGACGGTTTTTATGCAGAAACTACTTTTATGACCACCATAGTCGATAGTAAAATGGCCAAAGACGCAACTGATATTGCAATGGTCAATGAGTCACCTGATATTGCATTATAAATGAGTCACCTGATATTGCGATGGTCATTGAGTCACCTTACATTGCAATGACTATTGAGGCACCATGACCATCCGTCCCACGCCCATACCTCACGTCGTAAGTACTGTTAGAAACATGGATAAGAAGAAATATATTTACAGAAAGTATTGGCTTATAGTAAGACAGATTGGAAGATTAAATAGTAGATGACAAAAGACAGGCACATACATAGATAGGTAAAACTTGCAAAGAAACAGATAGAGAGAGAGAGAGAGAGAGAGATAGATAGATAGATAGATAGATAGATAGATAGATAGATAGATGGAGAGATGGAGAGATGGATAGATAGATATATATGTATAAATGAATATTAATAAATTGTAATATATTGTAAAATGTGTTCAATAAATTATGTGTAAACTTTTTCAACATACAGTTCAGTGCAGAAATGTACCTGTTATTCAATGCAATACATTTAATTTACTAAGGAAAGTAGAGAAAGGAGACATCCTCAAATTACACAATAACTGCTTTTGTCACTGTGGAATATATATAGGTAAGTTGCAGCTTAAATTACTTAATTTGGAATATATCAAGATAAGATATCACCCAACCAATCATTTTAACAAAATTGAAATTTTTTAACAGTGCTGATCGATAACACAGCCCAACAAAAAAAAAAGTTTGTGAATTGCCAAGAATGTTTGAATTAATTTATGGCAATTCATGGGTGCTGATTTCAAAACTGCCACTGCTTTTGCTGAATTGGCTCTAGTTTCTGAGATATTGGACACCCTTGAAAATATGATTTTACCCTTTGTGTAAAACAAATGCTATAGGTTTTGTGTCTGTTGTTTAATTAAAGTATACCAAGACATAACTTGGTTTTCTATTTTATCTCTGCTTTCTAAAGACATCATGAGTTCATCACGAAGATGCTGCAAAAAAAATCAGAATGTATTCTGTTACATCTCTGGACAATATATGATTGAAAAGCAAAGAAAAAATATAACTTACTATTTGCAGAAGGCATATTTGGCTTTTTCGGTGTGAAGCTGGGAGACCAAGACATGTCTTGGGTTCCCCATAATGTCTGCAAAAACTGTGTGGAGAGCCTACGGCAGTTTACAAATGGTGAGAAGAAAAGTCTAAGTCATTGGGATGGCGAGAGCCGAAAGACCATTTTGGTGATTGTTATTTTTGTATTGTGAATGTTAAAGGCTTCAATCGCCACAAGAAATCTAAATGCGATTATCCTGATCTTGAATCTGCAAGGAGACGAATTCCACGTAGCAGTGAAGTTCCTATACCAGTGTTTATTGGATTATTAGAGCTTTCACCATCAGACCCCGACGAGGGGCAAGATCTGGAGTTTTTGGCAGGTGAAAACAGTGGAAGCGATTATGAAGGAAGTTCTTCAACACCTCAACCATTCAGCCAAGAAGAATTCAATTACCTAATACGAGACCTAAATATGTCCAAGCAAGCATCTGAACTTTTAGCGTACAGGCTCAATGAAAGAAATTTTATCAAACCAGAAGTTAAAATAACATTTTATCTGAAAAGAGTTTCTTCTTCCATATTTCAGCCAAGAGGAAGATATTGTTTACTGTAATGACATCCCTGGACTTCTGCTCCAAATGGGACTACAAGACTACCATTCCGAAGACTGGCGTCTTTTTATAGACAGTTCCATCAGAAGCTTGAAATGCGTTCTGTTACACAATGGTAACAGCTATGCATCTCTTCCCATTGCTCACTCAACAACACTTAAAGAAGAGTATGAGAATATCAAAACAGTATTGCAGAAAGTCAGTTATTATGAGCATCAGTGGTCAATTTGTGTCGATCTAAAAATGGTAAACTTCTTGCTTGGCTAGCAGTCAGGATACACAAAATACCCATGCTTCATGTGCCTTTGGGAAAGCAGGGAAAGGCACGATCATTGGACAAGAGTGACATGGCCTGCAAGGGAAACCATGATTGTAGGTAATGAAAATATCATCAACAAGCCACTGGTTGACAAAAATAAGATCATTCTCGGACCGCTTCATATCAAATTAGGTTTAATGAAACAATTTGTTAAGCTATGGACAAATCTAGCAATTGCTTCAAATATATGTGAAGATCATTCCCCCGGATTGAGCATGGAAAAGCTGAAAGCTGAGATTTTTGACGGTCCTCTGATTCGAAATCACATTGAAGCTTCTTCATGGAACAGTTTTGTTTCAGTTGTCAGGAACTTATTAGGTAATAACAGAGCAGAGAATTACGAAGAACTGGTGCAAGATATGCTAGCTAACTTCAGAAACAGTGGAACAAATATTAGCATCAAGGTACATTACCTGCACAGTCATTTAGACAAATTTCCAGGTAACCTTGGGGACTTCAGTGAGGAGCAAGGCGAGAGGTTCCATCAGGATATGAGGGTGATGGAGGAGAGATATCAAGGAAGATGGGACATACATATGATGGCTGACTACTGTTGGAGCCTCCAGCGCAATTGCACCAACGACACATACAAAAGGAAGTCGAGCAAACAGCGATTTGCTAATGCATTACCATAGACAATTTACACATTAATTAATTAATTAGACATAATTAGTTTTTCAAATGAAAATGTTTTATTCTATAACACTATTACACATATTTTTGAACAAATTTCTGCATGACTATTAACAGTTTCACTACTATTTGTTAGTATACTATTATACTTCATGCAATTCTTGACAAATTCCAAACACGGTGCATACATTATTTAATTAATTTTAATTATCTGGTAAAATAGAGCAAATCTAGCAAAAGCACTTACCTATTCTAAATCAGCATAGTTGACTTTGTATAAAATGATTCAAATATCACTGGCAAAGAATTCACTGTTTACCAGTGTAATTGGAAAGCTGTATTTCTCTTAACAGCGTGGGTTCATTACTATAATGTGTAGTTTGGATACAGGCTTTTACTAGAGGGGAAAATGTTGTGTTTATATGATACGACCAGACCATTCACGTGCCTGGTTAAATTTTATATTCCTTGCTATTTATTTTAGGATAATGAAAGGTCATCTTCATATTTCTGTACCCACAACCGGAGGTAAAAGAAGAATCGATTTTAACGTTTGTTAATGGCAATATCGTTGATCGCGATATTCAAAATGGTGGTTTTTTGAGGTAAGCTAAATATGTTGAATATTGTATTTACAATTATGTGTTCATGGTTTCAATGAACTGACAACTTTTTTTTTTTATTTTAATATTTCTTGATTCAAGTGTCTGTTGTCTTTGCATTTGCATTGATGTATAAGAATTTTACTTAATTTAACAGCTGTCCGTCTTTAAATATTAAATAAGACATAAATATTGTTTATTTGTTGATGTATTTATTATTTCATTATGTCAAAAGCCGTAAAATAATTGATTTTCATAGATGAAATAAAACTAATTGATGCGCACAAGACCTATAACGAAAACTCATTTGTTCAGCCTTACCACTCACGGCTGTGGTGGGGATGAAAGAAAGGCACAATAAAAACCGTCCCATTTGTGGTTTATAAGATTTAAAAGATTTCTTCTCATCCTTACAGAGACTTCACACACCACTCCTTTGAGTTTTTTTTTTTTCAAGATCTTGGGTTTTCAGACACTAACCACGGAAATGTTGATAGTGTCTAAAAAATCTTTGGTTATTTCTCTTTTTAATTATTCGTTCTCTGTCGTAAATTTTGACCCCTTCCTCTTAATTGGTCCATTTATGGTAGGGGTAAAGGGGGAGAACTGAACTGATAGGCTAGGAAGAATTTGGGGTTTTCGCTTGCTTTTTGTTTGTTATTGATCAGACCAGGACCTTTGTTTTATGATGGGAAAAAGAAAGACTACTGAAACTAGGTGCTAGGAACATTCCGAGAGATAAATAAATACCATTTGGTGAAAGGTGACTAGCGAGGGAAAACAGAAATTCATTGACATTGTACACGTCATTTGATATTGACTTGATATCAAGATGTGTCTAATAGTTTCCAAACTGCGTATAATTGCGGATTTGTGTTTTATTGGTGGCCGAAACGTGTTATATAATGTAATATATATATATATATATATATATATATATATATATATATATATATATATATATATATATATAACCTCACTAAAAATTCAAATGCTCGTAAAATTTGAAATTACTTTTCACTTTTATTAATCAGAATGTTTTTATGTGAATTTTTGATTTAGTTATGTCGTTTTCTGCTAACTAAAAATTCATATCACTAAGATGGCCGCCGTTGATTTGATCGTTACCATGGCAAATAAAGCGGCTACGAAGGAGCTGAAGCAAAGGAATTGTAAAAAGAAAATTCCCAAAAATGGACCAAGAAGTGTAGGATGTCCTTGTAAGCAGGACTCGATTTACCGCCGGGGATATCCCCGGCACTGAGTACTGTCTTCCCCGGCTCTGCTTTAGCTAATACATCCCTGCCGGGGATGAAACCATTTAATTTATTCCCGGCTCTGCAGAATTTTATTTTCATCCCCGGCACTGTTTTTTTTTCTTAAATCGAGCACTGCTTGTAAGGATGAGATGAAATCACTTATATCATAAAAACTACTAAAGGGACATTTTTTGTGATACCATACCTTCATCGCCATTTTAGACATTAGTTCAAAGGCCATGGGGGCACCACGAGAGATATAGCAGAACTTACACCGAGACATGAAATATAAATTTGTTCTCACCGGAGATCGAATCATAGACAGTCGAACTATTTACCGCTCTTCCATCCGTCCACAAAGGGCCGACAGCGAAGGAATGAACCATGCATTCTTCATCTTTCGTTGTCTTTCATTGTAACCGGATACAATTTATTCTGATGTATTTTCTAATTAAAATTCTATTTTATTGACATCTGATCTCAAACAGCTCTTGAATTGGTATATCCCCCCCCCCAAAAAAAAAAAAAAAAAAAAACATCTTTAAAATGCTCTAAGTATTTATCGAATTACTGGTAGGTGCTAATTTTATATCAATGGTGTACTTATTTCTTATTATTATCGTTGCATGACATAATCTTTCCTTGACTTAATTGCAGGCATTTAGACAAAGAAGCCATTGCTGAGCGAGCGAGGTCAAAAGTTGGACCATATCCCTATCATTGGCTGTATAAAAATAAAGAACATTTTGTCAATTGGTGTAGAAATGGAGTAGAATGGAGTTACCAAGTAGGTCCTGTAGTCATATTTTTAGTCATGAAAGTATATTGATATACAGTATGGGGCAATCATGTATCAGTCTGACGCAAGCTAGACAAAAAATTCACCATATTGAAGGCCGCAAATTATTTATCATCCGTTTTTCATTAAACACCCGTATTAATACAAAGTCTCTACATTTAATAAATGCATTCAACCCATACATGCACGGTTTTAGATAAAAAGAAATAAGGGCAGTTTGTTTAGTTAATTCTCTTTGTGACTTAAAGAAATAATGGTAGTTTGTTTAGTTAGTTCTATTTGTGACTTAAAGAAATAAAGGCAGTTTGTTTAGTTAGTTCTATTTGTGACTTAAAGAAATTAGGTGCATTTTATTTAGTTATTTCTATTAGTGACTTTTCTAAGTCTTCAATTTTCATACAGCCAATAAAAGTCTGGTATTATGTCTTTGTTTTTTCAATGTAGTTGATCTTATACAGCAGCGTATCTCATAGTGTGGTAGGCGTAATCTAGGGGGTAAGCAAAGAGTGTGGCGGGGGTACTCGTTGCAACGGGCTGAGTAGATATGCACGGCTAAAGGTATAACTGTAAAATAGGGCGTACCATGATAGCAAAGACCGTATATGCAGTCATCTTTTTCAACGGGTAATCAGTATTACGTCAATAAAAAATTTGGTACACATGTACCCAAAGTTTGGGAAGCACTGTTGTAAAGTGTTGTTAGTCAGCACCGAGACCTGAATATTTTTCAAATATTCCATGATTCAGAAAGTAATTTTAAAGATGTGTCGCAAGTGCAAGTAATTATTCGAAGAGCATGAAATTAAAATTATGATTTTTCTCCTAAGATGCAATAGATTTAAAGACAGCACATCAACATTGTATACTTCCCTGCTGAAGGCCGCAAAAAATTTTGAAAAGACCGCATATGGACTTTAGTTCTGTGAATGCCCACACCTGTTATGCTGTATATTTATCATAACATTTTTTAAAAAAGAGTAAAAAATAGTTTTAAATAACCGGAATACCCTAACTAAATGATTTACCGGTTAACGCTAAACTATGTGACTATGTTTCGATTAGCGCTGTCATTGCATGTGTTCCTGTAAGAATGAGATGAAAACTATTAGAATATATAAACCACTAACAGGACGGTTTTACTGTGTCTCTCTTTCATCCCCACCAAGGCCTTTAAGGCACCACTGAAGACATATTTGGGACTTATCCATTGGTCCTCGCCGAAGATCGAACCAGTGACCTTCAGGTCGACAGTACAGCGCTTTACCATACGACCATCCGGCAATTTGCCATTTCATGAAACGTAGCATTAGATTTAAAGCAGAGTTGATAATTTTTTTTTTTTTTAATTTAAAATTGTAATTTATCTTTATTGCAGACGCTTGTTTACCAATGTGTGGCGCTTGCAGTTGTATTGATCATTGTACTCTTTATTACCAGCAATCCACTTGTAGCCTTTATAGCAGCTTTATGTGCAGTAGCCATTTTGTACCAGCATGCAAGGCAACATACCCAAAGAGACACTTGAGAATGAACTGAACTTTACAGACACCCTGTACTAGTTGTTGTTGTGTTAATCTCAGTATGTAATTGAACAAAAAAAAAATGTTCATTTCTTTTTCATGTAGTAATGATTGATATTCAACGAAAATGTTTGTGGTCCTTTATATTTCATCTACTTTACAATTATTTAAGGTCTCGTTCATTGAATTACAAAATGTACACTCAATACAATGAGGTTTTTATTTATTTGCTTTCCCTTTAAGGCTAAAATAATTTGTCACGACATTTATATCAAACAAATTTTAAAAAGTATTAAAATTTATTTTTCAAATCTATTTCATATTGTTCTTAGTTGCATTTATTACTTCTTTTAATTTTAAGATTAGCTTTAAGATCAGTGCTTGATATTAGAAATAACAAGTAAGTAAAAGAGCTTTTTTTTTTTCCAACGAGTTAATATTTACAAGAGAAGATAACCGTTGTTAGACGAGTTTCCAACTTTATAGCCAATGTAGCCTCCCTTTGTGTTGAATGTTCAAACTAAATATAGATATTTATATAAGAACATTGGAAGCTTTAATAAAATGTCTCAACGCCTAGCTCCACCATGTTTGTTATACATATCGTTGATTCAATTACTGAAACTATTTCGTAATATAATTCCAGCATTTATTATTTTAACATTGTTTAGGATACTAAAATCTTCAAAGTATATTTCTTCAAAACTATATTCCGGACGACAGATTGTTAGGAAAGATAAATTTAAAAAAAAATAGAATCCATATGTGTGACTCCGTTTACTGAAAGCTCTGAGCAAAACTACTGGTTGAATGAAAATAAACATATGTAATATTTGTATGACCTAACACAGTGTTTCCCAAAAGGTGCACAAAGAGTTTGGTCGGGGTACACTCTGCACAAGGCTGATGACATCGAGTAAAGGCCAAAGTGAATAAATTGATATGAGAGGGTTCTAAAACTGCAACAACAATTTGTAGTTTTTTGTTTTTTTTTAAAGAGGGGTACTCAGTGTTACTATAATAAAGAAGGAGTACACTTATGTTTAGATTTTGGGGAACACTGACCTAGCAAATAAAATATAGCTATGTAAATATCCATTTCCTGAAATGTGATATTTTGTTACAGGGCATTTTAGTGCACTACTCTATATCTGGAGCGGTAGCTAGCTCTTGTGGTACACAATGCAAGGTTTTAATTTTGGCTACAAAAAATGATTTAAAGACAACCGTTCATGACAAGAAACTATGGAGAAATATGTATGTTGATAAATCCATTCGTTATCCCAACGACCACATAGGTAAAGGGTGTGATGATGATGAACTAACACAGGGTTTCAAACTCTAACAAATCAATGCAAGCGTTCTATTCACACGTATCGCTCTACAATGTAAAATAATTTTAATTAACTTATCCTTTGTGGTATTTTAAAATATAAATATGGTAGCTCTGAGATGTGGTCGTTGGGTGATTGGATGCACACATCAACGGACATATTTCTCCATAGTTGCATATCATGTGCGGCTGTTTTCAATTCGTTCATTAGTAGCCCTGTCCATTGTATTAGATTGTCAAACCAATATTTCCTTAAAGAAAGGTTTTTGTCAGGCTAGTATGCCTTAAAAATGATTGCTTAATGGATAATGCTCAAATTGAAATGAATGCTAATAATAGCAATAATAAAAAGGGAATTCCGCACATTAAGGAAAACAAAAAATATATTATCTGAATATCCCATCTCACCTTATTTAATGCGATTGGGCTGCAAAAAGTTGTGGGCTACTTTTTTTTTTTACCTGTTTTGAATACTAGCATGGACTGTGATCACTGAAGTGTGACGATGTCAATAGTCTTCAGAAATGTTGTTTGAAGAGAGACGTGGGTGGGGGGTGGGCAGGAAGGACGTGGTAGCTCAATAAGTGTGTCATGGCAGTTACCGGGTACTTTTAACACCCCTCCCCCACCCCCTAAACCATCAAGGTTTTTAAGGAATTTTTAAACCAAAATATATGTTTGTTCTTAATTTTTTTTTTATTTCTTAAGTCTATGTTTGCCTTTATTTGAACTTACTTAGTAAGGAATTAAAATGGTAAATAACTAAAAATACAGGAAGCTAATGCTAGACTAATGTATTAAACAAATAATAATTTATTTTGCCTAAGTATAATAATATATCCACTGGTACCACTTAATGTTTAGCCAACAGACGACCTTTCTCAAACTCTTGGTTGTTTTAAACGAAAATTATATGTCGTTGCTTACAAATACATACTATTTCTAGAACCCCCTTTGGGCACGCCCACTACCGGTTGAGAACACCGGGTCTAACTGAATGAACCCTGCAAAACTTTAGCATAGATATATTACAAAGCTTAACATGGAGGTAATCATGAATATGTCAATGTGATTGTATGGCTCTATTTTATTTATTTGTTTGTTTTGTTTTTCGGTGTCGGATTTAAAAAAAAAAGAACATTATTCAAATCGAGGCGCAATGTCACATGTCATTGGTGTGTAAACAGGAAACAGTATTTTTGATTTCGATCTTCAGCAGAAAGACTTTAAGTGGACAATACTCATATAGATCCTTAAAAAATGAATTTTATCCATCACTACTAGGAGATGGGATGAAAAATGTATGTCAGTTTGAAAGTATGTTTTTAAATTTTAGAATTTTAGTCACAATAATTGTTACATATTTTGCGATTATAAAAATGTTGAAGTAAAGCATAAATATGACAGAAGTACATAAATTAGCTATAAAAAATATTTCACTTACTACTCCAACTTATTGTATGGTTCTTAATTTGTTTCAAAGTTTAACTCTCAAGTGTAAGGTGCGCTCCAGAATGTAAATTAAATACAATATGTAATATTTCTTTAAAACATAATCCGACATTACATAAAGCTCTTACATACTAAACAGCAACATTCGAAAAGTTCGTTTTTTCTCGTCTAATCAATGTGTTATTAATTCGCTCTTAAACCTAATTTTTATTAGATATAACTGATTTAAAAACAAAAACTGTAACATAAAAATGTTATACTCTTGTGATAGAATAGCAGCATTAATGTAAACTTGGTCAATTAATTTTCGGAAAGGGGATGGGAGGGGGAGGGGTGAGGGACAAAATAACTAGCGGCAATAACATCTTTGAGGGTGGACAGGTGGTCGTGAATTTTTTGTGATCAATGTGAAAGTCCACAGTATAACCCGTGGTGCATCCAAATCTATTGCACTATCAGATATGGTGGGGATGAAAGAAGGGCACCATAATAATATTCCTATTAGTGGCTCATAGGATAAAACATATTTCCTCTCATATTAACATAGACGTCACAGAATGCAAACTGGGGACTATTCTGCACTGGGTGTGGTACACAAATTGAAGAAGCTGTCGGTTTAATAATAACAGAAATAAGAATGTTTAAAAAAAAAATTCTTAACATGTCATTGAAACCTCTGCCTGGGTAATCCTATACCAAGACAGGCCCGGATTAGTAATATGACACCGCCAATAGAAAAAGACTAGTTTAAAGGCTGCTTGGGGTAAAACTTACCTTAATCCAAATATGAGTTCAAGTCCACATGGACTAAACGGTAATTATGAAGAAAATCATCTTTACTTGTAGTTTGAATTTTCTATTAGTCAAACAGCTATACGCACACACTTCAAGAAATACAATGTTTGTTTTATTTCATGCAAGTGTGCATAGGGTTGATTCATTTTTGTTATAACTAAAATGTGTAACAAAGTGTTCAGTCATTTTTATGAAGAAGACTTGCAGTAGAAGAGATGTGTTTTTCATCGGATTAATCAAGGATTACCCAATTACAAACCAACCTGTCTTTTAGAAGAAAAATAAAAGTATGATTGGATGAAAGATTGCTAAAGAATGATTTTTTTTTCACTATATCAACATGTAAACTCACTTTCTTTACCACTACATTTATTGCTAGTGGAATATGTAAAAAAACAAGCAATTAAGCCTGTTCCATTCTGGACACAGGACGTGTTAGCGCATTTTCATGTTATGTATCAGTACGTTTGTTAGCTTTCAGTAAATATTTGTAAATTTTGGAAATGTTTATAAATTCAATTGTGTAATAGATATATCTGTAAAAAAATATTATAAGGACGTTTCTTTATATTTGAAAAAAAAAAATATTTTCTCTTAAATCTAACTACAAGTGGTTTGTGGTTACTGAAATAGGACTCATAATTGAAAACATGCGAAATTGTAGTCATTTAATCGTCCGAAAACTCCGTCAATTGTTGCATAGCTCTGATACTTTCAATTAAATATCAGAACACAAGCTTACTATTTCATTTGATGAGTTTCTCAATAAATCTTGGTGAAACTACGTGCTGCAGTATTTCACACCAAATGAATGGGTTATTGAACGTACAAGGTGTATATATAATATATAAGCCACTTATGAGCCCTAAAACCCTGCCCTCAGAGGTCCTATCGCAAAATGAACTTTTGATGTACACATGGCAGGCCAAGACCTACAAAATGATATATACATCATGGGTCTAGAACTTATGGTTGCTGAGATCTAGGGCGCTCCATTATTAATATAGCTTATATAGTAAAAAACGGTATTTATAAGGCCCCTTTTACGGCCCTGAGAGGTCAGATCGCAAAATGGAAAAAAAAGTCATTTCTTGGCAGGCCAAGCCCTACAAAATGATATATACATCATGCGTCTAGGACTTATGGTTGTTGAGATCTAGGGTGATGACAGACAGACAGACAGACAGACAGACAAAACGGGAACAATAGAGCATTTTTTTTTTCGAAAATGCTCTAAAAAGTACACATAAAGACTAAATGTAGGCTTATTTTTTTTTTGAGTTCATATAATGTGAGGTATTTCATATCCTATCATACATCTGTAATATTGATTATCAATCATTAGCTTTCCACAATGTTCATCCTTTTCTTTTTTTTCCTGCTGACTATGTTTTCAAATTTTAAAAAAAAGCTCAAATGTGATTTAAATAAAAGTGTACTCAAATATATATATATATATAGTAGGCAAACCGTCCATCTCGAAAGATGATGGTAGCGCTCTAGGTTAGCCATCTAGTCGTGTTTTGAGAGCAGGTTCTTGAATGGCTCAGCAGACCGATCCTGGACTGACAGACTCTTCCGCAGTGGCCACAAATGAAGCTGGATGGAGGACCGAGGGCCTGTTTCTGTCGTGCGATCTTCCTTCTCTGTCTTTTGGTCTCCTGCTGTTGGTTCCTTAATTGTTCACCATTAAGGATGGCTTTGTGAACAGCCTGTCGCCACCCGCTACGGTCGTCGGCGAGCTGTTCCCAATTGTCGAGGCTGATGCCGGTCAGTTTGAGGTCGCGTTTGCAGTCCTGGTCATCATTATATTGGTGATAGTTTACTTCCGCTGTAGACGGTCGAAGGGAAGTAATCCAAACAAAAGAAAGAACAAGTGTATAACCAACCGGAAATGTTTCACATGGACAAACACAGTTATGAAACTGTTAACAAGTCTGAAACAAGAATCGACAAACAGTACGAGAATATTGGAGACACAACTGATTTTGAATGACCAACCTTATGAAAATTATAGATAGCCATAATTTGGAATGTAGCTGTTAATGTTCGATGATTTCATGAATACCAAACAAAGTTTTCGTTGACATTTATGACAAGACATTTATAGATGACACATTTTTAGAAATATTCGTGTGTCTTAGTATAATTAACACAATATATGTGCATTCAAACACACACACACACACACACACACACACATATATATATATGTATATATATATATATATATATATATATATATATATATTCGTATATCCAGTGTCACACCAAGTATATCAACCACCCAGGTGCAAAATGTTTTAACCCTTCACTCACCTCCCCTTCCACCACCAAATATACTCCTTTTTTTCCCCTGCCGATTTTTTTAAAAATGACTTTTTACTTCAAATATAAGACTTTTGCGTTCTTCCGCCATTGAAAGGCAAACAAGAACACAAGAAATAAGCATAACCACGAAACTCTAGCTATTTCATTTATCCATCGAATAGAGATTAAGTAAAATGTTTTCAATTGTTAAACCAAGTGAAAAAAAACTAATTAAGTCCAAATCAACAATCTGGAACTAAGGTAATATTCCTCCTAAACTTCTCATTAACGGTAAAAAAATATCACTGACATTCACCGTGACACTTTTGGTGTATCACATCAAACAAAATAATTCTGTATACATAAGACTACTAGTATTAATATCTTTCTTACTTTAATAAACATTTTAGTTAATCTATTTTTTTTTTTATTTTTATTAAATGATATTATAAACTTTGTAACTTGGTATTTTTTAAGCATTAGTTTTAACCGCACTTAGAATTATTTATATTAAATGTATTATTCTTTGATATTATTAACCATTGAAACTGTATGTTTTTATATAGCTAGCAATTTTTCTTTCTTTTTAAATAATGTTACTTATGTGTAGAATAAATGAACATTAAATATTTTACCGATGTACACATTATTATGGTAACCGAAAAGAAAATGGTTGAGTAATAGATTATTTATACTTTTTTAGTATGAAATTAAGTTTTTTATTTAAAAAAAACTATTTTACATATCAATAATGACATTTATATCGAAGTATTTGTTTAATTTTTTTTTTTTTTTTTTTATGAATGCATTAGGATGCTTCCATTAAACATGTATGGCTGAACTCCCTTGTTCTTAGCGAGCCAATAACTTATGACTTATTCTAATTTCCGAGCTAAGAATTTTTGAGAGAAAAAACAATTTGAAAATAATATACTTAATAAATTTGTTTTTAAAAACTTATTATCTACAAATATTTGCTAGAATTAAAAAAAAATGTTTTTTGTCATGTAACCATAGCAACCAGAAATAAGATATCGATAGTAGGCTGCTCATAAAACAATTGTCTAAATCAACACAAACCTTCTAATCATTTACATAATTTACCTTACTTTATTTAGTAAGAATATGCTAATTTTAATAGCAAGATATCAGAAAATATCAGCAAGATATCAGAAAATGTGTGACGTACTTAGTTTTTAAAAGTATTTTTCAAATAAATAATTGTGTTGTTGTTATTATTATTTTATTTTTTTATACTGTAATTATATCACATATGATCTCATTGGACAAAGTTAATAAAAAAATATATTAAATCCTCCGCTTTTCAATTCTTTAGTCGTCTGTTTCAACTCCACGCCAAAATTTCTTTGAATTATATGTTTGAAACTAATAAACTTTTTTTCAAGGCCATAATGTAATATACATCTCAGCAACAGTGTGGCAAAAAAAAAAAAAACAACATTGAGCACATTTATATTTCATGAATTTCATTAGAGTACTCAAAATATAAATTTGATTCATATGCGAACGACCCAACGCCTTTCAATATCCACTCAGTTTAAAAAAAAAAATTGATAAACTTTATTATCTCTGTAGGTTGTTTATTTTATTGATGCTTTTTATATTGTATTGAATTCATGATGAACTGAAATAAGTTGTTAATAGTAAAAGACAAATATAAATTTAAGAAAGGATAAATATGTAATAAGTAAGACAATGCCTATTGTTTATGTCCACTTTTATATCATATACAAATAAATGTTTCTTAGGAATTGTCGAATCATATGCAGAGGATGAAAGCAGCTTGAGAGTAAGGATCAAGATACAACTCGATAGAGAACTTTAGTCAGAATATTTATGAATTTGTGCCCAAAACCTCTTTCTGCATTTATCTTCTTTATACATACATTTGAAAATTAACAAACAAATGAATAGCTTCCGGATCCATAATAAAAAATAAATAAGAAATAATTTATAAATCTGGGTAGGCACCAACGCTTATTTTTTTTTATTAATTATAAATTATATAAATATGTGTATAATCTAAGAAGTTGTTTTTACAATCATATAACAAGTTATCCCCCCTTGATTTGCTATCTGTATTATTCCTCTTCAGTTCTATGTTTCTGTGCTTGCCCATATGACTTAGAGTTTAAGAAGGTCAAGCATACCTTGGTGACGGATTTGACCGGTAGAGCGTAGAATTGTTTGGTCAAGGATCATATGACACCGTGGAGACGGAACTAGTATGGCCAGTCGGGTCAGTCCGATGAGTCATGTGGACAGTCTAAGATCGTGGTCTCAGCAGTTAGTCTCACATTCTGGTCTCACGGTGTGGTCGTACGTAGTAATCTATCACTGTGATCTCGCTGTATGGTCTAACGGTTTAGTCTTATCTGGAGGACAACGGTGTGGTGTCACGTGATGGTCTCACGGTCTCATGGTGTAGTCCTACGTGATGGTCTCACATGTTGGTCTCCATGTGTGGTCTCACTGTGTGGTCTCACGTGGTGGTATTACGTAGTAATCTAATATTATCATCTCGCTGTATGTTCTAATGGTGTAGTCTAGCCTGGGAGTCAACGGTGTGGTCTCACGTGGTGGTCTTACGGTATGGTCTCACGTGATTATCTCACACGGTAGTCTCACTGCGTGGTCTCACGTGGTGGTCTCACGGTATGGTCTCACGCGATTATCTCACATGGTAGTCTCACTGTGTGGTCTCATAGTGTAGTCTTACGTGCGGTCTCACTTTGTGGTCTCACTGTGTGGTCTCACTATGAGGACTCACAGTGTGGTCACACAGTGTAGTCTTATGGTGTGGTCTGACGGTGTGGTCTCAAGTGCTAGTCTCACATGATCGTCTTACTGTCTGGTTTCACAGAGTGGTTTTATGGTGTAGTCTCCTGAAGAAGTCAATGCATGAGTCTCACGGGGCATCAGTTAAGACGTATTTCGTAAATGGATGATTTCATTAATTGTGTAGTGAGTTTGGGAAGGGGGGGGGGCGGGCTTACATTCCTTACAGCTTGAGAACTATTTCGTTGTATATATCAAGCAAACTAAACTTTAAACTGTTAAACAAATGTTTTATTCTAACATTTGTCTGATTTTTTAAATATATTTAAACATAGATGAAAATTCTTAACAAAAATATTTTTTGTATTAGTTTTAGTGATAGAGTAGGTTCTTTGTCAACAGTCCTAGCGGTTGTATGCGTGATAGTTAAAACAGTCTGATGCAAGTGTATAATCAACCAGAAGTTTTCAACAAGGACAAACATGAATATAAAACTGTTAAAAAGTCAGAGAGGGGTGGGGATGCACACGTTATGAAAACAGTGGAAATAAGGTGGGCATTGGAAGTGTGTCGTAGGATAAATAAGAAATGTAAAATGTTTTGAAACAATATAACTAGAGGCCTGGTCACAACGATAACCACAACTATTGATCTCAGACAATGTTTATATTTAAAAGATTGTAAAAGAAAAAAAAAATACATACAGCTTTTTTAATAAAAATATAAAGCATAAAAAAGCAACAAAAATAAAATAGTTTGTTGCTAATTGATATAAAATAATTATTTCAATTGTACTAAAAATATAAGCGTGGATCCCCATCGAGGTATATAATATATATTTATGCAATTTATCAACTGATGTTATTATTTCACAGTACATCAATCACTCAACTATAGGTAATGCTGAGGTTTGCAATTTATCAACTGATGTTATTATTTCACAGTACATCAATCACTCAACTATAGGTAATGCTGAGGTGTGGGAGTGGAGTATTTACGTATAGGATGGGGTTAGTGGAAAGGCTTAATGTAATGCTCTTGGGGAAACATGTTTGTTTGGTTTGTTCTGTTTAGTTTGTTTTGTTTTAAATGTGAAGGCTTACACTTACACACAGTGTCTCGTTTACTAAAACAATTTGATATGTATATTTCTCAACGCGACTGTTAACTATTCACTAGCGCGGGGCCCCCATAGGTGGACGGGCCCAATTGGAAGAAATGGGTCCAAAGCCGACTCTGCATATCCGCCCCCCTGCCATATGAATAGCTCAGGATGTACAGTATATGAAACTATTTTGATGCGCTGAAGGCAATATAGATATATCCATAAATGTGTAATAGTGAGTAAAAAGAAAATAGGCCCACGTAATGTGTAAAGTATTCAAGTCATTGCATAAAGGAAGAACTTCCTGGTTTAATGGCTGTTTTAAATAAGTCTTACATTTTGTAGTACTAAAGTATTTTCCGACCATTTTAAAAAGATGATCATAAAAATATAATAGATGTGTTGAATACAATTTCTTATGAAATCATGTGGATTTATTTTGTTTTGAATTTATGTTTTATAACTGTAGCTAGCCAAGGTAAACGTAAAAATATGTTTATAAATGTATGGATTAATTAAAAGTTGACTTAAACTAATTATTTATAAAACTTTGTTATATTATCAAAAGATAATCTTTCTCATAGTGACTATATCATCTAATTAACTATTTCATTTATTTTGTTTTTCGTAAAAATATTACATTACGTAGCTGGTCACTGTAAGTAGAAATCAAAACAGCAGAGTATTATTATATTGAAAAAGCTGTTTCCTTTTTTTTAAATTTATTCTATTCAAAGAAAATATGGTAAGTGTTAAGGGAGGGGGGGTTGACCTATATATTTTCATATTTTTTATTGCGCTATTTTTCTTTGGAGAAGAGATTGGGCTGATCTTATTATTTAACGTCCATTTTATTTATTTTTAACAACAGATCCGTGTACTAACTGTTTCTATAACTATGGTCGAAAATTCCAGTGTCATTGTGCTGATCGATGTGATAGTGATGGGAAATGCATTGGTACCTCAACAGACTGTTCTAGTGGATGGTTTGGATTTCGTTGTCAGTATCGTAAGTACTGTTACATACGATTGTTATTCTGAGTTGTTTTATGAAGAATGAGTGAATTACAACTAAAGATACTAATGAGGAAAAATTGGTATCAATGAGCCATAAAGCTCTTAGCTGAAAACTGATTATGTTAGTTCTATTTTTAGATTCATTGTAGTTTTATAAAATTAGAGCAGATTTGTGGACATTAATATCGTCATAAACTTTAAATGTTTGCACAGTCATTGACTCGAGAAAAATCCATCGATTGGTTGATTGAATACTTCGAAAGGATTTTTTTTTTTTCTTTCGTCCTTTCTAATTAAATAACAACAAATATTGGAAGCTCATTTGAATAAATGTATATAAAGTGTATATGAAAAACAATACGTTTATTAGCATTATTTTTAATTGATAATATGTTTAAATCTATAATGTTTCCTTCACGTTTAAAATACAGAAAACCTGGCATATTATTATATAAATAATATAGAGCCATGCCGAGCTAGTGGTCTGTTAAGTGGTTCAACCAATAACCAGTGCAACAACGACTCAAGTCTGCAGTCTGTGTCTGTCACTTGGAACATGTCACTTCCATTCACTTGGCTGAGGCTAAAATTAGCAGACAATGGTAAGTGTATTAATCTCACTGACACACTTTTTCACACACACACACACACACACATATATATATATGTATTAACCGATAGTCCCCATATCGGTCCGATACCGATCCGATAATCGGTCGCTCCCTACTTAACATAACTTTATCAGTCTCATATCACGAAAATTAGCTACTCATCTTATATTGTATGAATCTGTTCATTACTCAGTTCTCGCCCTCTGCAAACTACCTCACATATAATAACACAACAGCTTCAATCGTCTAAATGTCCAGTCTTGCAAGGTCAACGTCAGATCACTGGCCTGTTTGCTACCCAGTTCCATACAACTAGACGTGAACAACAAAAGTTGTAAAAGATTATGGAAAAAAGTCAGATTCATTTTTTTTTTTACTTAAGATGCTTTAGTCAATGTTTAAAAGAATCCACTTTCGTCGTCATGGAAACATCACTTTACTTTTTTAGCTGATGATTGTTAGCCGGCAAAAGGTGAAATGCCGATGTGAACAATATCTTATGAAATAAATAACATTAATTGCGGACTTTTTAAGATGTTAATTATTATCTCTCTCAAATTACACTGTTCAAATTGTGACTTGAAGATTGTTCACATTTGTCCGTGTCACTGGCCAAATTGTAACTTAGGCCGGTGGCTGTAATATATACATAATGTTAAAATATACCATTAATTTTTTTTCCTTATTATAATAAGTTTGTATTTCCCTTTGATATTTAATTGAGAAACAAATTGTTTTTTTCAGAGAGTTTGTACAATTTCACTTTAAGTTTTGTATTGACCAAAACTAATGCCAGTGTATTGTGTGTGAATCAGACAATGTTTCAAGTGGACGAAACAACATTTGACATCCACTGTGTTATTACAGAGGCTACAATTCAGTTTAAACTTGAAGGAAAAATTGTTGGCTCCATATGTTCATTAAAAGTTAGTGGAGGTAAATAGTCTCATTGAATTCATGTGTACCGATTAAGTGTCGCTCATTAATTACATTTAATTGTCTTGTGTCATTCAGTTAGTGGTATACACTAGCTTCATGTATTTAAAATAATCTTTCATTTATTTCCCCGCCAATGGATACATACAAAAATGTATGCAATGCTAAAAAGAAATGTCTAGATATTCCCAATATCACATAATGTCTCTAGCAAAACAGATTGTATGTCTTAATTTGTTTTAAAAAAATACTCTCAGAGAGGGGTTTTGATAACCCATTTTATTAGATAGTATTCCCTTGGATCAGTGGTTGCACGCGTAATACAGTCGGCACTTACAGCCTCATCAGCCGGCACGAGACTAAAATAACACTTCTTTTAATTTGAATTGGAGTTTTGGAACTTAGCTATAAATGTTAACGTCTCTTATTCAAACCGTCCTTATTTCTTAGAAACACTGTTTAGTGTCAATCTAAGGACTGGTTTCATAAAAAAAAAAACTTCTATTAAATTATTGTCCTTTAAATTCTTCTTAAACATGATCTAAATTGTTATAAGAATAACAGCCATTATATAAACAATGTGTAATAAATGATTTTATTAAATAGACATTAACGTTCTAAGATTTCCGATGTTGATGTTTCAAGTCATTCTAAATACTGTATGTTCATAATGGGCGGTTGTCATATTATGATTTAATAATATGAGATCAGAAGTACGTGAATGCAATCTGATTATATAGTTTATAATTATTGAAGACACGAGACATATATGCTTTGTCATGTTATTAATAGACTGGGTTAAAAATTATGAGCTCTTATAGTTTATATTAATACCATTTATCTTACGTAAAGTATCAATAGTTCGCTTCTTATACTTTTATATTCTAGAATCTCTCAAACATATCTCCCGTTTGAAAATAATTTAACAAGACGAATCTATGAGCTTATTTATATAAACTATGTATAATTATTTTTTTAAACAGAAATATACTTATACAATTTATTGCTCCTTACCACCCTTCCCTGACAGTGCAAACATTTGAGTATGGGGACCTTAAGAAACAACATGATGTAGGCAGGCACCGCTTATGAACACTTTTTTTATGATCGTAAAATAAAAAAAAAAATAATATTTGTTTCCAATATGTGACTCCTTGTTTTTTAAAACAACGATTGAATTTATTTTTTTTTGGGTTTTTTTTTTTAAATTGAAGTCAAATATCACAGGACAATTTGCTTTTCGTTTTTCTTATCTTTTTTTTTTAATTTTTTTTTTTAAATGGTACTCAATTTTAATCTTCAGGACGAAATTTTGCTGTTTTTCAACACACGTCACAGTCTTCTACCTTTACACAATATTGGGCCCATGTGGCTGTAGATGGAGATGTGGTAAACGATTGTAATACAGGTGGATACACTCGTACTAATGTCGGGGACATGCACCCATCATGGACTGTAATATTCGACCAACCTTACGCTGTAAATAGATTTACTATTTTTAACGTGTGTAAGTATCAGTTTGATGAATTAGTATTAGTGGCACCCTATTACTAATCAATACATATAATGGGTGATTAATATTAGAATATTAATATTTGTATCCGCTCTACACCTGAGTAGCGAGCAATTGAATGTGTATTTGTATTTTTTACTAACCTCAATCAATTTATTTTTAAATTTCCCTTTTGAAACAAATACGATTATATACAAATGTCAGACTTTTCATTAAAAAAAAAATCCTTTTTATTTTTATTTATGACAATGTTTCTTTGTAGACAACATTTTTTTTATAAGAGACCAATGATTATTCTTCAAGTTTCCTTGTTCACTAAATGCAATGGGTTTAGCTTTGACTTGTTAAAATGGTGTTTTTCTTGAAGAAAATGAGACATACACTTATCCATGCGAAAGTTCTGCAATCGGCATGTAAATACAGGCATCATCCAAAGTTTGTTACTGGGCTACATTTTTTCAATCGTGATTGTAAATGAAAGTCTCAATGGAAATTATTTTCGTCTTTATGTAAACGAACATTAGGGTCACATAGTGCAAAATGGCTCATGGGAACATTACTCTCGTAATTTCAAAAGTTGCGGTCAATATATTTCAATTTATACCTCACTGACTTCCCATTTATTTGTTTTTCCTTTGTTTGACTCTATCTACTCCTCATATCTTCCTTACATTTTTAGATCTCTTACCCACCTATCCCCCCTCATGAGATGTATTAGTTACAAAAGTCGTTATAGCGGCTGTAGGATGGAACAGTCATGTGATTGTCCTTGTTTAGGTTAGATGGGTTGGTTGTGACAAAGTAGCTGGATACAAACATAACTTTAGTTAAAGTATGACAACGTATGACAATAGCCTCGTTATGTTAATTTTTTATTAATGAGCTGACCAGATACCGATTATCTATTCCCACCTATCACGTTTTAAGCCGTATGCATCTCGCCAGTCGACAGTAAATTAGTTTGCTAAAAAAAAACTCCTCGGTTGTTCTGCGGAAATACTAAACTATAAATCTGTCCAAAGAGCCATCTTTAATTTCGTATTCTTTAAAATTGGCAGCAACGGAGGCAGAGTTTAAGGATTGTAAGTTTTTCTTTTGACGTCCATTTTGATGACTTTATGATCTGCGAATTGTATGTACCTTTTTTCTACAATGTCTTCTACAGAGATGGAAGGTATTTAAGGGGCATTTTAGTATAAAATAAATGGATGTGTCTATTAAAAATAATAAGTTAAAACTCTTGAATTGTATAGCATTGTATAACATACTAGTAAATAGGCCCGGTACCCGGACCGGCTATTAGGCACGCAGTTTAGTTGAAAATGGTGATTCGCACACACCATAATATCATTGACTAATCTTAATTCGTTCATAATATTTTAAAGGACTCTTTCTCAATAGTTCTTTTTTGTTATAATTTATCAATTCTCTTTCACTTAGCCCCACACCCATCCTTCCATTCCTCCCTCACCCGCCCACCACCTCTTCCACTCAAGACATGCTCAAATAGCAGTAGGTCTCAATGTACAAAATTACAAAAAGGGGCATTTAGTATAACTGCATGTTCTTAGAACACCACCCCCTTCCACTCAAGACATGCATAAAGTAAATAGTCACAACAAAGAAGAAATATTAAATACTCACTACCAATACTAAGAAATATGTAAATGTGTGCAGTTGAAGAAGAAATAGTAAATAATCACGACAAATAATTGATAAACAAACTGCGCACCAAACATACTCGCATTTAGTAATTTTGGAATTCCCCAGACTATTTTTATACGGGTGCGCTGTTGTTTTTTTTTAACTCCGCGAAGGTGTGACGTAGAATTCAGACTTTTTTTTTAGCAATGTACTCTATCAACTCGTGCGGTGCCGTGTATTTATAACGTGCAGACATGTGGCTTTTATTGCCATGAACATTCTTTACACCGCACGGTGTGAAGGTCTGTTGGACGGTCCGCCGTCTATGTTAGCCGATTATGTATATAGATAGGCCTACATTATCTGCGAAACAAAAATTTTATTTTTGAAATATATCATTGCTTAAAAAAATTTCGCTCGCTAATATCTAATGATAAAAATAAAAATATTGAATGTGTCTTTTTTCAACCCATTAATAGATAAATGTTTTTATTTTCAAATAACAAAGATGCACATTTTCGATATACACTCATTGATGACGTCCAGGTTAGATTAAAACATTTCGAACTTGAAGCTCTAGACAATAATAACGTGACAATATTCAACTACAAGGATCAACAAGATACATCTTATTAGTAACTGCTTCAAATTAATGAGCTACACGTGTTACATATAAGAGTTCAATTTGGCATGCTAAATCATTTTTGCACTGAAACGTTATATTTATGAAAAACAAAAAAAATTTTAGATTTTTTTTAGAAATGCATGTTACCCCCTGAGATTTTGTTTTTAAGTCATAGTATTGACATGTTCCTAATCATGCTGAAGACTTGTAAAATATTTTATCAAGATATTTGATCTACTTTATAATTAAGTTATGACTTAATGGTTTGTTCCATGATACAATATAATGTGAAGATTATTGTGATTTAAAGATTGAATAATGTCATGATCATGATATAATAATGTAAGTAAAATCATTGATTGTGTGCTGGGTGTTTTGAAAATTATTCATAAAATGTAAATCGGTTAAACATTGTATTTCAAAGGTCGCTAAGACTTAAGAACGTCTGTGTAATATTTATTGTATTGCATTTAAAACACATTTTATTTCAAGATATCTTCGCCACTACTGCGCTATGAAATGATTTCATTTACTTTGTATTTTTTTTTGTAAATTGAAGCCGTATATATTTTAATGTAAAGAAAGAAAAAAAAAACCACTTTTTTTATATTTTAAAATCAGTTTAATCAAATACAATGAAATCGTTAAAATTTCAGAAAATTAATCTTAGGAATTACGTAATACAAAACACTCTTTAATGGAGAAACTGTATGACTTGTTAATGAAAGTTAAAAGAGCTCAATAACAGTGATACATGTTGTGTGATGCGGCATTGTCATTGTAATCGACAACATAGATATGCCAGGGATGCAGGTAAGTAAATGCCAAATTATGTTTTCTTTTCTTAAGTTGCCAAGCGTGTTTATTGAAAATAAACAGGAAGTAATCATCCTTTTCTTGACACATATGAGGAATACCTCACGTTCACCACTGGCGTGTTTAAAACAGACATTTAAACGATAAGAAACAATAAGTAAAGTTCCCTTAAGAACCTACGGTCTCATAGAGGCAAATGATGAATAGAATTCAACTGTCAGTAATACGGTCACATGAAGGAATTGCTTAGTCATCCTCTTCTCACCAATTTGTCGGGTACACGTTTGAAGCTGAGTGGACTTGGGGGGGGGACTTCCACCATGACCATAAATATCTGAGATTCGAACCCAAGAATCGATTATATTATCACGAGGTTGACATCACTAAATATCAGCAATACGACGCGATGTCAAAATTAAAAATAAAATGAAATAATTAAACTCAATTAAAATTACACTGCGGCTGATGAGGTGTGAATTGTGTGTCTACTAGCTGTATCCTACAAAACCTTTGCATAGAGTTATATCCCCTTAGGCTTGATCGGTAGGCTAGGTTATATTTTGGTTTCGGGCAGATCCGATTTTTTTGTATGATTGAATTTTAAACTGGAAAAGATGGGTGAACGTTTGGGGGCTTTCACCAGGACCTGAAAAAAAAAAAAATCTACAGTTATCACTAAGACACATTGGTATTTACACATTACATATTTGTAGCATTAATTAATCAATGAATTTAACTTGTTCAATAGACTGTCCAGGTGGATTCTGGGGAATGGATTGTACGAATAAATGTGTTCAGATTCCTGTAATGTTGACGGTGGATGGTGTCCAATACAGATGAATTGTTTGGGTTTTACAAACCCGCCGATTTGTAATATTCGTGAGTCCCCCCTGTTGCATGTACATTATCATTAATTATGTATAAGCAACTACGTTTTCTATTTGTAAAATAGCCCGTGTTATTGACTTAATAAGACGATAAAGCTATTATTTATTTTATGTAGAAAGCCCTAAACTAATTGTGGACTGTTCGCATTAAATCAACCTTCTGAGTTCAGATTAGTTCAGTTTTACTTGCGCTTTATCCACGATGTTACTTTAACTTTTTTAAAACTACATGCAGTGCTGACAATTCATAACAATTTTTCTTTACCATAGCTGGGTTGTTTTTGATACTCCTATCAGTATGAATACTACATGTTCCACAAAGTTGTAACCTTATCATTATCGACTACTATTTACAGTAATAGTAACTGATACACTGCTACTTTTATTCTCAAAGCTTGACAAAAGTTCTTTATCGTAATTATCGAGACTACAGGTATTCCGAAAATGTCGATGTTGAAAGTACCAGTTTTAGATTCGTGTTGTGACCTCTACCCATGTGCTTTTAAGCCCGCCTCTGTTTCTTTTTAAATATTGAGCTTACATGTTGTGTTTTTAGAGCATTTTCGAAAAAAAAATGCTCTATTGTCCCCGTTTTGTCTGTCCGTCCGTCAGTCCGTCATCACCCTAGATCTCAACAACCATAAGTCCTAGACCCATGATGTATATATCATTTTGTAGGTCTTGGCCTGCCAAGAAATGACTTTTTTTCCATTTTGCGATCTGACCTCTCAGGGCCGTAAAAGGGGCCTTAGTACCGGTTTTTACTATATAAGCTATATTAATAAAGGAGCGCTATATCTCAGCAACTTTAAGTCCTAGACTTATGATGTATATATCATTTTGTAGGTCTTGGCCTGCCATGTGTACATCAAAAGTTCATTTCGCGATAGGACCTCTGAGGGCCGGGCTTTAGGGCTCCTAAGGGGCTTATATATTATATATACACCTTGTACGTTCAATAGCCCGTTCATTTGGTGCGAAATACTGCAGCACGTAGTTTCACCAAGGTTTATTAAGAAACTCATCAAATGAAATGGTAAGATTGTGTTCTGAGTTTAATTGAAAGTATCAGAGCTATGCAACAATTGACGGAGTTTTCGGACGATTAAATGACTATAATTTCGAATGTTTTCAATTATGAGTCCTATTTCAGTGACCACAAACCACTTGTAGTTAGATTTAAGAGAAAATATTTTTTTTTCAAATATAAAGAAACGTCTTTATAATTTTTTTTTTACAGATATATGCATTACACAATTGAATTTATAAACATTTCCAAAATTTACAAATATTTACTGAAAGATAGCATACGTACTGATGCATAACATGAAAATGCGCTAACACGTCATGTGTCCAGAATGGAACAGGCTTAATAGCTTGTTTTTTTCTGAACGTAATGAAAATTCTTAATTATAATTATTTAGCATGCCCTGATAATTACCGGGGAAACAATTGCTCATATACATGCAGCGTTCATGGTCTAAATGGATCATGTAATGTGGCAGTATGTGGAATAAGAATAATGAAAAAAAAATTAGTCATATACCTAATGGCCATGTAGGTATCGCGAGTACTTTAATTTTTAAGATTGGTAGAGATATTTCTTTCACAGCATGATTTTAATTATATTTGATTTCGTCTTACACAATCAATGTATTTCACTCTATGAAAACGGGTTTACAACCTGTGAATTCTATTTCAATCATCTATTATTAGAAAACACCATCTACCAAACATCAAGCCAGTATGTCTTGAAGTTTAGGCAATTAGTTAAGTCTCATTGGTCGAGGTTTTTGGTTGCTGCTTTGCTAATAGCTAGGATGTAATTAGTATGTTGTGTTAGATGTATTGTATAGTAAACAACATGTATTAAAGGGAGTGATAGTGTAACTTCATTGATGTTGTGTTGATATGTGTAACAATAGCTTTAGATAGATTCATACAATTTTAGAACCACTGGTTTAGTTGGGTGGTCAACATTGAAAGTTCATGGGCCAAAGACACAGGCAGAGTTTTTGATAATTAGAATTCCAGCGTGTTATCTTTGTTTTGGGTGGAATAAATCTGTCAATGAGCGTCGATGACACCGGATGTACGTGATAAGACGTAATTAGGGAGACAAAGAAATACTAGCCCATAGTGAGTTTTAGGCCGCACCAATCCCTAGGCTGGAATAAGATTCATTAATATGTAAATGAGTTAGAAAGGTTGTTAGGGAGCCAATCAGAAGTTCTGGGCGTTTGGGGCACGTGATAATTAACCATCACATAAAAAGAGATGTAGCGAAAATTTCGAGAGACCTACGAGATACAGACCGACAGTTCGACAGACTGACGATAGAGACATCAGGACACCAGTTGTAGAGAAAGTTAGAGGAGAAGTTAGTGGAGAAATAGTAGAGGCACAAGCTATCAAGTTATTGAGTTTTACAGTACACAGTCAAAGTCTATTTTATTGAAATATCTCTGGATAATCCTTTCGGGGACCCAGAATACTAAGTGTCAAAGTATGTCTGTATAATCCTTTCGGGGACACAGAATACTAAGTGAGTGTACGAAGCATTTTTGTGAATACTGCTGCAACAAGTTCAGATTACATATGTTTTCTCATTATTTAATAAATATAATTGAATCGTGGAACTTTGCCTTATTGATTGGTGTGTTGTTTGAGAGTGCAACGAGACTGAACGCTACTTAAGATTATAAACCAGTTATGATATCGGCAGCTACATAAAACCAGTATAGTTATTTGAAGCAGCAGTGAGGAACACACAGTGTTACCTTGGAGAAGCATTACATCAACAAGCACATAACATTATATAACAAAAATATAGTGTTACAATATGTCTTGTATAGTAAACACCATGTATTAAGGGGAGTGATAGTGTAACTTCATTGATGTTGTGTTGAGATGTATTGTATAGTAAACAACATGTATTAAAGGGAATGAAAATGTAACTTCATTGATGTTGTCTTGACATGTATTGAATAGTAAACCACATGTAAAAAAGTTCAGTCGTTATATACTGGGATATGATAACACTATATGCAAGATTGTCTTTATACGGCGCTGTTCAATTAAGTCGGCATACAATATCAGTTAGGTCTGAACAATTAACCCCTTACACAACAGGTTCAGAGATAAATTAGTAGGTCATCCTTTATAATGCAAACAACTCATCTGTGTTCTGAGAATAATAGTTACAAATAATTCACAGTTGTTTGATAGTAATTGAGCTGGTCAGCTGATTTCGTTTGATCAAGCCGGATACATTCAACAGACTAACTTTACCACGGTATTTATTTTATTTTCTGTTTTGATTAAAAAGTTAACAGACAGTACACACAGTGCAATACTTCAAATTCACAGACTCAAACAAGGCATACACAAAAACGTGTCATTTCATTTACATCCAAACAAATATTCATAGTAATAGCACTGAGCAGTTTAATGGCGTAGCCACATACACAAATAAAAAAAAAAAAGTAATTGCCTGTGCATTAGCCCAACTTCCTGTATAAATGTCATTCGCATACAATAAATTAGATTTAAATCTTAAGTCTTTCAATCCGTATTGATCGACATATTATATAATGTAAAATTGTTTAAGCTGAACTTAAATCTTATATGTATCAATATTGTGAGAAGACCATGTAATAGAGAAATATCTAAAGTGTGGTTAAACATTCTATACAATATGAAGCCAAACAATTGAGTTAAAGCATGAGGTAAGCAAGTAGGTTTGGAATTAGGTTTGGTTAAATAGAACATGTGTCGCACTTCGTACAAAAATATAATGTAATCAATACACTACATACAAGAATTGAACTTTTCATAGTTCTTTATTGTTAAATAAAGCAATGTCCTTGTGAAAACAATACAAACTAAAACGTTGGGATCCACTGTTAAATATCGGGTTGAAAAAAACAACTGAACTTTTAACAAGGACTAATATAAACATTTAACATAATTTAAACAAAAAAAAATGAAATTTAAATATTTTAATAGTGGTAAACAAAAATATAGAATGTATTAGCGATTCACAAGCTAGACCTTACAATGTTATACTAAACAAGAATTTCAATAACAAGTATTCTAGAACCTTAACTGATAAACGCATCAGCGTGTTTTATTGAAAATCGTGAAAAAAAATGAAATGAAAAATAATAAAATGCCAATAAAAAAAATAAAAAAGTGAAAAAATCTTTTGTGAAAGTTTTGGAAAAATAAAATATTGAACATCAAATAAAGCTAGGTAACTGTTTCAAAACCATAATTGACATCGTCCAGTATCTCCATGACACGAGGTAATACAGCCATATGGACATGGGTTTTTTTTTTACACATATATTAAACACTTTCTGAAAAAAAAATATTTTAGTGGACATTTTCAACTCGAAAAGAGAAAAATACGCAAAAAAAAATATTTTTAGAAACTCCATGATTTTTGTTTTAGTTGATTTAAATTTAATGCCAAGTTTTATAAACAATGAAAAAAAAAAGAAAATAGAGGAAAGAGAGGGGAAAGGGTTGGTGGTCGTTGTACCAATATAGATAATAACGATTTGGTTTCAGCGCTAAATATATATATATATATATATTTATATTTATATACATACATACATGGGTGCCTTTCAAACGACCATCTACAAGAATAATTTTAATACATTTTTAATAAAACAACGCTTTGTTTATTCAAGAATAGTACATGACTCAGATGTTACTTGACTAATTCATTTCATCTTATAAACTACATAATAACAGTATATTACGATCTTCCCGAATCTCAACTCTGGCAAGTTTTATCCATATACACTGTCTCTAGCTATTCGTCACCAAAACCCCACCCCTTTTCTAGCTTCTGGCCGGAACTGGCGTTCTGTATCGTAGTCCACAGCTAGTCAAGACGACATAAATCTTTAGCAAGCATGTCTCGTGTCCAATAGCTACTGGTTCCCTATATATGTAAATATATATATATATATATATATATATATATATATATATATATATATATATATATATATATATATAATACACATCAAATAGTTTCATATTCACTAATTGTTACATTCTCGTACTGTGCCGCCATATGTTGGGGCTTTGAGTCACTTTGACTTGATGTGTTCAAAACATTTGGGAAAATTAAAGCAAATGTATTAGTGATTTGGAGACATTCATTCATAGAAATGTTGTCATTTATTTTACCCTGGACGAGACATCACGTGATCTCGTAAAAAAGTACGTTGAGATCCGGGACTCTAATGAGGCAGGTTGACCTGGCCTTTAATATGTCATCTCCATATAATTGGCAACGCCTCTGTAGTAATTAAAACAGCTGACCAGGCCTAAGCCATTGCCATCTGACGGAGTTAATCTACATCGAGTTAAGCTATTTTGATTAGCCGGAAATCGTTCAAGTACTGGTAAACTCATTCCGACCTGGTCCTATTATTATGCCACTAAGTAACTTAAAAGGTAAGTCTAAAAATAATATAATTTTCATATTCATATATCTAACATTGCGTAGAATTAGTAAATCACTTATATCTATTGAGTGAATGGCATGACTTTATATAAGACCGAATGAGTTGGAGATCTACAATCATGCAATAATGGATGGAACTGCATCCTCAAAAATCTAAGAAAATTATAGTATATTTCAATGTTGTTAATTAATATTGAAAATTGTAGTGTGTTTTCATCGTCGTACTTAATTTATTCGGAATTTATCGATTGCCATATAAAAAGGAACACTTAGAACGCTGAAAAAATGCAGTCAAAATTAATACCTTATCTCAATGTTTTTAGTATAGAAATTATACATTAGCCATTTGAATAATAAATAGAAATATCAACTTACTAGGCGTCTGTGTTGTTTCATACGAGTGCTGGTATTCATTGTTCTGCTTGAAACCTTCATACGACTGGAACTTAGTCTCTCGGTGATTCTCATTGGTTTGTCTGCTTCTTGTCTGTAAGCGTTTCCTTCTTGTTTGACAAACTACACCGATCACAACAGCAATGACTGTGACAACAAAGACACCAATAGAGGTGCCTACTTCTATGCCAGCTTCAAACGTCATTTCTTTGTAATCCATCCCTGGAGCAGTTGTAAATAATAAACTTCAACAATTTCATTTATAGCACGCTATCATTAGGGCTTTAATTGATATAGATGTAAATTTCATTAAAATGTATTCCAGTACAAAACACAGAGTTATAGTCATATATAATGAATGTGAAGTTAATCTCTTCCAAAAACAAAAACACATTTTTAAAACGTAAAAGAAATATAGACAAAGGTGAGGTCTTTTTTTTCTATTTTTAAGATTTCGGAAATTTCCTACCAGAAATATAACACTGAACGTTAAAAAAAAAAAAACAAGCAACTTATAATTACTTTGTTCACAGAAATGACCGACATATCCAGACAGACAGCTGACACAGTATCCATGATCGCTACAGGTTAAATCTTTGCAACCAGGCGGACAGTGAAATGAACAGTTTTGACCATAAAAACCTGAAGTGCAATCTGTTTTAATCATTAGTAGGGCTATAGTTACACGACAATATATACAGATACACAGTTATTTACACATCAAAATGATTACATTTTAGTATCCAAAGATAAACACAAGTAAACTTAAAATTGGATTTAAAAAAAAAATAAATAAAAACCTTGCAAAATGAATGCGACATTTTGCAATAAAATTATATTAGTTATAGACGTTTTATTAAACTAGTGCAAGATTGTCAATTCATGAAGCAACTTTTTAATATTTTATGGACACTTACCAGACGGGCAAGACGGAAGAGACAAGTTTTCACAAGTTGCTTCACAAAGTCCAGTAACTCTATTACAAATTTGTTGAAGACACTTCGTACTGCAACTGTTGATACAGTTATGTCCCCATTTGGATTTTTTACATTCTAAAAGATGGCATATATTTTAAAAATTCAGCTTATATGAGAGTCAAAATAAACACATGTAACGAATCAATATTTTTTTTTTCAAATTTATACCATACATATGAGTTACCTTTGGAATAAAACTATTGCAATAACTGGGGTTATTTTCCCCCATCATAAAATATATTTATTCTTATAATATTTTTTTTTAAAATTATAGCCTACTGGGTCTTCATATCATGAGTTGTCCACAGAATATTATTAAGACTGGCGCCTTTTGATTCACGTTCACTCTATCATCGCCGTACATAGTAAATACCATGTAATATTTATAACATATGAATGTTGGAGGTTATCTTGAAACTTTATTTATAAGTTCTGTGTAGCTGTAACTTTAACAATATTGTATAATACATTATTATTTTATTTATTTGAAAAGTGTTACTACACGATACGAGTAAAAGAGTTAAGTATATTATACATATAAATAATGGAATTTCTTCTTAAATTTTTTTAGTTTTGTTATTAAATTAGGTTTATATTGATATTTTGATTATGTGCAACTATGAAATTGCTTATGTTAAGTAATTTTAAAAAAAAATGTATTCACACCTTCGGCTATGGTGGAAATGAAAGAAGGGCACCATAAAAAACACCCCATTAGTGATTTTAAGGTTTATGAGACTTCACATACACATAAATTTAACATTAGAAAAGTCAAAGTTAATACCTAATCAAAGACTAAAATATGATTAACAATGTGTTGTACGTTTTAAATATTCTGTGTCTAATTATTTATAATGAATAATAAAATATGTATAAATGTTATCAGTTTCTCTGTGACTTTTCTGGCCATTTAATGTACATAAACAAGTCATGTAATAAAGTATACAAATGACTTGGCTTAACTCTCTTAATAAATAACAAGACTTAATAACACAAATGGATTACGTTAAAGATAACAAGAATAATACGCAGGAAGGTGAAGTTAATGGCATTAATTGCATTTTTACTTTCATATAAGAAGTAATAATCCAAGCTAAATAAATATTTATTAGCGATATTGGTAAACTGAGAATTACATCAATTGTAGGTTGTCAAGTCAGATCCTTGTTAAGTCATTGAGGGGGGGTATATATGGTCATTGTGAAAGTTCCATATCCCGTGGTATGTCCAAGACCATTTACACTTCCAGCTGTGGTGTGGATAAAAGAAGGGGTTTGCAATACCTAAACGTTGTCCAAACTACGGGGGTGGGGGGAGTAATAGTTTTATGTGTAGATTGGTGACGCTTAGATAGCTAACGAGATCTTCATTCAGCAGCCCGATATACAGACTGTGGGTTAGGAGTTAGACTCCAAGTGTGTCCAATTACCAAGCAATGCCCACCCTTGTGCCCCCATCGCACTATCGACTACGGCGGTGATGAAAGAAGGGCACAATAAAAGCGTCCCCTAAGAATATTTAATAGGATCTGAGAGATCAATATCTCAACATTCACTGTACAATCTGTTTCCCCCTTTCAGTACATAAAGTGGAAGCGCAATAGAAAAAACGTATGTCTATTTATAAATATACTGGCATCTTGAAAATTACAGCGGGTTGGGAGGACGTGAAGTGTGCTATACAGGCCAAACTTTATTGTTAGAAAATACCTCGAGTTTAACTTCCGCATTGGTGTTTTTCTTAACCCTATTCTTAGTAGTTTGTGTTACTTGAATGTCTAAAAGACATTTATATATTCGACGGAATGAAAATTCTAATATTATTTGAATACTTATTTTTCTTCATTGTTAATTTCGTTTACTTTCAAGCTGATGGTAAAAGTTTGATTTGTTTTATTAATTAAATTTAAAACTGAGATAATTTTCATCGTATAAAAATATATACTTTATGTGGCGGTTTATTTTATCCGGCTAGAAAGTCCATGTTTGAAATTTCAATATATAACTTGCTATACAAAATTTTAAAAGAACTACTGTGATAAAGATCAAAGCTTAAATTGACTCTATTACTATTTGTAAGAATTTAGATGTATATTGTGTATCCCATAAACACAATTGGGTCATAGTTAGTCATACCATACATTCCCAAACAGTGTATTAAAAAGTTTTATAGAAACCTCATTCCCTAAGTGAAGATTTGTCTTAAAGCAAAACTACAAATAAAAATGCAATTATTATATAAAAGATAATAGGAAAAATACCCACGAATGTATCGAACTCTCTACCAAATGAAATTGTATATTATGTTAAATATTTAAAAAAAATTACTAAATAATAATCATGACGATTTGCAAGGAGTGTTAATACTAAATTTATACAAAACTAGATGCTTGTAATTGTTTAAACAGATTTAAATTTTATTCACTTAAGCTTAGTTTATTTTAAGCTTTTTTTTTTTAATGCCACAATTTTCAACTCAAAGATTTCTCTCTCACTCTTTAATAAACTTTAAATTCTGCGAGTCTGTTCTAAATATTGTAACTCACTTAAGCACCTATTCTAATTTGATGAAAAATCTCAAAGCCGACACACATATCTATTGTACATGACATTGTCATTAACGATTTTTATAATTTCATATCCATAAAGTGACATTTTTACAACGTTTTTATTAACTTCACTTCTTGTTTGTCTTTCCAGGGTCACTTCAAGTTTGTCTTTCTGGGGTCATTTCTTGTTTGTCCGAAATTGGGCAACATAATTCCACCCAAAGTCAGTAATTATTTTTAGTACAACAATCATCAATTTCTACCGTGGTAATAAAATATACCCACCAATATTCATATGTGAATATAATCCTAAAAATTACTTGACAAAATACACATCTTAAATATAGCCACAATATAGACAATAACTATTTGTCAGATGTGTATCTGACAAACGAAGCATAAACCATAATTAATTAAATGAAAATACAAAATGTATTCATCAAATAATAAATCATCACGATGTTATTGTTTGTGTAGACCAGTGGTTCCCAAACTTTTTTCACCCATGGACCCCTTTTATTGTCAAAACTTGCCCACGGACCCCCAAGTAAAAAAGCTACATAAATTCATGGTATGAAAATTATAAATTAAAAAAAAACAACATTCTGTTGAAAAAGTATTTATTGAAATTATAATGTTCGTTTAAAATAAAAAAATAATCACTTGGGTGAACTTGATGAGATGATATGAGTGTATTTATGTCCAGCTCAATGTTTGTGAGTAGTGAATGAAACTTCCCACGAGCACTAATTTCTGGTCGGTTTCTTTTTTTTTTTAATTGCCTTTGTGTGTGATGAAGTTCATAACGGCACTGAATCCACGTTCTACCAAATAGTAAGACGGAAAATCAGTCAACAATTTCTATACAATAACCCATAATACGGCATATAAAATAGTGATCTCTTATTATAACCAGAATTTGTGGTAACCTTGTTTAAAAATTGGTTTAAATTCCTCTTTGTGAATATTTCAATAAGCTGCTTCTTTATTATTAGTAAGGATTCATCATTGTTTAGGATCTGAGTTTGTCCAAGCGTGAAAGGGCTCTACGCCCAGTTGGGAATATCCAAGTGAAAAATGTCTTCAAATCTTTGGTTCAGGTCTGCATGAAGAACCGTTAAGTGTTGACAGTAAGCAAGCTGATCTTCAACTTTATTTTGCAATTTCGAAATATTTCGAATCTGGGAACATTATCCTCTTTCCAAGTTTTGTTTGCGCAGAAAAGGTTTTGCCACAAACGCAGCCATTACGCTTTTAGCTTTAATTAAATTGAATTTGTCACCTTATAAGTTCAAATTAGTTTCGTTAAATTTGTCAACTGAATCACTCATATAGGCTATGGTAAATTGTGTCGCAAATCATTGTCTTTGCTTTACATGAATTCCAACACTAAATCAAAGAGCGCAAATAATCGATTTTAACATGCACCTTTAGATAACCGACGTACTTCTATAGTAAGCATGCACATGTATAGTCTTCGTCATTTTTCAAGCAAATTTGAGAAAACAATATCTAATTTTAGACATTCCTTCTGATTTTATTAACTGCTTTATTGACTTAATCTAGTGGTCTATGCAAAATTTCACTAAGATTTTTTTGCGACCAAATGATGTCAATGAAGGACACAATGCACTAAAAATACATTTGGTGCCGCTTGTTTTATGTATGCCGGACAACCTCTTTATCTTCCAACCATTGCCCTAGCACTGTCAGTAGCAACAGATATGGTATTAGTCAAGGGTAAAGACTTAACATTGAAAAAATCTTTTTAATTCAGTAAATAACGTTTCACCTTTTGTTTCCAAACATTTTGCAAATATCAATATATTTCTTCTTTTACAAATCTTATATAAGCTAAAAGTAAAGCTTCGTTTCCTGGTAAAGTGAACTCGTCAAGCTGTATGGAAAATTCAGAAGTTTTTAAGTAACAACATAAAGAATTTTCAACAGACTGAGCCAATTCGTCAATCCTTCTTTGTACTGTATTATTACTCAGTGGAATTCTTTTTATAATATCGAAAGCTGGTTTGTGCAAAACTCTGCGTATTGCCTCACTTACAGCTGGTAAAATAAGTTCTTCACCAATAGTATGCAGCTTTCCGGACTTTGCAATCAATAAAGAAATGTTATAAGAAGCAATCAGTCCATCATCATCTCGCTTAGATGTTAACCCTATGAGTTGTTGCAGTGACAGTATTTTCTAATATTTTTCTTTGACTGTGGAAAAAAAAATGTTAATTCCTAAGACTGAGAAAATTAGTTTATACACTTTGTATCACCATAACATAGAACTATATTTGATGTACAATGTACAGCTATTTTATAGTTTATATTGTAGACACGTGCATGCAGCGACGTCATTCCATTCCTGCATAAAGTATAAACGTGTTTTTGGCCATCTGTCTCACACCGTGCTATGCTTGTTATTAATTTGATTAGCGTGCACTACTAGTTTATTTCATGTTTTTTATTTGATTTCCATAATAATATAAATAGATCATAATTTTACTATTTTACATTAAACCTTTCACGGACCCCCTAAAGTTGTTCAGGGACCCCCAAATGAATTTTAATTTTCCACGGACCCCCTGAATGATGCCAGGGACCCCTGGGGGTCCATAGGGACCACTTTGGGAACCATTGGTGTAGACCATGAAATCTGACTCCACAAAGTTCATTTATCAGTTCACCATATACATTCTTCCAAGCGTCCTTCACATGTACGTGTAGACTCCAACATCTGTTTATGGGCTGCACTTGAGATGATGTCAGAAATTATGTTGTCCTCTCCTATAAGCCAGACCCTTTCTCTCAAAAGTGGCGTAACGAGTCTCAGCCGGCAGTAGTTGCTTGCAGACATACATCACTAACTGAGGTTCTATGATAAAATCTGCAGCCCAAGACCTGGTTTCGTCCTTAATCATGAACCGAGAATCATCGGAGCACTGACTGTTGCTATCTGATACGTCATCGTTGTCCATCTGATCACTGGCAGGTCCCAATTTATGCAAAATAACATCTACATGGTTGCACTCAAGTTGTGAGATTTGTTTATATTTCTGTAAACGCAATTATGGCGTGTTCTCTTAAATCGAGTTGAGCAACTCGAACTTCATTTCTTTGTAGTTGCTTTCGTCTGACTATTCATAATTATGACACATCGTCAACGCCCTGCCCTGTACTAAGTTATTATTATTGAACAACGGGGTTGGATTAACGTTCCAGGTATGACCCAATTCAATTTCTTCATCTCAGTCTGTAGTCTCTGCATTTCTAATCTCCCTCCTCCCTTCGCCTTAATTTTTCTTCTTCTCTTTCCTTCTGTGTTGTTCATCTTTTTTTTTTTCTTAGCTTCTTCTTTTATTTTTTATCGACGTACTTTATTAGTTCCTCCCCTTTTAGCATCATTAATTTTTTGCCGACTTTCGCTATTCTCTCCAAGTAATCAACAAATGATTCCGATTTAGACAATTGTTTTTCAATGAACCTGTGTTTACAATTAATAATACATACAAATTTTGTTCTAAATTTTATGAAGTGTCACGGTAACACGAGTCACTATATAGATTATTTTAATACCTGCTACCTGCACTTGCATACCCTGCTGCTCAACCAATGTACAGGATATTATAGAGCCTCTAATTTGACTCATTCGTTAGTATTTTTTCACATTATGTCCAAAGTCTTCAAGATCAACATTCCAACCGCCTCTTGAACAGCATGCACCAAAAGACACTTGGGAAAAAAATCACACAGAAACTCAACACTGTGCAACTCATAAACCAATACATAACAATATATTGACATATAAATTAATTATTTATGTATCAACTAATGTAAATATATTTTAGTCCAGTATATTGTATTCACTTACGCTTTTAATGTGTGTAATGAAAATATTTGTAAGATATAAGGAATATATTTTATGTCCTTTTAGTGCATTTTAATATATTTTTTTAAATTGTTTCTTTTTACTTTTTATTAAAACATAACAGTTAAACATTAAAAGTGTTCAGTATTTTGCTCACTTAAGCACCGCGGCTGAACATACGTAACTATTTTGAGATCTAAATCTCAAAGTATTTTCCCATCTATATAAATAATAGCGGTATGGGTACCGTGTTAAATAGAAAGTAAAGAATTAATACAAGATTATTCCAGTTTAAGATTGTCAAACGTAAACATTATATTAATAAAAATCATGAGAAAATCGGATCTGTCCGAAACCAAAAATAATTTATAGTCTACTGATCAAAGGTTTTGCAGGGTACATCGAGTTATAAATATTACTTAGAAGTTGTAATGTACAAGATAACACTACTCAAAATTTAGCGTCTCAATTTATAGAATATCTTAAAATAAATGTACATTTTATTTGATATCAATGTAACTCCTAATAGTGCAAGATGTTACTTCATGCACTCGAAGTTATCAATATAAATATATTGTCATGCAGAATCTGTATATCTGAAAAGTATTCACTTTCTCACTAAATTAGTTAGAATAGTTTTAATTTTGAATTATAAGATTAGCTGACACACAAACAGAAAATATACAAATAACTGATAGGGAAGTTAACTGAAATCTTTTGAAAACTCAAAAAAGACAAACAAATAAAATGATATTGTGTTGTAAAATTTCATAAATATAAAAAGTATGTTTTTAGATTTTAAACCTTAACAATAGACGGTCTCTGACTTAGTCTAAGTACGTAATGATATAGTATTAAAATAGGCCGACCTGAGCCAAGTGCAGCTCGACACCCCAGCCGCTGACAGGATCTCATGGCGATGCTGCAGAAAACATTCAGCTCCATATTTGAAAGGAGACCGTCAGCCCAAACTTAATGCTGCCAAATGTGTTTAATTTTTTTCTTCACTTTATAAACACATGTGTGTCCTTTTCTTTAAAAAAATATAAATTGGTCACCTTGTATCAGAGAGAGAAGAAGAGAAAGAAAAATTGTATGTTGCCCTTGTCCAATATTACATTTCTAAAATACATTGTAATTATTTATAATATCTTTGCAAATTCGTCTCATATATATATTTGAAAAATATGTATTGTTGTAATACATTTTTCAGCTGATTGTTGCTCCGATCGTCTCCGTAACTTTAAACTTGAAACTATGTCCTTAAACAACACCGTAATGTGGACATATCAGGACCCAAGGGGTACTTTATTGGTTTATACAGTCATAGACATACAGAAGACTCCAGTGAGTAAATTTAGAATCACTGCAACTTACAAATACTTCAACATAGTGACTCTTACTTTGTGTGAAGTAATGGTTTTGGGAGGTATGTAGTCTTACCATCTCTTACAAATTTTCTGGTAACTAAATAGGCTAATTATATTTTCGAAGATTGAGGCTAATACTTGACAAACATGTATAACCTTTAGTTATAAATCAAAGTCAGCCACGTATCTATTTATATAAGTTTCAATAAAACGTTATTCTGAGTTAATTGGGGGGATTATCTCTTTTCTTCCCAATGTTACTCAAGTTTCGTAAAATGTCACCATTTTCAATTCCTGAATAAGAATTTAGTATGAGTTAGTGAAAATTTAAAAAGGAACAAAATCAATAATTGACTTACCAATTTTATAGTTAGTTAATACATCCCTTTTTTTGTTATGTTTTAATCTTTGTTGAAATATCTAAAGACATTTCAATAAAAGATTTGATTATAGGGCCCAGTTGTATTTTTAAAATAGTAATATGTTAATTTAAACTATTAAAACATTTTAGTATTCCAAAAAAAACAATGATGATAGAAACTATATAACAATATGGCCTTTTTTAAATCTTTTCCTGGATGCATTTGTTCTTCCGGCACACATTGTCACAATTTCTAATTAGAAAACATTTGTATTAAAACATTAAATAGCCCACAAAAACGAATTGTTGTGTAGATTTACACAGCATAGTAAAATTTATAACAAAATTGTTCATATTTCAGATTGTGTTTCAGGAACCTGGGGTCTAGACTGTAGTAAAACTTGTCCTCAGACATGTAGAACTTCATGTCATCAGGAAACTGGACAGTGTGTGGGCTGTGTTGGTTATAGTAATCCGTCAGACTGTACTTCAGGTTTTTGTCTTTGTATAATCTCACTACCAATCCTATGTACTTTCCCAGTGATGATATTTTTTTTTTAAATTATACAGAAAAATGATACATAAAAATAGATACACGGCATAAATCATCTTTCACTCAAAACAGTTATATTATTTACTTTGATATGTTTTCAGATATATAAACGTTTGAATTATAATTTTAAAAATACATTAATCCTATAGAAACTATGACAGTGTAATATTATCTAATTAATTTTTAAGCAGTTATTCTTTTTTTATTATTTCGTACAATCGTATTTTACAGAGCCTTAAAATAATGTCTTTTACTCGCGACTAATGTAAAATAGAGCCATCTTCTTTCTAATAAGAACTGAATAAGAACATACATAATTTGTATTTAGTTTAGTCTAAATATAACACTGTTATGTTTAACTGTCAAGCTTGTCAGCCAGGATACTTTGGTTTAAACTGTCAATACAGCTGTAGTAGCAACTGTTACAACTCGTTATGTAATGCGACAACTGGTGTGTGCATCAATGGCTGTATCGGATACACTGACCCCCCTCAATGTTCTACAGGTCAGTTTCTTAAATATAGAAAATGTGCAACATTCTTTCTAATTTCACTTGGGTCATTCCATGTCAACTCAACCAGTTTTTTGACAATTGTTCACCCGACCCCCTCAGATCTTCCTGAAATTTTTAAGGGCTTTTGGTATATTCAAAGTTGAGTGATTCCTGAAAATTTCAGGCCATATGGTCAAAAACTTTCTGGAATATGATTTTTTAAATATTTAAGGGTAGTCGCGAGTGCACGTGACATTAACATTTTCGTAAATATTTCAAAACTAAATATGGTGTCAGGCTGAAATTTTCAGTATTTACTCATTGTTTTGTCATGAGTTGAGTGATGTATTTATCTCAAGTATAGCTTGCACACATAATGCCCTAAAAATTTCCAAACATCGCACTTCAGACAGTACTCATCAATATTTGACCACGCACGCTACGGGCCTCATTAACGTGTATTATGGTAAATCAGCATAGCAATGAAATGTCAATCAAATTTTATGAAAAAATACAGTTAGTTTAAAGTTACAAAATCAAATAACAGATTGTTGGTATTTTATCAACCATACAAGCAACCAAGGCGGATATCAGCGTATGCTCATTATGCTGCCGATGCAGTTAACTGATGGTATCATATCTATGTATACACAGTCCTACTATCAAACTGTTTATTGCAATAGGCAAAATGCACATCATCATAGCAACACTGTCTTGATGAGCTGCCTGACAACATTGGTGATGAAAGGTTGTACATTAGTGAATGTTATCTAGCAGATATCGTCACGACTTGGCCAAGTTAATCTGTTTGTAGGTGTTTATTGGTTGCCCAATAGTGCATCTAATGTAGCATTAGTTTGTAATGTTTCAGAGTTGCCTGCAAACTTGCTCTTGCTACTAGCCTCTTTACTGTGCCACCAATACCATCACAAGGACTTTTTCCATGACTGGTAGCAAAAAAGTTCCACTCTGTCTCAATACCAACATCTGTTTTATGCTGAAACAGATTCTTGAAGTTTTTCAATTTTTATATAGTTCTGCTACGCCATCACTGAAGTAAATTTAGTTGGACATGTTACGAAACCCAAGGTTATGGTCAAGTCAATCTCCCAACTTACTTTGTTGCCCGTAATGACATATGCATAGAGAGCATGATCACCCCCTACCCCACCCGACCTTTATAAAGTTAAGTTAGAATACGTTAATATACATTAGATGAGAGAAAGATGTAATAGAGAATAACGCTGACAGTCTTAGAATAGACATAGGTTTTGTAGTTTGTCATAGTAGTTATGAGATTTTTAAATGAACAGAGTTGTATTATAGTTGTATTAAAATATTTGTTATATTATGTACTGCACTGAGTTCTGTTTATATATATATATATATATATATATATATATATATATATATATATATATATATATATATATATATCATGGGTCTAGGACTTATGGTTGTTGAGATCTAGGGTGATGACGGACAGACAGACAGACAGACAAAACGGGGACAATAGAGCATTTTTTTTTCGAAAATGCTCTAAAAACTTATAAACACAAAACATTTTAGGTGAAATATTATAAAGTTATTAAACTTTGTTCTTTTCTGCATCACTTAAGACCTTTAATTTTCTTTTTCAAATGCAATGAGCTAATGAGGCCAGGTAAGAAATCTGCCTATGCACGCCTCAGTTTTAATTGAGCTACTAACACAAAGTAGTAAAGTACGGTATTGTAACAAATTCTTTAATTTTATGCGAAAATATTACACTGTCGATCAGGAAAATGAGTTTGGTCTTTCTCCCTTCTTCGTCTAAGTCCAAAACCCGGGTTTGTTTTAGTTATTATAGAATAGTTTTTAATTATACGATAAAAATATTTTCTTTGCTTCACATGTAACTTGTAATCTATTTGTTGTAATTTAGAATGCCTTCAAGGTAGCTGGGGTTCTAACTGTACAAACAAGTGCAGCGTCAATTGCTACAACAACTCTTGTGACAGGTCAACTGGTGTTTGTGACAAAGGATGTAATGAATTCGGTAATCCACCAAACTGTACTGAAGGTATGTTATGAATTTTTTTTAAAATGATTTTCTTTTTGATGTTTTAAAGGTGATTATCTGCACTCTATTGGTTATATTTCTGGTGAATGGGTAGACCTTCTTAGAATGGCTGTTTGCACTGAGGGCATGCTTGACAGACTGATTCACGTATTGGTCAAGGGAGAGGACCAGGGATAGCCGGAGACAAACCAAGTTGTATTATGTGTGTGTGTATGTGTACGTATGTAGTGAACTAGTGGACATGTATACTGTACAGTTGTGGTAGAACCTTGATACAGGGGTGGTTGATATTCGTAAAGGGCTTGTTTGGAGTTGTTTATTAAATTATTATTGTTTTCAATTATAAAGATGATTTTTGTTAGTGTTTTCTTAAGTGGTGTTTGACTGTTCGATATTTGTTATCGGCATTCCATATTCTTGTAAAATAATTTACTTTGTGATATAAACTATGATGTAAACATACTTTTCCGTCAGAAGCTGTTTAATTGTATAATTATTATTAAAGTTCCCGTAAGTATGAGATGTTTATATCTTAGACCCTGCTAACCACTAGTGAGGTGGTTTTTCATAGCACCCTTCTTTTCATCCACGCCTGGATTTGAACATATAATCCACAAAATTTAGTTCGAGCTACAGCATACAGTTTTGGCTTACTACATATATTCACTCTACTCGGTGTACAATTCTTACACCCATCATTACCAAAAATGTACAGGCTATGAAAGCAACAGGTAAGACTTATGTGACGTTTTCCAGGATTTAGTAAAATACCAGTCTGTCTATGAGTTCGACACTTGTGCAGTGTAACTCACACTACTATCTGCCCACATATAAAATCGAAATAGACGATCAGGAATTTCGTAAATCGACCTTCAAATCAGGATAATTTTAACTATATTCCGATTTCTCTCTCATCCTTTTATTTCATCCCAAACTGTATCGGAATTAATATTTTTGGTATCATCACTGTTAATAATTAATTAAACTTGGTATCTAAGTAAATTTCTTGCTCTCACTATAATGATATTATTTCCCTCTCAGCATGTGCTTTCAACAAATGGGGTCCTAACTGTACCAAAGATTGTGGCACCAACTGTTTCAATCAATCCTGTACCAGTACTACTGGAGTTTGTAACCAAGGATGTAATGGCTACAGCAATCCACAGAACTGTACCATTGGTAAAGTTGCATTTTTTTTTCCATTCAGGTGTCTGCATTATATGGATAGATAGACACACATGTAGACAGACAGACAGACAGATAATATTGAAAAAGATACTTTGTGTGTTGTGTGTATTTATGTGTGTATATATGTTTATGTTATTTTGTTAAGCTAAATGTGTCGATTACCATTCAAGTTAGTTTCATTAGATTTGTGGTAGCTGCATTACTTAAGAATGAACAGACGGTTTCTAACCGAGATACTAAACTGAAATAAATGTTAGAGATATAAATAAGTATTTTGTGTGATATGTTTTATATGAAAACAAAAGCATGCTTAATTATTGGCCATTCAATATTGTGTTATATGTTTAGAATAATTTTCACGCTCTTGAGATACAAAATATGTAACTCAATATAACACAGTAGTTTTATCACTCGACTATTGATATCGTGTTTATTAATATTGAATGAAACATGACATTTAGTGACGTATACTCAGGGGCGCCGAGAGCCAACAAGGGCCCCAGGGCAGGACATCATTGCGGGCCCCTTAATAAACAATGAGTCGTGAAAAAAATTGACATGGTCGGGGCGGCGGGCCCCCTTTCAGATACGGGCACCCTGCAATGACCCCCCTGCCCACCCTCTTGGCGTGCCTGCGTATAATGAATTAAACATGACTCATTTCGTGACGTATACTGAATGAAACATAACTCATTTCGTGACGTATACTGAATGAAACATGACTCATTTAGTGACGTATAATGAATGAAACATGACTCATATCGTGACGTATACTGAATCAAACATGACTCATTTCGTGACGTATACTGAATGAAACATGGCTCATTTAGTGACGTATAATGAATGAAACATGACTCATATCGTGACGTATACTGAATCAAACATGACTCATTTCGTGACGTATACTGAATGAAACATGGCTCATTTAGTGACGTATAATGAATCAAACATGACTCATTTAGTGACGTATAATGAATCAAACATGACTCATTTAGTGACGTATACTGAATCAAACATGACTCACTTAGTGATGTATACTGATGCCTTTTCTCAGAAAGACTCACTTAGTGATGTATACTGATGCCTATTCTCAGAAAATTTATAGGAATCAGACCATTTTAGCTAAATATTTGATTATTAAAAATAATACTTAACACTATTTAGTAAGTTTTTGTTGTTCTATGTTTCTAATATGTGCATGCGCTCTATAATTAGTATATTAGATATTGTGACCTGTGCATAAAAATTGGAATTAGTAATCGAATTTAAACTTCGAAATTATTTCGATAACTGAGAAGGAAATGGTAAAAACTGAAATAAGAATAAATTAGAAGAAATTTTGTTAAATGAAATTTTAAATTAGAAACTGTAGAATTTTAAAAAAAAAGATTTTTGTTCTTATTTTTAGCAAACCAAGACAACCGTGTTCAAAAATGTTCTGGATCAGACTTCGGGGCAGGTTTTGGGGCAGGCTTTGGCACTGGTGTTGGGGTCGCCATTATATTAGGATTAACGACATTTTTGCTGCATCGCCTCGTACACAAACAACGCATGGAGTCGACAGGGAAACCTCCGCATGGATCATACGACCAAACTGCTGCGGTCGCTAGCGGTGAAAAGCATCGCTATGAAGGAGTCCAGCTGGAGAAGAACGCGGTGGACAGATCTTATGAACAAATAGATACTACAGGGGATCATGTTGACTCAGGGGGTCATGTTGACACAGCGCCGGCAGAGCAAAATATTTATGACAAAGTGGATGAACAAGTGTAAATATATAACACGTAGTTATATTTTGTAAATATAAGTGTGCAGAGCTGTAAACAGGTAAATAGATGAGTGTACATTATAAATAAGAAAATGTAAACTAATTAATGTATGTGTATACATATAAATGTGTAGATGAAAACACGCTGATGTATGTGTAAACAGATAAGTGTGTAGATGTAAACACGCTAATGTATGTGTAAACATATAAGTGTGAAGTTGTAAACACGCAAATGTATGTGTATAAATATACGTGTGTAATTGTAAACACGCTAATGTATGTGTATAAATATACGTGTGTAGATGTAAACACACTAATGTATCTGTATAAATATACGTGTGTAGATGTAAACACGCTAATGTATGTGTATAAATATACGTGTGTAGATGTAAACACGCTAATGTATGTATATAAATATACGTGTGTAGATGTAAACACGCTAATGTATGTGTATAAATATACGAGTGTAGATGTAATCACGCTAATGTATGTGTATAAATATACGTGTGTATATGTAAACACGCTGATGTATGTGTAAACATATAAGTGTGTAGATGTAAACACGCAAATGTATGTGTATAAATATACGTGTGTAATTGTAAACACGCTAATGTATGTGTATAAATATACGTGTGTAGATGTAAACACACTAATGTATCTGTATAAATATACGTGTGTAGATGTAAACACGCTAATGTATGTGTATAAATATACGTGTGTAGATGTAAACACGCTAATGTATGTGTATAAATATACGTGTGTAGATGTAAACACGCTAATGTATGTGTATAAATATACGTGTGTAGATGTAAACACACTAATGTATCTGTATAAATATACGTTTGTAGATGTAAACACACTAATGTATCTGTATAAATATACGTGTGTAGATGTAAACACGCTAATGTATGTGTATAAATATACGTGTGTAGATGTAAACACGCTAATGTATGTGTATAAATATACGTGTGTAGATGTAAACACGCTAATGTATGTATATAAATATACGTGTGTAGATGTAAACACGCTAATGTATGTGTATAAATATACGTGTGTATATGTAAACACGCTGATGTATGTGTAAACATATAAGTGTGTAGATGTAAACACGCTAATGTATGTGTATAAATATAAGTGAGTAGTTGTAAACACGCTAATGTATCTGTATAAATATACTTGTGTAGATGTAAACACGCTAATGTATGTATACATATAAGTGTGTAGATGTAAACACGCTAATGTATGTGTATAAATATACGTGTGTAGATGTATTACGCTAATGTAAGTGTATAAATATACGTGTGTAGATGTAAACACGCTAATGTATGTGTATAAATATACGTGTGTAGATGTAAACACGCTAATGTATGTGTATAAATATACGTGTGTAGATGTAAACACGCTAATGTATGTGAATACATATACTTGTGTAGATTTAAACACACTAATGTATGTGTATAAATATACGTGTGTAGATGTAAACACGCTAATGTTTGTGCATAAATATACTTGTGTAGATGTAAACACGCTAATGTATGTGTATAAATATACGTGTGTAGATGTAAACACGCTAATGTATGTGCATAAATATACGTGTGTAGATGTAAACACGCTAATGTATGTGAATACATATACTTGTGTAGATTTAAACACGCTAATGTATGTGTATAAATATACGTGTGTAGATGTATTAAGCTAATGTATGTGTATAAATATACGTGTGTAGATGTAAACACGCTAATGTATGTGTATAAATATACGTGTGTAGATGTAAACACGCTAATGTATGTGTACATATAAGTGTGTAGATGTAAACACGCTAATGTATGTGTACATATAAGTGTGTAGATGTAAACACGCTAATGTATGTGTATACATATAAGTGTGTATATGTATGCAGGCGAGTATTTCTTTTGTAATTCAAAGTTAATATTCATGAGTTTAGTTTTCTCTCTCTTTTTTATTTTTCAAAGATTGGGATTGAAAGAGAGAAATAGCTCAATCGGGCTTACTTCAGATATCTATCACGATACTATTCAATACGCTGACTCGTCCACTAACGAGATGACAATAGTACATTTCCACTTCACCCTACGTTATTGCTCCGACATATTTCCGATAACATAAAAGTCTATTTGTGAATCTTACCTTATTCATATAGAGATGTATTTCATAATAAACAGTGTCTTAAACATAATCGTTACGCTGACACTAAATGTCACTCTCTGATCAGTAAAAACAAAAGTTTTTTCTAAACCATTTTTAATTTGCAAATTGTTCAACACCCATTCAAATAACAAAATAAAGCACTATCAGGGGACTTAACTACAGCATTTAATATTTGTATTAAAACAGACTTATCTTCCCAGGCTATTTCGCAGTGTACGTGGGGGTTTAATTATATATATATATATATATATATATATATATATATATATATATATATATATATATATATATATCACTTTGCATAAAAACGTTAATAAATATGTTGTAGAATTCAAGACAATAGAATCTGACTGCGCTGCAGGAAAAATAAATGTTTAATCTGATATTACTTCAACTTCCTTGAGTTATCAACTCATTAATTACCAACTAATCGGTCAGTATGTACATGTCACATTATGATGATAACATACAGTTAAGGGTAAATTCTATTCGACGAGGCGCAGATATTGTCAGTGGGGAATGTAAGTATTTTTGTGTATTGGTTGTGTTAAGAAACATCATATCATAATTGTGACAATATAAATTTGAGCTACCATCATCCACCACAATATGCATACAAGGCCGTAGCCAGGATTTTTTTTTCGGGCGGGGGGGGGCTGTGTGGAGAGTTTTATATAAGAAAAAATAGGAACACAATGATAAAGAAGTATATGTTATAATAGAATTTGATGTTTAGAATTAACTGTGGTGGGTGGGGGGCTGCATCCCCCCCAACTCCCCCCCCCCGGCTACGGCCTTGTGTTCATATGAATATAATAACCATTGACAACAATGGCTTTAAAATTATTTTTATTGTATTACAAAATCGATATCTATAAAAATATTCGATCACATTGTTACTCATGCGTAGATCGAGGCTAATTACAGTTATCGTTTTATTAAATTATTTTGTTATTATGGACCTTATAAAGTTAAACATCATCATAACACATAGCATTATTTTATATTTGACACCAGCCCCGTAGTGTGAGAATTCTACAGCAGCGGTCAGGCATTCTGCACATCAGGAGCCAGGCAATAGCAGGGGGGGCTAGGTAATACATTTTACTAAGTAGAACAAATAAGCAGATGGGGGGGCAGACAAAACGAAAATAGGGGGGGCCCGGCCCCCTGCCCCCCCCCCCGCACACTGTTTATTTGTTTAAAGGTAGTTTTTTTTTGTATTTTTTTTAAATGTGTTGTTTTGTTTCATTGTAAGATACACTATTCCTACACTAAGCAGCCCACTGTTGTTGAGTCACACAAAGTAAGAAAATTAAAAAAAAAACGTTACCTATGCCCAATAGGCCAGGGGTCGTTAATCTTTTGAGACGAAAGAGCCAAAGGTTATAATGTACCATTTTCTCAGTTTTTTTTAGAGCAACTAAAATTGTTGTTTTAATGATTATGGTTTTTGATTAGGAATTAGGTATATAAATAAAACAATTATTATTTTTGCACATGGAACTGAAAGGCCGCAATTTGACATCGAAAGAGCCGCAACGTCATCGAAATAGCCGCATGCGGCTCGCTAGCCGTGTGTTGCCGACACCCGCAATTAAGGCATCAGATAAAAATTTAGAAATCATATTGTTTATCGTTACCCTCGGCCTATGAAGGAATCGTGTGCCTAGTAAAACGCCAAGCCGCCGCTCATTCTTATGTCAGGCAACACTATTTAAATTGCTAGTTGATCTTTACGGATTTTAGACCAACAAAGGTGGATTGAACCCTGAACTCTCAAGCCGACAGTCAGCCGCTCTACTCCGTACGACATTTCGTCCATCATGATGATCTCCTGGACATTACGTTTGGCACTTGATTTATACCACAGTTTACCACTTATAAAGTCAACTAGTGACACAATCCAGTCGATTTGTGTCACAATGAAATATATTAGTATCACAATCAAATCGATTAGTATCAGAATCAAATCGAGGAAAAGTGTTTATTGGTTCTAAGTAAATTAAAAAAGGGGATGTTTGACGTGTGTGCTGCCTGATAGGCATTACCCAGTCCCCTACATCAGAGATACATTCCAAGTTGTTTCGGGGTCATTAACACTAAGGATAATTTTTAATTGAAGATCTAAATAATTGTAATGAACACAAACAGAATGGAATTTTTAAAGCGTGGACACAATTAAATGCTTTTAATTTACTTTACATATGTGCTCATATGCTTTAAAACATCAGTATCTGTTAATTGTAGCTCTACGGAATTGGAAACACATTACGGTGATTTTTCTTGTTTTGTTTATATAAATATTTAGGGACACACATTACTACATGTAATTTATATTATCAATTTTAAAAACGAAATAAAGGACATAACCCTGTCAGTCTTCAGTGAATTCTTAAACTTGATGAATTCCCTTTACTGTTTACATAATACCTTGTTGCTCAGGAATACTTGGAGTATTTCCTATCTCTCCCCCCCCTCCCCCCGGCATTTGTTCACAAATACAGAGCTCTTTTTTTATATTTGTATTAGTTAGACCAGTTTTATCGTATTGCAAAACATTCAATTTCCACTTATGCTTCTTTTCAAGCTTGTAACTAATTTCACATTATGTGTGTTGCATTGTGTTTATAGGTGTGTGTCCTGAAACCTTGTAACTTACTTTTATGACATTTTCTATTTTAGTACTTAATTTTGAGCTTTGTCACACACATATATTATTTATGACACTAATTTAAAATACAATGCTTTGCACAGGCAATGAAATGCAATAAACTTTATGTTAAGAGTGCAATATGCAATCCAAAGTCTGACTCTTTAAAAAAAAATGCAATAAAAAAAAGAAACTTAACAAAAAAAGCTTTTATTAGAACACACTAAAAAGTTGAAAAATAAAGAAAAAACGGCAAAATACATAATATCACATATATATATATATATATATATATATATATATATATATGTGTATGTGTGTGTGTAAATATCAGGTAGCCGTGCTCCAGCTAGTTAAATATACAATTTTTGCTTCGTTTTATTGATTTTCTTTTAGCTTTTAGCATCATTGGTAAAGTTGTTGATTTAAGTTATCTAAACATTGTGAGAAACTGTGATAAAGGAAGGGCATTGTATTGAACATGACGAAAAATAAACTTCAGGACTGACGCTGTGTAACAGACAGCACCATTAGTTTAGATGAAGGAGATAAACGGCTGCTTACGGTCCTATTTATAGCAGTGCCCAGTGTGAGGATTTTTTATTTTGCGGGATATAAAAAAGAAAGCAAATGTATGACTTTTTTTTTTTAAGTAGAAACGGGGGATGGATCATAGGGGTTATCTAGTCAGGAAAAAAAACCATTACTTGCGAGGGAGGTGGTACTGCGGTCAGTGAGGACTATCCGAGAAAGCAGTATTCACAGCTGGCGGTGGTGACGGATTTGGTCGGCACAAAACACCCTTCCACTCCGTCCCACTCAAGCACACCTGCCCAGCCTAACATTTCGGGCCTGAGGGTACAGACACTACCACCCTCCCCTCTGTCCGAGTGGCAGGAAAACCCCTTCTTGCCATTCTGGCCGATTTGAGAGTATTATGACCCTGCTCAACTGGGATGTGGGGTAAGATTAAAACCCATTAATTCGGCTGTCCCTGCAGATGATATGCGGCACA
>JAGDYQ010000236.1:689352-882913 GCA_021962125.1 Bulinus truncatus
CGAAAATGCTCTAAATATATGAGAATATTAAAATATACAACATTAAATAAAAACTTCTTAATAATAATAATAATAATAAAAAAACCTCTGAGCTTACCAGAATATATTTCCACTTCACATAACGCCAAGAACAATCCTTGAGATCTATCTGTAGCTGTTATTGATAAAGTTTTAGCTTGAACGAAAACATCGGGGATTACTGTGTAGTTCATTTGAGCTGTAGTAGAAGTATCCTGATAACTAAAAACTTCGTTTTCATTTTCACCAAATAGTTTCAGGATAAACGTTTGTAAGCGAAATCTATCTGTAATATTAGACATGAATACAAATATCCCGAAAATGAATTACAAAAAGTACTTACATGATTATGCGTGCGTGGAATGTTATTTATATAAAGTACGGCGCGATTAAGCACTCTTTGCATGCATCTGCGTCACATCATTTGAAATTATTTTAACGCAAAGTAAAAGATTAGGAAAGTTAAAATTGAACAATAATGTTAGTTTATTTAATATAACTGAAAAAAAAAACGTTGAATTAGGACGATAAAGGCTTTTTTTAGGCATTTACATTATAGACTAGTATAGACTTTTTATATTATAGACTATTATAGAATTTTTCCATTTTAGACTATTCTATATTCTTCTCACCTCGATTTTTATTGTATAAAACTATCCTACTGATGAGACGTGTCGTATGTAAACTCAGACTCCAAGTTGGTGATCCAACATTGTGGTCTGAAAGAGAGCAGCTTCCATGGCTGTATTCACTGTCTGTATTACCATCAACAGCATTTGAAGAATGAGTATTTGATCCGTCATTGTATGTTGAACTTTGATTGGTTGATTGTTTTAATGCAACATTACGACCTAACAAATACATTGAAAAAAGCACTACCTTACTTGCTCTAACACATGCAGCATTTCAGAATTAAATACAATATATTCATTAAGTTACTTATAAAACTTTCAATATAACAGTATAAAGTATAACTTAATATGTATAATTATTAACGTAGAATTCCATATTTGCTGTCAATGCCTATGTCATTAAGATTCCATCGAATTATCACCTAAATTTCAACGAAAGGGACAAGGTGGCATAATTTCTATTTCAGTTTATATTTTGTATCAAAAACGTTATATTGAACTATATTCTAGAAAACAGATATGCTCTTTAAATAAATATGTTAACTATTTGATTACAGAAAAGTTACATTTTTTTTGGTTAAATGCATGATTACCAATTAAAAAAACAACAACTAAGATTATACAGTTTTTTATGTTTAAAATGAAAATACTACTATCTATTCAGTTATTTTACTTTTTTATAGAAATATACATTAAATCTTTCCAGTAGGATGCTGAAAACAATTACAATAGCCAACATGGAATCCTACATAAACTAAGATACGCTGCATTCGAAATATAATATGATAATATTTGAAAAAAAAAAATCTTATCTTAAAACAAATGAACCGGACGCAGTGTAACTAACTTGAGTTGTTGATTAACATAAATTACATATTCCAACCTCTAGCTATCCGAGGAGACTAAAAATAGTTTAAAAATAAATTTCATATAAAATTGCTACACTTTTTTAAACCAATATTTAGGCTGTAAAAAACACAATTTAAACTAACCTCCACTGATACGAAGTAAACAAATCTGACAAGGTCTGTAACCTTCTATTTGAATATATCTGATACGGTCTGTGACCTGTAGCTGTATATCTATTGCTTGTCCGCTTGAGAAAATCTTGTTATATGTACTACCTTTTATACTTTTATTTGCATTGTTTCGAAAACATATTCTCAGGTTATTAAGATGTTCTGAAAAAAACATACATTCAAAATAAGAAATCTAATAGGATTAAAAGAAATATTATTACATTTGAACTATTTTTATCTATTTACATATTCCATCTGTTAGATGTGAAGTGAATAAAAAGAATCTTCTTAAAATTGTGTTCTATCATAGTTGTTGTAATACTTGAAATAAAATGGTCAATTAATGAACAGCTTACTTGGATAGTTTACAATTAGTCTCATCCAGCGTATGTAATAGGCGTTTTTTAAATCTATGGTGAGTTTATCATTCCATATACATGTATTTTTGACGCCATCAGATAGGATGTTATATGCATCTGACGGTATCATGCTCGCATGCACAGATGTCACCAAATCTTCTATACATGAATAAAAATTATATCTGATAAAATAGAGTATATCTAACATAAAAGGTAAACAATAAAGTCATTTGACCCTCTGTGTATGTTAATTAAAAGAAAAAGAATCGACACATTATCGGCCATTCTTACAAACGCCATGCAATAAAATTAATTAAAAAAAAACAAAGTAAAGTTCCATTAGTCCTGTAGGACATTTTAGGCACAAGAAGTATATAATTAATATGTTTTATAACCACGGTATATAAAGGGTTAATGTGGTAAGTACAACGACAACCCACCTTAACTTCCCCTAAAAATTCAAGAGCTGATTTAAAGATGGGTCGATTAGAGAGATTTTTTTCTAACAAACTTTTATCAGAGTCTCAAGAAATTCCCTTCTTTCTCACCGATGATAGAACATGTCATAAGTCAAACTCTCTACACCTAACACTTAGCTGTCTCTCCAATATACTTTAAGTTACGTGAAAGAAATAAAAAAAAAATCTCCGACCTATTTAAATGGAAAATTGATAGACTTAATATGTACTTATAAAAAATGATTTTATCGTTAAATATATACTTCAAAAGTTTACTAACAGCTCAAGTTATTTTTTCATTGATACTTAACTTGTTGAATGTTATTGCTATAATGAGTAGCCTACTAAATATCAATGTATTTCAAATGTGTACAAAATTGACTGGGAAAGTTTTCTTGTTAGTTTTATAATTATTTCGTTACTAGACCTTGAAATATCTATTCTGGTTGTACCCTTAAATTTTATTGTATTAAAAAAAAACGAAATACCGCTATATCGATCTTGTGCACGCTCACATCAGTCATATATTTTTAAGATAATTTTATATATATATATATATATATATAAATTAGGGCTATGACTAAAAATATAATCCTATATCCCCATGTTATATTTGGTGGAGTTTTATATCACAAATAAAGAAAATATGGGTACTTTTTTCTGTTTTGCATAAAAAGAGTTCACCCTCCAATAGACACAAATATTTTTAGAACATTCAAATTTTCAAATATTTCGATAAAGGTTTCACCATGACATAAAAAGTGACATAAGAATAATATTGATAATAGTTACATTTCTATTCTGCATTAGTTAAAAGAAATTTAATGTTCAAGTTTTCAATGGACTTGCAAAGTGGAAATAAATCTTGCATCACTTTAATCGCACGCTCTGCACAGATTTTTGAACGCTGAGTTGGTATAGAAATTTGATCTGTGGACCAAATCGTCTTTAATGACCTCAAAGTCTTTGTATGCTGCTTACAAGCATTTGATAGTAGGATTGAAGCACTGCTTTCGTGATTTAATGTTTTTTTTCGGAACTGCATTAGATTTGAAGACCAAATTTTCTTTCTCATCTCGAAAGCGGACGGTGCTTGGAACAACAAAGAACAAAATTACAATTAAAATACTAAGGTCGGGTATGACATACGATTTACTGGGCGTGTGGAGGGTAACTTGTTTTAACATGTGAGGGTTGTTATTGATATTGTGTGTAATGTTATGATAAATATCCACTTGTGGCAGTATGGGTTATAAAAAAATATAAAAAAAAATTTATAGACAAAAAAAAACACTTACGAAATTGACATTTTTTACCAAACCATCCTTGTTCGCATAATCCTTGACATTTACAATCTGCATAGCTAAGTCCTTGGCAATGGCATTTATACTGACAGTTGGGACCATACCATCCTTTTGGGCAGGGGGTTACTGTATATAGGGATAAATCATATTTAATATAATATACATATTAAAAAAAATGCTCTCAACATTTTATTTGGTTCCGTTTAATGAAAAAAAAAATATATTGGTAAATTTTGAAGGTTATTCGATTCCACAATATTTTATTATTCGTTAATTTTATGAGTAATCATACACAATACACAATATTGATAATTTTCCTGCATCAAGTGAAACTCTTCGAAATGCCCTTATTGAAAAATATTAACAAGTCGCAAAAAAAGTATGTCCGATTTCAGTGCACATATCACATTAACTGTAAATACCGGGCGAAAAATTGTTACTCGATTTCAATAGTAGAGATAAAGTAGATCGACTGCCCATTTTAGTGACAGGATATGATGTAGAAAAACTGCTGTCAGTCCCAAAACTGGAGAGAGGCAGTGGTAAACAAATAAATTACGATGTTGAACGAGCTTTAAAGATTACCACATTTATGTCATATTAAATGTTGCAATCTGTTTTGATACTACTTCAAGCGAAACAGTTATACATTTAGTTGGTTGTACCCTGCTGGAGAAATTAATTAAAAAAATCTTTATTATACATAGCCTTTCGACAACATGTTCATGAAGTTATTTTATCCCATGTTTATAAAACATGGTTCAGAGATTAAGTTTCAACGATTTCGTGATCAGTGGTGTAAAAACTTATTTCTGAATCATAACATTTAACTGATGAAGATCTTAAAGTATATGGTTCGCTTGTACAATGAGCAGTTAAATTAGATGTAAATATGCTGCAAGGAGCAAAACATCCTCGCGACGATTACAAAGAATTTTGGCAACTGTCGATAATTTTTTTAGGAGAAACTCCCCCCAGGCCAAAGTGGAATAACTTTCTGTACTCCTGGCGCTATACACCAAACAGTGTGAATGGCGAAAACACTGTACTCTATTAAAATTTACTTGTTAACAACAATTTTATTTAACAAAAAATGAAGAAAAAAAATCTCCATTGATTTTTAATTTTTTTCAATTTTGATTTACATGGAGCATTGCTTTTGGGCTCCCATCTCTTCATCTGCTCCTCACAATGTGCTGATTTTGATTTGCATGGAACATTGGTTTCGGGCTCCCATCTCTTCATCTGCTCCTAACAATGTGCTGATTTTGATTTACATGGAACATTGGTTTCGAGCTCCCATCTCTTCATCTGCTCCTCACAATGTGCTGATTATGATTTACATGGAACATTGGTTTCGGGCTCCCATCTCTTCATCTGCTCCTCACAATGTACTGATTTTGATTAAGATATTTAATAAATATTTGAAAAAGAAGAAGTCGCTGACTCTGCCTTTAAGGACATTGCAGTACATTTTTGGTATTTAACTAAAGACCTGCTGATAACTAATCTAAAGAAAAAGTCTTGATTGCACTTGAAAAGCCAGCCAAAAAAAAAAAACCAGGACAAAAGTTTTGAAGGCAAAGTATTAATGGATAAAATTGTAAGTATGAACTAAGATGACTTTGTAATAGAGAGATATCAAAATATGAATTTGAAGTGCTAGGAATAAATTTTACATTCATGAAAGAAAATCACCCAGAAACGTGGTGGACAGCGACTGAATACCAGGAGGCAAATAAAATTGTTAATTATATGAAAGTTGTAAATGATACAGCCAAAAAAGGGGTGAAACCCATTTCAGATTATGCAACAGTTTTAACAAAAGATGAAACTCAATTGCGAATATATTTCTCAAACCGTGGAAGAACATCGATGTCATATTCCCGAGATGCGGAAGTCTACAATTGTGAAGACATTAATGAAAACAAACGAACAATTAACAAGTGAACATTCTGAAATCAAAATTTTAATTAATTCATAAAAATAACACTTAATTTGAATATCATAATTAAAACTTTGTATTAGAAAAAAATGCATTCTTTTTTATTTTTTTTTTGTTGACCCTTAAATCTGATTATTTACATTCCATAAATATAAAAAAAAATATCTTAATAATATTTTGCAGAGTTATTTTTTTTTTAATTAAAGGAACGCAAAATGGGGTTGACAGTCCAATTTCGAGCACTTTGATTTTTTCGTCACCCTAATATATATATATATGCTAATAGTTATACATTTACTTGTAGCACAACAAGAGTAAAGATTTACTGTAATGACGTTATATATTTGTTGTTGTTTATTGTTAAAAATAAAAACCATCAATCTGCATTAATAAAAATTTTATCATTCTACCCAGTCAATTAAATTTAATACAAGGGATACAGTGTGTTAGCAAATGACTATCTTCAATTTTATTCGCCATGTATGATATACTCGTTGATACTAAGTCAGGTAGCTGGTTATGTTGGTAGTGTGGGCTGAAAAGGTATGCACAAATTAAGGTTAGTGGTTATTTGTCAAGTGTTGCTACCATGGCTTCCTTCGTCTCAAGTGACTCATATGAATCAACCTAAATTACATGTCAATAAAAGGTGTTTACATTTATATATATATATATATATATATATACAGCCTGTTCTCTATATAATTATAAACAAAGTACAAACCTGAAATGGCTAATTTCAAATATGAACAAACATTGATAAATATAAACAGTGCAAAAACTAGTTTTGAGGCCATGATCACAAATCTGTAGAGATGAAAACTGGCAACATGAACTACGTCGGTATAGGCCTACTATTTTTCAAGTTGCCAATGAGGAAGTTTAAGTCACTGGCTGCTTGTTAAGTTGTTGATTCAATTATTTACTTCGATGAACCAAACAACTGAAACAAACAACACAGTGTTTGCCACTAATAAAATATGTTATAACAAATTATTAAATACATAATTATTATCAAATATAAATAAATTTAATTAAATGACTTGCACACTTTTTAAATGTGCCCCACTAGTTAGTCTTCCAATGTGAGACTCATTGAGTTTGGCGTTTCTACACTCCTCTAGTTTTCTCACGATATCATTTCATCTAGTCATTCCGTTGTTTACTAAGATACATTTTACACAATTTATTAATGTTTTATTTTAATACATTACTTTTTACAGCGACAAATCAATTAGACTAAAAACATCTTAATAATTTTTTTAGATATGTTTATTATTATTTCTGTTTTAATGTGTGCATCCGATCTAAAAATTCAGATTTAACATATACAGATCATAGTATTATTAATCATTGCACACACAGAAAAAAATTCACGCATACACAGAGGCGTAGCAAGGGGGGCGTGGGGTACATATGTCCCCGGGCGCAGAGGTTTAGGGGCGCTAAATGGTATATTTTACATATAATATTATATGATTTTCGAAGGGGGGGCGCTAAAAAGGTATTAAAAAGGTAAAATGCCCCGGGCGCGAGTTGCCTTGCCAACCCCTCGCTACGCCTCTGCACATACACAAACACGCATATATGTTGTTATAACTATCTCGTTGCCCTCGTTGGTGTGTGACTAATGCGGAATTTCCGTAAACCAGCAATCCGTTTAAATTACGTATTGAAAGCAGTGACTTTGTGACGTAAGAGCAGCAGTGTAGTAATATTACGAGGTATGCATACAGTCAGTTAGGGAAGTAATTTACTTTCTAATCTACATAAAACACTCGTTAGTCGAATGCACTACTTCTTTTCAATACTATCGCATCTCATTTTATCACACTTAACATTTGTTACTCATTGCTCTTGTGAATTAAACCAAATAAACTCTTAAATTTCAAGTGACATTCTTGTTACTCATAATTAATGAATAATATTCTATGACTAAAATGATTATACAAGAAATATTTACTCAACGAAATATAAGTTTTATAAAATACATGGATCGATGTTTGAATTTATAAGCTTGAGATAAGGGACACTCAAAATTTTGTATAATATTTAAAATAAAAAAAAAAATAAATTGACAACTTGACTGTAATTTTTTAATCCTGCGGAGACACGCATAGTCACGAATAGGTTAGACGATTGTGTGTTTAAAGATGTGTAATATACATTGTATATTTTATAATTATATAAATTGTCTTAGTGTCCCAAAAGATCTTCATGGCAGATAAAGAGTAGAATTGATCAGTTTTTGTAACCTCGACATATGACGTTATAGATAGGTTAGCACAACGGACTGTCATATTTACTTCCCAAACGTACCCATTTAAAGCTGAGTGCATTTGTAGGACATTAACCAAACTTCACAAATACCTGGAATTTTTCCATTAGTTCTCATTTATGTTCGAACCAATGACACTTACACCGATAGTCAAGAACCTTCTCTAATAGGCAATATGTCCCATTAAAACAATAGTACAAAATGAATACAAACAATGGTTTCCTTCACGTTACCAACAATACAGTCTGGTGGATCCATGAACCCGTTACATCCTTGACTACAGACTCCGGTAAACCTGTCACAGGTATTGTTATAGCAGTTGCTCCTGCAGGTAAACTGACAGTTGGGACCCCAAGAGCCCACACATTCTAAAAAAAAAAAACGTGTGAATTATTCATAAGAAATTATGAAGTTTATTTTATAAGTATAATATGAATGTGTAATTTAGTTTGGTGACAATATGATAATGAATGTTTACAAGCTTAATTTTTTTGTAATTAATGTCTGAAACATACATATGTATGTATGTACATCTGTATATCTTTTAATTAATGCATGCACTATATGCTGCTACCGGTATACTAAAATCAAATAATTATTTTAGGATAGATGTTTTCTGACCTACGTTACAATCTGGTGGATTACTATATCCAATACATCCTTTATCACATATTCCTGTTATTCTGTTGCATGATTTATTGTAACAATTGTTGCCACAGCTATTTACACAATTGTTGCCACACTGGCCACTTGGACATTCTGAAGTTATTGGTTATAGCAATTATTATAACTTATATTCATAAAAATATCTGACATTTTTCTTTTTTACATACAGTATTAAACAAATACCGTTTCGATTCAAATTTAAAGCCTGTAGCTATGATGCGCCTATGAGAATGATATGTAATCTCTTAGATCATATAAATTACTAGTGTGGGTTTAATGGTACACTTATTACATCCCCACCGTAAAAGCGCCACGGGAGATATAGTTTGTAGACTTTAACCATGACCTGAAATATATACTGGTTATCATCGGAGCTCGAACCGGTGACCCTCCAGTTGACAATGGACTACACGACCATTTGTACCCAGAGCATTTAGTAGATGTGAACATCAATAAAAATGGAATCTTCCCCAGATAAGAAATTTTTTTAACCTAAAAATAAAACAAACTATGATATTGAAGTTGATAAGTTGAGAGAATGTGTTGAATGAAGGTTTAGTAAGACTAATATTTTAAAAAATTGAAAGTTAACAATTTATAAATTAGAATAAAATATAGACATTTTTCAACCTTTAGCTTTTTACGTTTTTTTTTTTTGGGTGGGGGAGATTATGAGTTTTAGCTGGTTGAGAAGAACAACATCTGGTAAACATGGCAAAATAATACATCGCCCCCCCCTTTATCCCCACACAAAATAACGCCCCTGCCTGCCCCCCACCTCCCCACCAAAAAAAAATAAATAAATAAAATTGTTCGATTTTAAGAAAAATAAATAAACAACATGTGATTAATTAAACAAATATTAACTTACGTGTTATACACGTTGGGAAATCCATGAACCCCACACAAGCTTTGCTACAAAGACCGGTCACTTTATCACATGAGTTCTCCAAACAACTGCTGCTACAGTGACTTAAACAATTCTTACCAAAATATCCTTCTGCACATGCTAGAGAACAAATAGCATACAAAGATGCGCATATATAGAAGTTGAAAAAGTTACCAGGGACAAGAGAAAATCTTCATTCTAGTGTATTATAAAATAATAATAATATTTGTGTCTTATACAATGTGTAGTTAAGACATGCAGCGTGAGTAAACTATTCGTATTTAATAGTGTACCAATGAAGATACGCTTGTTTTAAAACTACAACTTACCTACAGTACAAACAGGTGGATCGCTGTATCCCAAACATTCTTTGTCACACACACCTGTCATTCTGTCACACGAATTGTTATAACAATGGCTGCTGCATTTGTTTTGGCAGTTGAAACCATAGTAACCTTCAAGGCACACTGAAATCAATCAGTGATTTTTATATAATTAGAAGAATACTTCAAAAACTTTGCAACAATAATCATAAAAAATATATAGATTAACTTTACAGCTTTTTTCTTACTTAATAACAAAAAAAAAAACAGCGAAAGCCAACAAGTAAATACACCAACATAAATAGTTAAAAGATATTGGGCGTTCAATAATTGAGATGAAGATACAATCATGTAAAACAAAAAGAAAACGTGTAACCTATTCTGCACTGGTAGTTAATTCTCCCATGTTGAACTCATTATCCGCTACTATTTTTTTCTACCGACAATTTCACTTTACACCCGATCATCGTAATTTTTATTTTCTAATTATTTTTTCCAATGCACTATGACCACGAATGCTAATACTTCTTTTTTTTTTTTTAAATTTGAATTGGTAATGATTAGGTGTTGGTTATATTATTTTATCTAAATTAGAAATGTTAGGTATTACTCAAGAAATTTGAAGATAGTATATATGTATATAATATCAATTCAGTATAATTATTGGCTTAGGTGTATGGTAAATGCCAATATAGCCTAACTATTGGCGAAAATGTAGGCAATTTGTATGTTAAGTTACTGGCTGCTGATTTTGTTGAGATGATGCTCTGCTATTGTGAGTTTCGGTTTTAAGATTTTGCGCTATTAAAATATGATTTGTCAAGCACAAAGCATCGCATCGATTCTATTAATTCCTTACATTTAGTTCTGCTTTAATTTTTAGTCCATTCTTTAAAGGTCAATAAGAGTTTAAGAAAAAAATAATTTCCAAAGTGTATGTATCAATGTACACATAAACTCATATTAATTAGATTATACAAACAAATTACCAGCTTTGCACAAAGGTGGATCACTGTATCCCAGACATGATGGACACTGTCCAGTATCTTGATGGCACCAGGTGCTACAACCCTTGGGACATGTTTCATTACATTGTAGACCCCACGTTCCTGGTCCACACTCTGAAATAAAGTGACTTTATTTTTTTTTTTTTAACTTTACTCACTTGCATTTATATCACAACAAATATTCTAAATTAACGTTTAGCGTAAAACACATTTTTTTAAATTGTCAATGGTAAATCTAAAAACAAATAAATATCATATTCGTAGCCCTTACCTATTAATGCATATTTGTATTAACCTATACCTGATAAAAACTAATGCATTTATTTATATTTTATTTAATGATATATTTATTTGTACGATGTACTATTTATTTCTTAAGCGAAAACATAACAAAACATAATGTTGTTTTGTATGTAATAAATTCACAAGATTCAAGTATGACGGACGGTTAGTCTTGTTGTAGATCGCTCGACTGACGACTGGAGTGTCCTGGGTTCAAACCTCAATAAGAATATTTGGGCTTTTACAGATTCTAGTGTAAGTCCCCGACTCCATCTAACTTTAAATGGGTATCTGACTTTTAGTTTGGGGAGTAAAGGCGGCAGAACTGTGTGCTAACCATACAAAGCCGAGGTTATTGAATCAGGTGAATTATGCACTTCATCTGCCAAAATGAGCTCTTATGCATTTAAGGAAACATTAAACTACTTTTAAGTGAAATATGTCAAAAAGTATGCATATGTAATACATTTGGCTTTAATTACTTCGGATACGTTCGCATGTGAATTAACTATTGTCTTAATAATTTGAGAACCTTCCTTACTGAAATTAATTATAATTATTAAAATGTTTCAATTGCTATGTTCATTGTTGTTTCTTTTTTTTTAATTAAAGACTTAAGGAACATATTGTTAAACACAAGATCCATGAAACACACACAATAAACTATATTTACAGACATAATTCCCAATTCAAACTTTGAAAATGTAAAAGTTAGGAAAGTAAGATATCACTAATATTTGAATATATATATTTCATTAAAAAAGTACCTCCATAAACCTCTACCTCACACAATGTTAAAAGGATGAGTTGTTCTGTAGGCTGTTTCATTGAAGAGATACGCATTTTAAATACATTATTTCTTTGATATGTGGACACTGTATAAACAATCAACGTTCCCCTGGTGTCTTGATAAGTCCACACGATGGTGTTGTTTACATCCAATATTTCAAGTTTAAAATTGTTTAGTCGATTGGAGCAACAATCACCTAAAATTATTTTGAAGATAAAATTTAATTACGTAACTTTTTTTTTCAAGTCATGTATGTACATAAGCCTTGGTGTAATGCAAATATCTGCGCGTTTTTGTTGGAATACTCCATGTTTCGTATGAATAAGATATTCCATTTTAATGTGTACAGTGTTCTGATAGGTTTTCCAAGATTAAAGAGTTATTAGGACTTGGATACTTGTAGGCATATATGATACTTGTAGGCCTATAGGATACGTGTAGGCCTATAGGATACTTGTAGGCCTATATGATATTTGTAGGCCTATAGGATACTTGTAGGCCTATAGGATACTTGTAGGCCTATAGAATACGTGTAGGCCTATAGTATACTTGTAGGCCTATAGGATACTTGTAGGCATATAGGATACTTGTAGGCCTATATAATCAGATTAGCTTGGTGAAATTTTTTTTTTAAGAAGTCTTAGTTTAAGCTTATATTCAAGATTTAGTTTGGTAACACCAATCAAGTCTCACAGTAAACATCAACTTGAACTCTTGATTTGTGTTACTCATACCATATGCGTTGATATTGAGAAAAAATAACTCTACAATTATTATAAAAAATACATTTCTATATATTTTATAACCAATGGCTGATATCTATGCTGTTTAGCTTCAAAAACTGAGAACACTCCATAAGTGAGGATTGGTGGTTGTGTGGTAAAGCACGTGACAATTGACCTGAATTTATCTGTTTTGATCTCCGGTGAGGACCAATGGATATTTCAGGTTGTGGCAAAAATCCCCGATATATACCCCGTGTTGCCTCCTTGGCCATTGCACTATCAGGATGGTGGAGATAAAAAAAATGAATTCATTAGACTGTGACATTAGTGGTTTATAGGCTGTAAGTGATTTCATCTCATCCTCACAGGGACTTTACACTTACACCTACCGACACATGCATTTCTCAATAAGCTTTACAAGAAGTAATTTGTTTTAAAATTAACTTTGGCCTAAAAAGGTGAATGTATTTATTCACGTTATTTAAGAGGGATGTAAAATTACCGGAAAAGCTTGCGCAATCAACTTTTGCTTTTTTATTTCCGATCTGATGTTTATAATAATACAAATATAAAAAAAAAATTGGGCACTGTATACATAGAAATGTGTAAATACATGTGACAAAAATTGTGAGAGAGAGAGATTTTACCTCTGTTGTACAATACAAATCTCTGAACTGATTTGACAGAGTCCAATGTTATGGTCCAGATTGGGTTAGTATCATTTTCAGCAGTATGAGTACAGGTGCCTTGAGAAAACGAACTGTTACTGTTGCCATCAACAGCGAGAGAAGCTTCCGAAGTTAAATAAGTACTTGTCTGCACTGCTGTCTGTTTTAAGGCCACATTGCGACCTGCGTGATTGTTGTGGTTATTTCTTTTTATTTAGAGCATTTCCGAAAAAAAATGCTCTATTGTCCCCGTTTGTCTGTCTGTCTGTCTGTCTCTCTGTCTGTCTGTCCGTCATCACCCTAGATCTCAACAACCATAAGTCCTAGACCCATCATGTATATATCATTTTGTAATTCTTGGCCTGCCATGTGTGCATCAAAAGTCTATTTCACGATCTGACCTCTGAGGGCCAAAAAAGGGGGCTTATTATGTACCGTTTTTTTACTATTTAAGCTATATTAACAAAGGAGCGCTTTAGATCTCAGCAGCCATAAGTCCAAGACCCATGATGTATATATCATTTTGTCGGTCTTGGCCTGCCATGTGTACATCAAAAGTCCATTTTGCGATCTCACCTCTCAGGGCCAAATACAAGAGTTTCGTAGGTACTGTTTTTGCTAATATTTTAAATATAAATAATTAAAGCTAATCAAAGGGGTGTAATAATTATTTACTTTTGTAACAGCTATTTAACATGATTACTTCCCTCACTATTTATCAAAACCCATATGCGTGGAGCAATATCTGTAACCCGGAAAAAAAATACGGATTTCGTCGGCGTAACCGTAGCCACTGCGTACACAAAAATGCTCTGAAATGTCATTTGTCCCAAACGGAAAAGACTTAAATTGCTTGTTTTTAAATATAAACACAATTAAAAAAAAATAAAATAAAACAAAAAAATGCTCCAGTACTTAAAAAGGTTTTTAAATCTAACATTAAAGGTTCTATCAAGTTAATGAGTGGTAAGAAGACACATTTGAATATGAAAATTTTCAACACATGCGCATTATGAAATAAAAAAAAAATATTCGCAAATACAACATACTCGTGCCGATTAATATCGCATTACGGTTAATTCTTGTATATACAAAGTAATAAACTTTAAGCCATTACCAAATAGGTGTGGATATCAATAAACATTTCGAAGCTATGATATACTTGTGCATATCAAAAATTATATCATATATATATATAAACATATCAATAAACGTCCAGTAATTAATACATACTTGTTCATTAGATAACATCAGACAATTTCTCAAAATAAAATGATTACATTAGTATATATGAAAAATGCGCACCTCCATTCACATACAAGGAACACACATATTTCACACCACTTCCAGAAACTATAACCTGTTGAATAGTATCATTGACGTCACATCTGAAGTCTATAGTTGTGTCATCAATGACAGAAATCAGTGGCTCACAGTCTAAAGTTTGACTGTTGGCAGTGGTTGTTGTTATTCTAAATTCTAATTTGGCAGCTGTAAAACAGAGGAAGGGAATAACATTAAAACGAGTTTTAAATAAGTACATGTTAATTAGTAATATTTTATATCCATACATCTTTTATATACATCTTTAAAGGAGATTTTTATCAAATAGAAAGACACAAAAATAAATGTGTTATTTATCAGTAAAAATGCATTACGACTTTTGAAAGATATATGGTAGGAAATCAGTTGGTTGGTTATTCTTCAGAATCGATACCTAAATTTCAATTCAATTTCGATTCCCGACGTAATTTTATTTACACCATGAAACACACGGAATTCAAACACTCTAGGGTATGAAAAACCTTCACGCTATAGAATTGAATGAGGCCATAGGTCAAACTGAGTTATATGACTAAAACTAGATCTACGTCAGCTGTAAAACAAATGAGAGAGAGGGTGAAATAGAGAAAGGATTGAAGAGAGAGAGGAGTATAGAGAGGAATAAATAGGAGGGTTCTATCTCCGGTGAGGCTCAATGGATTTTTCATATAATATCTTCATGGATGAAGTCCCCTCTTTATGGGAGAGAGATATACAGGGAGAGAGTGATCGAGACTGAGTGAGGGATAGAGTGGGATGGATGTATACGATTTAAGAGACATAGAGACAGCGTAAGAGAAATAGAGTCAGATACATAGAGATATGAAGTAATAGATGAATGGGGAAAGAAACAAAGAGAAAGGCAGAGAGAAATGAATTGAAAAAGGAATGGAACGGAGAAATGAACGGAGGATGATATATATAGAGAGTAATGACGAGAGGAATGAACAGAGAGACATAGAGAGATGCAGGGAACGGATGGTTTGATCTCCGTTTAGGACCCATTTTTCTGGTCATGGCTAAAATCTTGCTTTATCTCCCGTGGTGTCTCCATGGTAATTGCACTAGCGGCTACGGTGGGGATAAAAGAAGGCCAATATAAAAACCGTCGCATAAGTTGTTAATATGACCTAAGAGATTGATCTCATCCTTTTAGAGACTTCACATATACACGAAAAGATAGAGAGAAAGAAGGATGGAGAGAAGAATGAAGAGATACATATAGAGAGGGAGAGAAAAAGAGATAGAAAGAGATACAATGAAAGACGAGCTAGTCCTACTACCGATATCCAAGTCCATGACTCAATATTTTACAAACAACAATGTCAACCACAGACAAGTCAATTAGGTGCACAACTTCTAGCGTGTGAATTCCAAGTCGGATACACAAAATATTTTCTTACTCGGTTCTTTCACTTTGATTCTCATCCATGTAAATGGATACGATGTGTTCCAAGATATCTTAAGTGATTGAAGACTTTGATCAACATTGCAGGTGACGTCATCACCATCATTCAGCCATGTTGACGTCGTCTGTGACGGTGTTGTGGCCACTGTGACTCCAAGTAATGCTGTTATGTCCTATTTTAAGAGTAAGAAAACCTTTTGTTGCACAAAGTAAACCCCTCTCTATATATTACTATAACAAGTATTCTGTATTTAAAATTAATGAATCTCTGTATTTATAAAAGAATCATTTTGTTTACATTATTTAATATCTAACTAAATGATTTTGGTGAATTGGACTCACGGTACTGGCATTTTAGTCCAAACCACCCAGCAGCACATTTCGTTGAGCACTGACCATTTGCGTCACACTGACCACTTGCGTCACAATGACATTTGTATTGACAGTTTGGACCGAACCACCCAAGAGTGCAGGCAGCTTCCAACATAAAAAAAAGTATTAAAAAAATAATATACATTTATTTAGAATACGAGATTGTACCAGAGAGTAATCATACAAATAAATATCTAGAGATTTCATATTAGCCTGATGTCTAAGGTAGTGATTCCCAAAAGCTTGACATCTGGTTACCACCTTTATGAATTTCGTAATACCGAGTAACCCTAGTAAAACAATTATTATATACATTGTTCTAAAGGTAATGGTTTATCCTAATTTTATTTGTTTCCGCTTTAGCCGTTCACGTTTGGTGGACGGGCGATCGGGCAATGTAGAGCGTTCGACAGGAGGGTCCCGAGTTTGAATCTTAGTGAGAAACTTGGGATTTTTCAGGTTCCGGTGCAAGAGCTACAGTAACCCCCCCCTACTTTAAATGGGTACCTGACTTTGAGATGGGGGAGAAAAGGAGGCTTGGCGTTGCGCTTACCACACAATTCATTTATATGTCGAGGTAAAAGAAACAGATGAACTGTACACTTTATCTTCCCCGATGAACCAACTCATCAGGGATTGCGGGGACTTTTTTTTTTTACGTATACGTTTACTCAATATTCTCAGCCCAGTTCAGCGCGTATCTCCGACAAACTCTTTGTGTACCTCTTGGTGTTTGAATACCATACATTGAGAAACACCGGTCTTGGGCATGTACTCATATCCCTACACTAGGGTGATAACAAAAAAAATATTTTTATGAAACCACTTGCAATCGAGGAACTTTTATGTGTAATATAAGAATATCAATTAAATTTTTGATTTATTTAAAAAAAGTTCCCCCACCTCCCCCTTTTTCGGAAGAAAAAAAGTGAAAAAATATTTTTTTTCCAAAAAAAAAGGACAAGTTTTTTTTTTCGCTTAATTCAAAAGAGTAATAATATTAACTAATCAACTTTTATTAACAAATAAGATACAGAACAGTTAGTAATATGAACAGAATATACAAGAAATGTGTAAAACATATTGTTCATATGAACTTCAGATTAAAAAATTCAAATTTTCTCGATTTCCCATGAAGTTCCTCCATCAGTTTTACATCACGTTTTTGCATTTTACCCTGATGAGTGAGGTAAATAGTTCATTGAAGGACGCTTTATTGTAGTGTTGCAAATGGAATCAAGCATTTGCCCATTCATAGCAGATGAAGTTGCAAGCAGGAGCGAGGATGTTGCGCCACTCTGGTATCAGAAGTAATGCTATAATAGTATATATCGCATGTGAGTTCCATCTTGCCTAGTGTAAATTTGGTATTTTCTTCCAGCTGATGCGAGGCCAACGTGAAGTTGTTTTGTAATGACGATATGCCTGACATAATTCATAAAAAGTACTTGAAATCATCTGACCATCCAGGGTTCTCGCATGTGCTAACATCATCTGTCACAACGAGGCGGTATGCAGCCTGAATAGTGGCATTGTTTTGTGTTCATTTGTCAATGAAGGAATAGTTGAGTTCTTGTTTGCTCGTTGGTTCTTGAATAAGAAATTCATGACATGTTTCAGAAGGAAGTCGAGTACATAGTGCTGACAGTCAATATATTGTGGCTTCTGAAAGCCCTTGCTCAAGACATCACATTTAAGAGTACCGGGTTTTATTTCGGTTGTCATATTTTCAGCATAACTACTTGATACTCTTCCCCTTGCACTCTTTTACCATCAAACTGGAGACAATAGGGTTCTTTGCTTTGAAGTTTTTGAAAATTTTTGGTTTTCATTTTCCGTCCTTCAGATATTACTCGTTTCCAAACACCCGACTGACTTGGAACCGGCACATCATGATCCTGTTCAGCAATAGTTGCAAGAACGTCATATGCTTTATGTGTAGAAATGTTGCTTTTCAGTACTAGCAAACCCGCTGTTGTAGTGCTTGCTCTTTGGTATTTCGGTTTGCATTCAGAAGATGACGTGGAAGAATAGGTTGTCGAGTCGAGAGAAGAAGCAGAGGTTTCAGAATCCGAAGATTCTGAGACAGTTGTATGTGTTTGTGTAGGCTGTGAGACAGTTGTATGTGTTTGTATAGGTTGCGATTGAGAAGAGCTGGCTTGAGATTGAGTTTTGGATAGTCGGATTCGTTTTCTTGGGTGGATTGATTCTAATGGGGCTTGTTTGACCATTGAATAACCAATCTTTCCTCCACTCTTAACTTGCCTCTGGTAGAGCTCTTTATCCTCCTTGCTTTTCCATTTTCCATTGACGTTGGTGACATCAAATAACTTAGAAAGTGTTGGAGTAAATTTATCAAACCGTTTCTTTTTGTTTTTGTCATATAAATCAAACAGACAATTGATTTTCTTTCTGATTAGTGCGCTGGATAATAGTGGAAAGTCTAGAATTTCCCTCAAGAGCAATTCTATATCCGTAATAATAATTTTGATTCGATCCAGTCGCCGTTTCTGGCTATTGAACAGAAAAGTGAAGTTTCCAAGAATTTGACGGTTTGTGGGCATCCATGTGAGATTGATTAGCTTTTCAACAGATGGAATTCTTGGATCCCTATTCTGTTTAGAAGATGAGGGTAGATGCCTTGTTTATAAACAAAAGGAAAAACTGACTGGAATGTGCTTAAAAGCAGTCTAGAAAGTCATGTAAAAATTCAGTGTGAAATTGAAACTGATAGTCAAACTGCGCGATATGTGAAAACAAAAAATGAAAAGTAGGGGGAACTTTTTTCAATTTAAAAAAAAAATAATGTTGCTACTGTCATCTACATACAATTGTTCCTCGAATGTAAGGGGTTTCATGTTGGTTACGAAAAATAATGAAAATTGTTATCACCCTACCCTACACCCAGGTATTGACAACTCACATGTTTCATTGTCTAATCTCTCCGACTACATTCAACAAATTAAACAACGAATTTCCGATTCTTTTCTCTAGCTGCTTGCCTTTGCAAAAAATAATTTCAGAAGTGACCAGCGGTATACAACAAAAATACAAGCCTATAATCTTTTAATACCCTAAAGAAATCAGCAAACTATCTGGCATCCATTGCAGCCCAATTATACTTAAAAAAAAAAGTAGTGGGAAAAAACGAATAAATGTGATGTAGTTGTTTTTTTTTAAATGTCACTAAATCCCCTCCGTCATTATACCATTAGTGTAGCCACGCCCAAAGTATTCTTCCAAACATTTACTATTATCGCAGAAACAAAAAACAAAAAACCCAGAAAAAAAAAAAAAAAAACTCTTAATCTTAGCCTCATCCTTTTTCATTTCAGTGGTTTATCACATTTTTAAAGCTTTATGATCCACCAGACATCGCTTTTAATTTTCAAAATCAGATTTCTAGAAAAAAACAGAAAAAAAGTTTGATGAAAGAAAGAGAATAATAAAAAGCATAAAGAAAAATATGTTTATTTTCCCTTCTTTTAGTTCACAGATAAACAAATATTTAAGAGTATAATATATTAGTACATAAGAATAAGTGATATTATTTATTACATTTAAAGTCAACATATAATCTGGGTCGATTAATTGATATTCAGAATAAAGTATCGACCAAACTAAAATTATTGCGGATCCACTGTTCTAGATTTTAAAAAAAATGAGGAAAGAAATATATTTATGCTTTGTGCCTCGTGTATAACGGCTGGGAGGAAAAAAATATTCCGCTCTATTCCCCGCCCCCCCTCCCAAATAAAATAAAAAAACTTTCTTTTATATCAGTTGCAATGTGATCGATTACTTATACCGTTATTTGACACAATTCGACTTACAAGACTTCCTTTTTACACATTTACACTATGTACATACCACCGTGTCAGTGGCTTCTTTGTAGATGTGTAGTCTACACTATACATTTTTAGCAACAATTCCCCTACCACCTCTTGGAAATGTCTAATGTTACTTAGCACGTACTGTTCTTTTGTCTCTAAGCCAAGGACGAGCTGGGCTAAGACGACACGACGAAGATTTGTTTGTGTCATTTATGTTGGGAAAAAGTTGAATTCAAAATATGTACTATATAGTGTTTAACATGCTAGTTCACTAATTTAATAGCCCAATACCCAGCCCAAATACAATCGCCTATTTAGTATCTAACCCATGTATACCTACCACATCATCATAGACTACATCCATGCTTTCTGACAAGACAAGCAATCATAATAACTGTCTTGTTTTAAACATATTTTATGACTAATTATACCACTTTTGCGTGCGACATTCAATTTAAGAACTTTTACCAAACTAAATCACAAAGCAATAAGTGCATACCTATTTATAAAGGAAACTATACTATCAGACAATTAAGACATATAAATCTATCCATTTTGATTTCAAATGTAAAGGTAACGTAATATGTGTCCTATCTCTTTGACCTATATATTGACATTAAAGATTCGTACTTATTGACATTTAATGTATAATCGCCTGTAGAAAGGAAAAATATTCAATGATATTTTGGGTAACATTTATAATTTTTAACATATTTAAAATAGAAAAACCATACAAACCATAAAGTATGCCATATTACAAATGTTGCCCTAGTTGAGTCACACACATGCTTTAAATTACGTAATTTTTAGCAAAGAATACTATCAGATAAGTAACACATTTAAATCAATACAGTTTTGCTTAAAATTTCGAAATTTAAAGTATGAATCTTTACTCTACACCGAAAATGAAACACAAAAATAGGGAAAAAAAAAATTGGTTTTGATACTATTTAAACAGTTAGGAATATTATTTTGTAGTAAAATAGTTAATTTAACTAACACATTATTTATTTATACCTAAAGCACCAATCTTAGTCTCATTAGCAAATTTTAATTTAAATAATGTAGATTTATAGGCTTTAGAAAAACCACACAAACACACCAAACAATACGAGTTGCTGGTACTATTCTGTTGTTTCCTGAATTCAAATTGAGAACATTAAAAAACACTACGTATGAAATGAAAACTAAACACACCGTGTGAAATGACAACTAAACACACCGTATGAAATGACAGCTAAACACAACGTGTGAAATGACAGCTAAACACACCGTATGAAATGACAGCTAAACACATCGTGTGAAATGACAGCTAAACACACCGTATGAAATGACAGCTAAACACACCGTGTGAAATCACAGCTAAACACACCGTATGAAATGACAGCTAAACGAACCGTATGAAATGAAAGGTAAACACGCCAAATGAAATGACAACTAAACACACCGTATGAAATGACAGCTTTCCTTACCTTGCGATTGTTTATAACAGCACAATAAGAATAGAAGGGCGAAACTTAACATGATACTAAAAGAATTGTGTCTTCACATGTCATAATGATACATAGGACAAAGTGATACAAAGGTCAGAATGATACATTGATATAGTTATACACGTGGTTTTCTCTTCGACAGGTGTATGTCGCCCTGAATATATTTTAGCTTCTGTTATTTATACATTAAAGAAAAAAAACAATATAAAAAAGAACTATGCGGAAGTTAAATAGATTTACCTTGCCATGCTTCAGTAAATCTTCCTATATGACTATGTTTGAAACGGTGTAAAATACACGTATTATGTTTTTTTAATATAGATATTTTGAAAAGATTATTGATTTAGTAAAATTAACTAGTGGCATTGGTTTTTTACACCAATACACCAACTGAGCATCGCTCCCCCATAAAACTAATGTGTGTGTGTGTGTGTGTGTGTGTGTGTGTGTTTGTGTGTGTAATGAACATTTGAGGATGAGATACAATCTCTCATATCCTATAATCAGGGGTGGGCACACTTTTTCTACGGAGGGCCACATTGAATATTCGATTGTTATCGGCGGGCCGCGTATATTTTTGTCCAATTCAATTACAATTTACAACGAATGAAAATATGAATTAAAGATAATAATCAAGTATTTATCATATATTTCACATTTAAACTCTTTAACAAAGAAAATTAACATCGATATAGGATAGCAATATGTGCATGCATACGGGCCGCACTATACACTCTGAAAAGCCGCATGCTGCCAGCGGGCCGTTCTTTGCCCACCCTTGCTATGAACTATTATTGAAAGAACAACGTTCTTTTATTTCATTTCTACTCAAACCATAGTGCAATGACTATGAGTAAATCATGGAAAGTAAGAAGACGGTCATAAGTATCTAACTAGCAGCTATATATATATATATATCAACCAAAATGAGAAACTCGCCTAAAGTTTCTACTTAAAAAAAAAAGGTCATACATTTGCTTTCTTTTTTATATCCCGCAAAATAAAAAATCCTCACACTGGGCACTGATTTAAATAGGACCGTAAGCAGCCGTTTATCTCCTCTATCTATAATAATGGTGATGTCTGTTACACAGCGTCAGTCCTGAAGTTTCTTTCTCGTCATGTTCAATACAATGCCCTCACAATGTATAGGTAACGTTATCAATGATTCTAAAAGCTAAACTAAAATCAATAAAATGAAGCGAAAATTGTATATTTAACTAGCTAGAACACGGCTGTGCTGATATTTACACACACACACACACACATTTACACACACACACATTTACACACACACACACACACACACACACACACATACACACACACACAGATATATATATATATTAAATATATATAAGCGTGGCTGTACATAGATTATTAACTTATACATTCCTACTTGTTAAATAAAGTCGATATATACTTAGTTCAGTTTATTCACCCTAGCTCTCAACAATAGAAAAGATAATGTTGATACATATTGATATGATATTATGAAACTTGCCGTTTTTTCTTTAGGTTAAAACTTTTTCGTGTGTTCTAATAAAAGCTTTTTTTTTTATTAAGTTTTTTTTTTTTTTATTGCATATTTTTTTAAAAGAGTCAGTCTTTGGGTTGCATGTTGCACTCTTCTTAACATAAAGTTTATTGATTGACCAAATGTATATATGATTACAAAACAAAACTTTACAACCTCGTGCATTTCATTGCCTGTGCAAAGCATTGTATTTTAAATTACTGTCATAAATAATATATTTGTGTGACAAAGCTGAAAATTAAGTACTAAAATAGAAAATGTCATTAAAGTAAGTTACAAGATTTCAGGTCACACACCTATAAACACAAAGCAACACACAGACTGTGAAATTAGTTACAAGCTTGAAAAGAATCATAAGTGAAATTTGAGTGTTCTGCAATACGATAAAACTGGTCTAACTAATAAAAATATAAAAAAAGAGTTCTATATTTGTGAAATAATGCCAGGGGGAGGGGGGGGGGAGAGATAGGAAATACACCAAGTATTCCGAGCAACAAAGGTAATATGTAAACAGTAAAGGGAATTCATCAAGTTTAAGAATTCACTGAAGACTGACGGGGTTATGTCCTTTATTTCGTTTTAAAATTGATAATGTAAATTACATGTAGTAATGTGTGTCCTACATATTTATATAAACAAAACAAGAAAGATCACCGTAGTGTTTTTTCATTTAATGAGCTTAATTAACAGATACTGATGTTTTAAAAGCACGTGAGCACAAAAGCTAAAGTAAATAAAAAAAATCAGTTAATTATGTCCACGCTTTAAACAATTCCGTTCTGTTAGTGTTCATTAAAGTGTTAGATCTTCAATTAAAAATTCTCATTAGTGTTAAGTACCCAGAAATAACTTGGAATGTACCTCTGATGTAGGGGAATGGGTAATGCCTATCAGGCAGCACACACGTCAAACACCACAGTGTTAATTTACCTAAAGCCAATAAACACTTTACCTCGACTTGATTGTGATACTAATCGATTTCATTGTGATAATAATCGATTTCGTTGTGATACTAATCGATTTGACTGTGATACTAATCGATTTGATTGTGATACTAATCGATTTCATTGTGATACTAATCGATTTCATTGTGATACTAATCGATTTCATTGTGATAATAATCGATTTTTTGTGATAATAATCGACTTGATTGTGACACTAATAGATTTCATTGTGACACAAAAGGACTGGATTGTGACACTAGTTGATTTCATAAGTGGCAAACTGGCGTATAAATGAAGTGCCAAACGTAATGTAGAGATCATTGGCTAAAATCCCGCCAAAAAAAAAAAAAAACAATATTTCTTTTTCTTTCGTTTGATGGACGAAATGTCGTACGGAGTAGAGCGGCTGACTGTCGGCTTGAGAGTTCAGGGTTCAATCCACCTTTTGTTGGTGTAAAATCCGTAAAGCTCAACTAGCAATTTAAATGTGTACCTGGCATAAGAATAGGCGGCTGGGCGTTGTGGTTCCTTCATAGGTCGAGGGTAACGATACAAAATGATGATTTCTATATTTTGTCTGATGCCTTAATTGCAGGTGTCGGCAACCTATGGCTAGCGAGCCGCATGCGGCTCTTTCGATGACAAGTTGCAGCTCTTTCGAAGACAAGTTGCGGCTCTTTCGATGACTAGTTGCGGCTCTTTCGATGACAAGTTGCGGCTCTTTCGAAGACAAGTTGCGGCTCTTTCGATGACAAGTTGAGGCTCTTTCGATGTCAAATTGCGGCCTTCCAGTTCCATGTGCAAAAATAATAATTGTTTTATTTATATACCTAATCCTAATCAAATACCATAATATTAAAACAACAAATTTAGTGGCTCTTTAAAAACTGAGAAAATAATACATTATACCTTTTAGCTCTTCCGTCTCAAAAGGTTGCCGATCCCTGGCCTATTGGGCTAAGGGAACGTTTTTTATTTTCTTACTTTGTGTGACTCAACAACAGTGAGTCGTTTAGTGTAGGAATATTGTATCTTACAATGAAACAAAATAATACATTTAAAAACAAATGAACTGTGTGTTAAACAGGACCGTAGCGTGCGGGGGTGGGAGGCAGGGGGCCGGGCCCCCTTTCGTTTTGTCTGCCCCCCTCTGCTTATTTGTTCTACTTAGTAAAATGTATTACCTAGCCACCCCCCCCCCTGCTATTGCCTTGCCCCCGCTGTAGAATGCATGGCCCCTGCTGTAGAATTCTCACGCTACGGGGCTGGTGTTAAATATAAAATAATGCTATGTTTTATGTTTAACTATAAGGTCAAAATAAAAATAATATAATAAAATGGTAACTGTAATTAGCCTTAATCTATGCATGAGTAAAAATGTGGTCAATAATTTTTATAGATATCGATTTTGTAATACAATACATAGATATAAATAATTTTAAAGCCATTGTTGTAAATAATGGAATAATCAACTTAAATCATTCTTAATAACATGTCAATAGTTATTATATTCATATGCACACAAGGCCGTAGCCGAAGGGGGGGAGGGTAGGGTAGGGGGGATGCAGCCCCCCCCCCCACATCAATTAATTCTAAAAATCAAATTTTATTATAAAATATAATTCTTTATCATTGGGTTCCAATTTTTTACTTATATAAAACTCTCCACACCCCCCCCCCCAAAAAAAAAAAATCCTGGCTACGGCCTTGTATGCATATTGTAGATGATGGTAGCTCAAATTTATATTGTCACACTTATGAATTGATGTTTCTTAAATGACATTCCACTGACAATATCTGCGCCTGGTCTAATAGCATTTACCCTTAACTGTACGTTATCATCATCATGTGACATGTACATACTGACAGATTAGTTGGTAATTAATGTGTTGATAACGCAAGGAAGTTGATTTAATTTTTTTTTTTTTTAATTTTATTTCTAGAATATTTAAGATTTTTTTTTTTTCTTCCGTGCAGTCAGATTCAGTTGTCTTGAATTCTACAACATTTTAATTAACGTTTTGTATACAAAGTGTTCATGATATCTATATAGAATTAAACCCCTTTACACTGCGAAATAGCCAGGGAAGATAATTCTGTTTTAATACAGATAACGAAATGGTGTAGTTAAGTCCCCTGATATTGCTTTATTTTGTTATTTTTAATGGGTGTTGAACAATTTAATAATTCATTGTACATATGGTAAGCGAAAAGCAAACTAAAAATGGTTTAGAAAAATATATTTTTTTTTACTGATCAGAGAGTGACATTTAGTGTCAGCCTTACGATTATGTTCAATACACTGTTTATTATGACATACATCTTTATATGAATAAGGTAAGTTTCACAAATGGACTTTTATGTTATCGGAGATATGTCGGAGCAATAACGTAGGGTGAAGTGGAAATGTACTATTGTCATCTCGTTAGTGGACGAGTCAGCGTATTGAATAGTATCGTGATAGATATCTGAAGTAAAACCGACTGAGCAATTTCTCTCTATTAATCCCAATCTTTGAAAAATAAAAAAAAGAGAGAACACTGAACTCATGAATATTAACATTGAATTACAAAAGAAATACTCGGCTGCATACATCTACACACTTATATGTATACACATACATTGGCGTGTTTACAACTTCACACGTATATTTATACACATACAATATCGTGTTTACAACTTCACACTTATATTTATACAAACACATTAGCGTGTGTACATCTACACACTTATATTTATACTCATACATTAACGAGTTTACATTTTCTTATTTATAATGTACACACATCTATTTACCTTTTTACAGCTCTGCACACTTATATTTACAAAATATAACTACGTGTTATATATTTACACTTGTTCATCCACTTTGTCATAAATATTTTGCTCTGCCGGCGCTGTGTCAACATGACCCCTTGTGTTAACATGATCCCCTGTGGTATCTATTTGTTCATAAGATCTGTCCACCGCGTTCTTCTCCAGCTGGACTCCTTCATAGCGATGCTTTACACCGCTAGTGACCACATCAGTTTGGTCGTATGATCCCTGCGGAGGTTTTCCTGTAGACTCCATGCGATGTTTGCGTACCAGGCGATGCAGTAAAAATGTCGTTAATCCTAATATAATGGCGACCCCAACACCAGTGCCAAAGCCTGCCCCAAAACCTGCCCCGAAGTCTGATCCAGAACATTCTTGAACACTGTTGTCTTGGTTTTCTAAAAATAAGAACCAAAATCTTTTTTTTTTAAAGTCTACAGTTTCTAATTTTAAATTTCATTTAACAAAATTTGTTATTTCTTTATTTGACAATTATAGTTTATAATTAATTCTTATATCAGTTTTCACCATTTCCTTCTCAGTTATCGATTACTAATTCCAACTTTTATGCACAGGTCACCATATCTATTATATTAATTATAGAGCGCATGTACATATTAGAAACATAGAATAACAAAAACTTACTAAATAGTGTTAAGTATTCTTTTTAATAATCGAATATTTAGCTAAAATGGTCCGATTCCTATACATTTTCTGAGAAAAGGCATCAGTATACATCACAAAATGAGTCATGTTTGATTCAGTATACGTCACTAAATGAGTCATGGAAAAAAATGCAACTTTACCAATGGTACAGTTCTGTGGATTGCTGTAGCCATTACATCCTTGGTTACAAACTCCAGTTGTACTGGTACATGATTGATTGAAACAGTTGGTGCCACAATCTTTGGTACAGTTAGGGCCCCATTTGTTGAAAGTACATGCTGATAGGGAAATAATATCATTATAGTAAGAACAAGAAATTTACTTAGATACCAAGTTTAATTAATTATTAACAGTGATGATACCAAAAATATTAATTACGATACAGTTTGGGATGAAATAAAAGGATGAGAATTCGGAATATAGTTAAAATTATCCTGATTTGAAGGTCGATTTTCGAAATTCCTGATCGTCTATTTCGATTTGATATGGGGCCAGATGATTGTGCGAGTTACACTGTACAAGTGACGGACTCTTAGACAGACTGGTATTTTACCAAATCCTGGAAAACGTTACATAAGTCTTACCTGTTGCTATCATAGCCTGTACATTATTGGTGATGATGGGTGTAAGAATTGTACACCGAGTAGAGTGAATATATGTAGTAAGCCGAAACTGTATGCTGTAGCTCGAACTAAATTTTGTGGATTATATGTTCAAATCCAGGCGTTGATGAAAATAAGGGTGCTATGAAAAACCACCTCACTAGTGGTTAGCAGGGTCTAAGATGTAAACAGCTCATACTTACGGGAACTTTAATAATAATTATAAAATTAAACATCTTATGACGGAAAAGTTTGTTGACATCATAGTTTATATCACATAGTAAATTATTTTACAAGAATAGGGAATGCAGGTAACAAATATCGAACAGTCAAACACCACTTAAGAAAACACTAACAAAAGTCATCTTTATAATTGAAAACATAATAATTTAATAAACAACTCCAAACAAGCCCTTTACGAATATCAACCTCCCCTGTATCAAGGTTCTACCACAACTGTCCAGTATACATGTCCACTAGTTCGCTACATACGTACACTACACACACACAGAATACAACTTGGTCTGTCTCCGGCTATCCCTGGTTCTCTCCCTTGACCATCAAAACGTGAATCAGTCTGTCAAGCATGTCCTCAGTGCAAACAGCCATTCTAAGAAAGTTTACCCATTCACCAGAAATATAACCAATAGAGTGCATATAATCACCATTAAAACATCAAAAAGAAAATCATTTAAAAAAAAATCATAACATACATTCAGTACAGTTTGGCGGATTACTGAATCCATTACATCCTTTGTCACAAACACCAGTTGACCTGTCACAAGAGTTGTTGTAGCAATTGACGCTGCACGTGTTTGAACAGTTAGTACCCCAGCTACCTTGAAGGCATTCTAAATAACAACAAATAGATTACAAGTTACATGTGAAGCAAAGAAACTATTTTTATCGTATAATTAAAAACTAATCTATAATAACTTAAACTAACCCGGGTTTTGGACTTAGACGAAGAAGGGAGATTGACTCAAACTCATTTTCCTGATCGACAGTGTAATATTTTCGCTTAAAATTTAAGAATTTGTTACAATACCCTACTTTACTACTTTGTGTTAGTAGCTCAATTGAAACTGATGCGGGCATAGGCAGATTTCTTACCTGGCCTAATTATCGCATTTCATTTGAAAAAGAAAAATAAAGGTTAAGTGATGCAGAAAAGAACAAAGTTTAATAACTTTATAATATTTCAACTAAAAGGTTTTGTATTTATAAGTTTTTAGAGCATTTTCGAAAAAAAAATGCTCTATTGTCCCCGTTTTGGCTGTCTGTCTGTCTTTCCGTCATCACCCTAGATCTCAACAACCATAAGTCCTAGGCCCATGATATAAATATATCATTTTGTAGGTCATGGCCTACCATGTGTACATCAAAGTCCATTATGCGATCTGACCTCTGAGGGCCAAAAAAAAGGGGTTTATTATGTACCGTTTTTTTTTTTACTATATAAGCTATATTAACAATGGGGCGTACAAAGGGGCGTAACTCATTATTTATTTTTGTAACAAATATTAAACATGACTTAATTCCGTCTCTATTTATCAAAACCCATACCACGAAAATGCTCTAAAGCGTCCTGTGTCCAAAACGGTACAGGCTTAATTGCTTGTTTTAAATCCATCTATTTTCACTGCATGATTTCTACACTATTGTAGACCATAGTAATTTTGAATGTTTGAACTGATATCTTTGATGGACTGGGTTTTCTTATTGTGACTTTCATTTTTCTATTTGACAAATGTATTCTGATATGTTTCTAAGTGAATACTTTTAATAAATTTTTTGTGTAATATTTGCTTGCAACAACATCATGAATGTAATGCAAAAAATGTAAAAAAAAAAATAATTGTAAATGGTTTCTTAACTATTTCATTTTATATCCCTGTACGTTCAGATTGTATGTAATTTAAATAAATATTATGAAAAAAAAAAATTATAAGAAAAATTTACTTTCATAAAAATGTAATGACCATTTATTATTATTTGATACTTGGAGCCTTTTTAATAGGTTACATGAGTACTCATTTCTTTGTCTTCTTTTATCTTATTATTGATATAAATTATTCCTCAATGTGACGTGAGAATTTATAAAACGTATATATATATATATATATATATATATATATATATATATATATATATATATATATATTAGGGTGCATCACCAAAAAAAAATTTTAAAATTGATCTGTCTGCTATTTAAATGTGTTCCATTGATCAAAAAGAGCATTGTGTAAAAAAATAAAAAAAATATTTCACAATATTTAGAGGTCCCCCGGACTTCAACAAAGTTTGCATAATTAAGCGAAAACTAGATAAAACCATCCTTCTTGTAAAGTCTTACAGACTTACATACAAAAAGTGAAGCGCTATATAAATTGTTTTATAGTCTTTGGTTTTATAATGTTTGGTAGCTATGATTGATTTGGATAAGCAGTTGTGCTAGAAATAAAATTTAAAATTCACATTTTATTAGCAAAAACAACACTTTTCCTTACCGCATATTGATGACCAAAGCAAGCATTTTAATTTCTTTATTTATATTATTTTAATTTCTGATACACACGACCTATAAAATCGGAACATGAAAATGATATGAAAAACAACAATAAAATGTTTACACCTTTTAAGGAAATGCTGGCTGACCCTGAATCAAGTTAATGCTTTCTACGAAAAAGCAAACATTCCAATGGTGACAGAGAGGAGAGCTTGTTAGAAGATTGTTCAGCTTCTTGATGAATACAATAAACTTCGTTCAATTGATAAAAGTCGCCGAAACACACCAGCCACCAAACGTAAACTGGAACAAATGAAATCTATGTTGGTGTAAATGAACGTTATTATGATGAACTGGTTAATATAAGAACTCAATTCATATCCATGGTTCATATGATTTATTAACGACACAATAATATAAATAAACAGAATAAATCCAATGAATTATACTTGTAAACAATGAACTTAACTGATCAACTAAATCTTCCGACATGTACTCGAATACTCTCTTAATATTCACTGAACTTCTGAACTCAAATAACTTCACTGACTTAATCGACTCAACTCTTTTCTCAATCTATCAATCTCAATCTATTCCTTTCTCAACTGCCCATCGTCTTTATATAATTTCCTTCCATCCAACTCGAACATTCCACATCGCTCTGTCTCTCACTCATTTAGTCAATACAATTTACAAATAAACAACATATTTATTTTCCATTATTATCTAGAATAATAAACAACATATTTATTTTCTATCAACATCTCGAATGTTGACCCCTTGACCACATGTTGACCTAGTTGGCCAAACTCCAAAGATACACACACACCTGTGTGCGTAGTACTCATAACTATACCATGACAGTTGGCAACAACTTTTCAACTGTGGCCACCAAATGACGAGACTATTATCAAGAATGCAGAAGATCTAGCATTCTTGAGGTCTATGAAAGGAGACAGGTCTTCCAGCTTTGGATCATATGACAAAACACTTGCAAAAAAAGTCGCTCGACGCCATTCACGAGATGTCGCAACAATGGAACGTCAGAAACGCGCAAAAGAAGAAAATGCAGCATGTTCAACGATATCAGTGCCTTCCAGCGAGGGTAGGAGTGACGAAACCGATGATTCTACTTCTAAATCTGAAGATAATATGGAGTTTGTTGATAACTGTTTGGATGATATAATGCCATTGCAAAAGCGAACAAAGCCAACAGGAGCTTTGGTATTTGTACCTCCAGATGTTTTAAGCCGACCAAATCTTGTGTCACTAGCGACAAGATTAAAGATTACACCAACACAGCAGGCAGCTTTCACACAGGGCCTTATTAGCGAGCCTGGGTGTGATGTATCAATGGTGGCTTCTTCCTATGCCACTGCAGATCGTTCACGTCGCAAAGTTGTAAGTGAATTATCTACAAAGATCCACGACTCCTGGGAACCACCCAAAATCTGCACTCTCCACTGGGATGGCAAACTGACACCTTCTCTAAAAAATCATCGTGTCACTGAAGAACGCATAACAGTTGTTGTCGGTGATGCAAAGCAATTAAAACTTCTAGGAGTGCCAAATTATGCCAAGGCAACAAAGAAACCCGTTGATGAAATTATTGCAGAATTAACCATGAAGCTAATGACAGAGTGGCATTGTAATGGTTGTATCGTTAATATGACATTCGACACAACAAGATCAAACACTGGTCATCAGACTGCTGCCTGCATTGCCATACAAAATATGCTGCAACGTGCTCTTCTGTGGTCAGGTTGTCGCTATCACATTGGTGAAGTTATCCTCTCGCATGTGTTTGCAGATTGAAAATATAAGTTTCCAAATCCCCGGATATAACTTTGTTCACCAAGCTGCGAAGTAATTTGGAGTTGGTGGCACATGATTGGTCTCACGTTTGTAGTTCGTTTATGTTAGTTGATCATGGTCTGAAGGCTCAAGAGCGACTGACGATAATGAGAGATGTGGTAATTACACATGTCAACTCTAGTAAACAAACCGAATTCTTGCGAGACGACTACCACGAATTCCTTAAGCTGTCCCTTGTTTACCTGAATGCTACAAATAAGGAGGTTAACTTTAAAAGACCAGGTGCCCTGCTTAAAGCACGATGGATGGCAAAGCTGATATATTGCCTCAAGATTGCACTGTGTGAGAAACAAATTCAATTTTTGCCTCCAGGTACTTATACCACACGTGATCAAGTGCCAAAGATTTGTGCATTTGCTACATTTGTAACATATGTTTATGTCGTGTGGTGGCTCACTTGCAAAAAGAGTGTGGATGCACCATGGAATGATCTACAGCTCTACAAGCGACTTTTGGATTACAACGATGTCAACAGAGATATATCCAAGTCAGCAATCCGTGCCCTGAATAGGCATCTGTGGTACCTCACTGCTGAAATGATCCCACTTGCTCTGTTCAGCAATGAAGTACCTGTGTTGGAAAAGCGAGCTCTAGCAGATGCTCTGCTAAGGCTTCGACCAGTGGTTGCCCTCCAAACTCCACATAATCGATTTGGAAATGGTTGGGAAAACCACGATTCCAATCAATTGATTCTAAAACTCGGTTGTGTGATCTGGCTGGAGTTGACTCGTGGTTTACTATATACAGACTTCAACTGGACACAGGATTCCTCCAACTGCCTGTTGATGATTGGTGCCAAACAGCTTCTTACATTGCCAGTGCAGAAAATGTTGCTGCTATTAACGTTGTTAACGATTGTGCCGAGAGAGGAGTGAAACTGGCATCTGACTTTGTTGAAGCAGCGCGAACGGATGAACATTTTCAAAACATTCTTCAAGTGGTAGAAATGGACCGCAAAAACATCTAAAATGTGCGTAAACCTTACAAACGTGCAACAAAGTGAAACTGAATTAAATGCAACAGTAATAAATAATTCAATACTTTAATGTAATTTTTATATAGGCTAAAATAATTTTTTTTTTCTTTAGATGTTTTGTGATTTCTTGGGCGGGGGGGGGACCTCTAAATCAACTCTGATTTGAAAAATATTTTACACAAGTTATTATTAATGATATTGGAACAAATTAGAAACATAGACATCTCAAAAACAAACAATCAATTTTTTCCTCTATTGTGTCGATGCACCCTTATATATATATATATATATATATATATATATATATATATATATATATATATATATATATATATATATATATATAAACTGAACTCAGTGCAGTACACACTATAACAAATACTTTGATACAACTATAATACAACTCTGTTCATTTAAAAATCTCATAACTACTATAAAAAACTACAAAACCTATGTCTATTCTAAGCCTGTCAGCGCTATTCTCTATTACATCTTTCTCTCATCTAATGTATATTAACTTATTCTAACTTAACTTTATAAAGGTCGGGAGGGTAGGGGGTGATCATGCTCTCTATGCATATGTCATTACGGGCAACAAAGTAAGTTGGGAGATTGACTTGACCATAACCTTGGGTTACGTAACATGTCCAACTAAATTTACTTCAGTGATGGCGTAGCAGAATTATATAAAAATTGCAAAAACTTCAAGAATCTTTTTTTGCATAAAACGGATGTTGGCATTGAAGCAGAGTGGAACTTTTTTGCTACCAGTCATGGAAAAAGTCCCTGTGATGGTATTGGTGGCACAGCAAAGAGGCTAGTAGCAAGAGCAAGTTTGCAGGCAACTCTGAAACATTACAAACTAAAGCTACATCAGATGCACTAACAGATTAACTTGGCCAAGTCGTGACGATATCTGCTGGATAACATTCACGAATGTACAATCTTCCATCACCAATGTTTTCAGGCAGCTCATCAAGACAGTATTGCTATGATGATGTGCATTTTGCCTATTGCAAGAAACAGTTTGATAGTAGGACTGTGTATACATAGATAATATACCATCAGTTAACTGCATCGGCAGCATAATGAGCATACGCTGATCTCCGCCTTGGTTGCTTGTATGGTTGATAAAAACAAACAATCTGTAATTTGATTTTGTAACTTAAAACTAACTGTATTTTTTCATAAAATTTGATTGACATTTCATTGCTATGCTGATTTACCATAACACACGTTAATGAGGCCCGTAGCATGCGTGGTCAAATATTGATGACTACTGTCTGAAGTGCGATGTTTGGAAATTTTTAGGGCATTCTGTGTGCAATTCATAACAAAACAATGAGTAAATACTGAAAATTTCAGCCTGACACCATATTTAGTTTTTGAAATATTCACGAAAATGTTAATGTCACGTGCACTCGCGACTACCCTTAAATATTTAAAAAAACATATTTCAGAAAGTTTTTTGACCAAATACCAAAAGCCATAAAAATTTCAGGAAGATCTGAGGGGGTCGGGTGAACAATTGTCAAAAAACTGGTTGAGTTGACATGGAATGACCAAAGTGGAATTAGAAAGAATGTTGCACATTTTCTATATTTAAGAAACTGACCTGTAGTACATTGAGGGGGGCCAGTGTAACCGATACAGCCATTGATGCACAAACCAGTTGTCGCATTACATAACGAGTTGTAACAGTTGTTACTACAGTTTAAACCAAAGTATCTTGGCTGACAAGCTTGACAGTAAAACATAACAGTGTTATATTTAGACTAAACTAAATACAAATTATGTATGTTCTTATTGAGTTGTTATTAGAAAGAAGATGGCTCTATTTTACATTAGTCGCGAGTAAAAGACATTATTTTAAGACTCTGTAAAATACGATTGTACGAAATAATAAAAAAAAGAATTACTGCTTAAAAATTAATTAGATAATATTACAATGTCATAATTTCTATAGGATTAATGTATTTTTAAAATTATAATTCAAACGTTTATATATCTGAAAACATATCGAAGTAAATAATATAACTGTTTTGAGTGAAAGATGATTTATGCCGTGTATCTATTTTTATGTATCATTTTTCTGTATAATTTAAAAAAAAAATATCATCACTGGGAAAGTACATAGGATTAGTAGTAAGATTATACAAAGACAAAAACCTGAAGTACAGTCTGACGGATTACTATAACCAACACAGCCCACACACTGTCCAGTTTCCTGATGACATGAAGTTCTACATGTCTGAGGACAAGTTTTACTACAGTCTAGACCCCAGGTTCCTGAAACACAATCTGAAATATGAACAATTTTGTTATAAATTTTACTATGCTGTGTAAATCTACACAACAATTCGTTTTTGTGGGCTATTTAATGTTTTAATACAAATGTTTTCTAATTAGAAATTGTGACAATGTGTGCCGGAAGAACAAATGCATCCAGGAAAAGATTTAAAAAAGGCCATATTGTTATATAGTTTCTATCATCATTGTTTTTTTTGGAGTACTAAAATGTTTTAATAGTTTAAATTAACATATTACTATTTTAAAAATACAACTGGGCCCTATAATCAAATCTTTTATTGAAATGTCTTTAGATATTTCAACAAAGATTAAAACATAACAAAAAAAGGGATGTATTAACTAACTATAAAATTGGTAAGTCAATTATTGATTTTGTTCCTTTTTAAATTTTCACTAACTCATACTAAATTCTTATTCAGGAATTGAAAATGGTGACATTTTACGAAATTTGAGTAACATTGGGAAGAAAAGAGATAATCCCCCCAATCAACTCAGAATAACGTTTTATTGAAACTTATATACATAGATACGTGGCTGACTTTGATTTATAACTAAAGACTATACATGTTTGTCATGTATTAGCCTCAATCTTCGAAAATATAATTAGCCTATTTAGTTACCAGAAAATTTGTAAGAGATGGTAAGACTACATACCTCCAAAAACCATTACTTCACACAATGTAAGAGTCACTATGTTGAAGTATTTGTAAGTCGCAGTGATTCTAAATTTACTCACTGGAGTCTTCTGTATGTCTATGACTGTATATACCAATAAAGTACCCCTTGGGTCCTGATATGTCCACATAACGGTGTTGTTTAAGAACATAGTTTCAAGTTTAAAGTTGCGGAGCCTATCGGAGCAACAATTAGCTGAAACATGTATTACAACAATACATATTTTTCAAATATATATATGAGACGAATTTGCAAAGATATTATAAATAATTACAATGTATTTTAGAAATGTAATATTGGACAAGGGCAACTGACAATTTTTCTTTCTCTTCTTCTCTCTCTGATACAAGGTGACCAATTTATATTTTTAAAGAAAATGACACACATGTGTTTATAAAGTGAAGAAAAAAATTAAACACATTTGTCAGCTGTAAATTTGGGCTGACGGTATCCTTTCAAATATGGAGCTGAATTTTTTCTGCAATATCGGCATGAGATCCTGTCAGCGGCTGGGGTGTCAAGCTGCACTTGGCTCAGGTCGGCCTATTTTAATACTATATCATTACGTACTTAGACTAAGTCAGAGACCGTCTATTGTTAAGGTTTAAAATCTAAAAACATACTGTTTATATTTATGAAGTTGTACAACACAATACCATTTTATTTGTTTGTCTTTTTTGAGTTTTCAAAAGATTTCAGTTAACTTCCCTATCAGTTATTTGTATATTTTCTGTTTGTGTGTCAGCTAATCTTATAATTCAAAATTAAAACTATTCTGACTAATTTAGTGAGAAAGTGAATACTTTTCAGATATACATATTCTGCATGACAATATATTTATATTGATAACTTCGAGTGCATGAAGTAACATCTTGCACTATTAAGAGTTACATTGTTATCAAATAAAATGTCCATTTATTTTAAGATATTATATAAATTGAGACGCTAAATTTCGAGTTGTTTATCTTGTACATTACAACTTCTAAGTAATATTTATAACTCGCTGTACCCTGCAAAACCTTTACGTAGAGTTATACTCCCTTAGGTTTGATCAGTAGACTATAAGTTATTTTTGGTTTCGGACAGATTCGATTTTCTCATGATTTTTATTAATATAATGTTTACGTTTGACAATCTTAAACTGGAATAATCTTGTATTAATTCTTTACTTTGAATTTAACAAAGAACCCATACCGCTATTATTTATATAGATGGGAAAATACTTTGAGATTTAGATCTCAAAAGAGTTACGTATGTTCAGCCGCGGTGCTTAAGTGTGCGAAATACTGAACACTTTAAATGTTTAATTGTTTGTTTTAATAAAAAGTAAAAGGAAACAACTTGAAAAAATATATTAAAATGCACTAAAAGGAGAAAAATATATTCCTTATATCTTACACATATTTTCATTACACACATTAAGGCGTAAGTGAATACAATATACTGGACTAAATTATATTTACATTAGTTGATAAATAAATAATTAATTTATAAGCCAATATATTGTTATGTATTGGTTTATTAGTTGCACAGTGTTGAGTTTCTGTGTGATTTTTTCCCAAGTATCATTTGGTGCATGGTGTTCAAGAGGTGGTTGGAATGTGATCTTGAAGATTTTGGACATAATGTGAAAAAAATACTAACAAATGAGTCAAATTAGAGGCTCTAGAATATCCTGTACATTGGTTGAGCAGCAGGGGATGCAAATGAAATTAGCACGTATTAAAATAATCTATATAGTGACTCGTGTTACCGTGACACTTCATAAAATTTAGAACAAAATTTGTATGTATTATTAGATGTAAACACAGGTTCATTGAAAAAAAAATGTCTAAATCGGAATCATTTGTTGATTACTTGGAGAGAATAGCGAAAGTCGGCAAAATATTAATGATGCTAAAAGGGGAGGAACTAATAAAGTACGTTGATAAAAAATAAAAGAAGAAGCTAAGAAAAAAAAAGATGAACAACACTGAAGGAAAGAGAAGAAGAAAAATTAAGGCGAAGGGAGGAGGGAGATTATCTATTAGAAATGCAGAGACTACAGACTGAGTTGAAGAAATTGAATTGGGTCATACTTGGAACGTTAATCCAACCCCGAGGTACAGTAATAAAAAAAATACGTAAGTTTGACAAGGCCAAGGACGACATAGATGCCTACATAAAAAGATTTGAAGATTACTGTAGGTCACAGGGAATATCGAAAACTGAATGGTCAAACATATTGACTAACTTAGTACAGGGCAGGGCAACTACAAAGAAATGAAGTTTGAGTTGCTCAACTCGATTTAAGAGTACACGCCATAACTTCGTTTACAGAAATATAAACAAATCTCACAACTTGAGTGCAACCATGTAGATGTTATTTTGCATAAACTGGGACCTGTCAGTGATCAGATTTACAACGATGACGTATCAGATATCAACAGTCAGTGCTCCGATGATTCTCGGTTCATGATTAAGGACGAAACCAGGTCGTGGGCTGCAGATTTTATCATAGTACCTCAGTTAGTGATGTATGTCTGCAAGAAACTACTTCCGGCTGAGACTCGTTACGCCACTGTTAAGAGAAAGGGTCTGGCTTATAGGAGAGGACAACATAATTTCTGACATCCTCTTAAGTGCAGCCCATAAACAGATGTTGGAGTCTACACATAAATGTGAAGGACGCTAGGAAGAATGTATATGGTGAACTGCTAAATGAACTTTGTGGAGTCAGATTTCATGGTCTACACAAACAATAACATTGTGATGATTTATTATTTGATGAATACATTTTGTATTTTCATTTAATTAATTATGGTTCATGCTTCGTTTGTCGGATACACATCTGACAAATAGTAATTGTCTATTGTGTGGACATATTTAAGATGTGTATTTTGTCAAGTGATTTTTTTGGATTATATTCTTATATTAATATTGGTTGGTATATTTTATTACCACGGTAGAAGTTGATGATTGTTGTACTAAAATAATTACTGACTTTGGGTGGAATTATGTTGTACAGGAGTTAACAGTAGTTCGTAGTTGGTTATAGTTTCGGAATATTATATTACATTTTATTTTCTGTGTGTAAGAAAATAATTTAATTTTGTTTGTTTGCTTTTGAGGTATTGGGTGGTATTGAGTGTCGAACTTAAGGGTGTTTGACACTAGAGGGGATGGGTATTGGTGGTATGGAGTTTCAAACTTAAGGGTGTTTGACACTACAGGGGCTATGGGGGAATGTTATGCATTGGTTTTGTGAGTTGCGCGGCGCTGTGTTTCTGTGTGAGAGTTTTTCCCAAGTATCACTAGGTGCATGGTGTTCAAGAGGTGGTTGGGATGTTGATCTTGAAGAATGTGGACATAATGTGAAAAAGTACTACCGAATGAGGCAAATTAGATCATGTACACAACAATATGCACGTAACATTGGTGTGGTCTATTTAATGAGGTTTTTTTCAGCGTATTCACACTAGGTTTTTTGCCGTATGACAACATCAAATAGGCAATAATACATCCATTTAATATTTGCCCGACTTTACCAATGAAATAAAAGGAAAATTAAAATATGTTTACGTGTATAACTAGTACATGTAACATTTTCCTTAAAAAAAGGAGCCCACATTCGAACCATATGTGTAAAATCTGATATTAGGCATACACAGTTTTGGAACCTTTGTGCTAATAGACGACATCACAAATGTACACATTCTTAAAATGATTGAGTAATAAAGCAGATGTTTTACCTCGATTGTATAACACATATCTATTGACAACTTTAGCGGAATCAAACGTTAGTGTCCAGCTTGGATTTGTGTCATTTTCACTAGTGTGGGTACAACTTCCACCATTCCACTGTCCATTTATATTGCCATCAACAGCTCTGGATGCATCAGAATCTGTACTGGTCTGTTGAGTTGTTTGTTTTATAGCAACATTTTTACCTGTGAAAGAAAATCGTTGATTCACTTTATAAAGATCTTTTAAAATTCTTACATAAATATGTTAAATTTAAGAAAGAAAGAAACATGTTCACCTTGATAGAAAGCATAAAGTCCATTTGTTTTAAAGACATTCTATAAATTGAGGCACTGAATATCGAGATCTTATATTTTTTTTGGTACAATTACAAGGCTGCTAAGTAATATTTAAATTGGGAAAGTACATTGAGATTTAGATCTCAAAATAGTTACGGAAGTTCAGCTTCGGTGCATAATTGTACAAAATACTGAACCTTTTTTTTTAAGTCTTGTATAAATTAGCCAGCTAATACAAAGGTGAGTAAAAACAATAAATAAATTTAATTCTTTCAAAACTAAAAAGTATACAAAAGAACAACAATAAAGCAACAAAAAATATTTTTAAAAAATTGGTTTTGCTAAAAGCTCAAAACTGTAAAAATTGTTTATCATTAAAATCTGAAAAACGTGGGTGAATACAATGTACTGTATTAAAAATTTAATTATATTAGTTGATAAATAAATAATTAATCTACATATCTGAATAAGCCTGTAAGTTATTCGTACATGTAAAGTGATACAATTATTTTGTTCAAACACTTCATTGCCACTTAATGTACACAGGTAATTTATATTTTAATAACATACACTTACCTCCACTGACATATAAAGAACATAAAGACTTGAGACCAGTTCCTGTAACTGTTAGATCTTGTATAGTTTCATTCAGATCACATCTGTAGTCTGCAGTTTTAGCATCAACATTTAATATTTGTTGGTTGATGCAGGTCAGTATCTTGCCACTGGTAGTCTTGAAAGTCAAGATGGGGTTAAGTTTGAAATCTGGCAAACATTTTAAAAATACTTTTAGTTATCTTACGATCTGTGCTTATAAGTCGACGTAAATATTGAAGTGGATTGGCATAGAAAGATAGATAGCTGGGCAACACAGATAATGAGGTGACAGAGCTGGAAAGGTGACACCTAGACAGAAACTTGTGTTAAGACTTTAGTCAGAATGTTAAGCCCTTTTTATGGAATAGGCTAAATATATTGATATCTAGTCAGTCATTAAGAATCTTGTAGGCAAATATATAAGTTGTGGCTAAATTTTTTTTTATAGAAACAAGATAATAACCCATAAAACTAACGAATCTAATAATATTTTTAAAGAAAATTTTGTCTAATTTTAATGGATATTCAATATTTTTTTTAAGATGATAAATGAATACAGTATGATCTCAGGACACTGTTGACAAACTTATAAAAAGACACACATTAAGAGGCTTGACCAAGAGCAGATTGATGCCGTGTTGACATTAAATTTAATGTAAAAGAGCCACAAGGAACTCCGTTTGGCCAAATAAAACAACATCATATGTTAGCTCACATCTGCCTGAAGATGTGAAGTTTCTCTTTTTAACGCTATATCTTCCATGGGCATGTTCACCAAAGCCGAGGGTGCAATAGTCATTGAGGCATCAAGATCATGTCGTATAATGATAAACAAAGTCTTCGGGGTTCGACCCGTAATTTTACTCCTGCGTGACATCATGTATATCAATAAATGTGCATTTATTGATGTCTGCCTTCTGTTTGTAAAATGTTCTAACGGTATTGCTAAACAAATTTCAGTTTGTATTTCCATATTTCTTTGAGCTCATTCATGAACTAAATTCAGTAAATTGGACCTCCATCTACTCAATGATTTGGGTACAAACAGATATATTTAAAGACGACGTGCCTTCTTTTCAAATCAACCAATGTGAATTCATTGCTAGTTATTGATACATAACCATGATACTTGTGAAAATACGTATCATTAAGAGATATTTACTAACTTGATGTTTAAAAAAGAAATATAGTAAATATTAAATTGAAAACGTATTAGTTTTTCACAAATATAATTATTTAATACAACTATATAATATTAATAATAAAACAACAAATAATCAACAAAAATAATGAAACAAAATATAATTCAATTATTTTTTTTTCTCAAATTAATTTTACATTATTTGCTTCAAGTAACGCACTTAATTCTATTGAAAGAGAAAAAAAATTAAATATGTTCTTTCATATTTCTGACAATAATTATTTTGACCCAAGAGATGGTGAAACTCTGTAATATTTCAGAGCTGAAGATAACTTGTTTATACATTTGATAACAGGAAATTATTGATAAATAAAGTCATAAATCAATTAAGATCTAAGAAAGTATCAATAACTTACTTGCTTCTTGAAGAATCATTCTTAACCAAGTAAAAGGATATGGTGTACTCCATGATAACTTCACAGTCTGGATGTTCGGATCAGTATTACAAGTTGTGTCACTTCCATCTGTCAGCCATGTTGTTGTTGTTTGTGTTGGAGATATTGTGACAGATGCGCCAGCTATAGTGGCCAGATCCTCTATTGAATAGAATACATTGTAGACGGCAAGAAATCAGAAACGTTTTAGCTAGATGCAGTTTGTATCTTGGGAAACAGTTTTTCTAGTAAATATGTAAACTGTTGGTAAATAGTAGTAATTGTTAAATAAAAAGTTACACTTACGGTACTGACATGCTAGTCCATACCATCCATTGGCACATTTTGTTGAACACTGACCGTTGTCATTACAAGTGCTGCTACCATCACAGTGACACAGGTACTGACAGTTGGAACCAAACCATCCATCAGAACACGAAGCTAGAACATATTATTTAATATATTTAAAAAAAAATCTTTCATTTAATAATAATCTTTGATTATCTTTAATATTTATTGATGTTTATATATGGAAAAATATGTAACATGAAATATGAACAATAATATTTCATTAGCTAAAATCACATGATTATTAATATATTCTTTGAATTATTAATTTATAATCTGTTTTACAATACACTAGTCTACTACGACTATCTATCTACCTATCTGAATATATAAGATATATCAAAGACTACGAAGTTTGCCTTGACCTTGACAAATTAGTTTCGACCTTAAACTACAAGTGTCAAGAAAGAAAAATATTTGCACTAAAAAGTATCAGAAGATAAGTTTAGTATATAATACACATATTTATGTAAACTATTGTTACTAAAAATGTAAAGGTTGGTGTCCATCTAACAGTAAAGAATATGTTTTTATTTATTTCTACTTATTCACTAGTGTAAAGATATATTTAGCTCAGTATATTGTAAACATCCACGCTTTTAATTTTATTAACGATAGTTTATATACATATTTGTATTATATATAATGAGTTATATCTTTACATTTTACACAGTGATCTCACTGCGAATTTTTTTATATAATAAAAAGTATTCTTATCCTCATTTTAAAAATAAAAATTACATTATAAAAATAATACTTAATAAAAAAAAACGTTTTTCTTGCGTAGTAAAAAGCAGAAAAACATTTCTGAATTAATTGGTAACATGGTAATAGTAATAGACTTTATAAGAGCTTCTGATTTTTACAAAACGAGAAACGTTGGGCGCATGAATTTGATATTATGTGAATGTTTTTCAATTCGTTTATTGCACAATTATTGCAATGTTAACATTTAAATCCCTAATGAATTATTACAGAAGGTTTTTGAAACTTCACGATATTGCAGATCATTTATTAGAAATTCTACAACTAAATGCATATGAGTATGTAAAATTAATTCTATAGAAATTAGAGTATGTTAGAAAGGTCTGGACCTGTATGTTTGTGTTTATGCATCCAACGTTTTTCGTTTTATAAAAATTAGAAGCTCTAATAAAGTCTATTACCATGTGACCAATTTATTCAGAGATTACTTTCTGCTTTTATGGGAGGGATGGCCGAGTGGTGTAGCTACTCGACTGCCAACCTGAGAGTACTGGGTTTGATCCTCGGTGAGGTCTAGGAATTTTTTCAGATGAAATTTGGCACAAAGTCGTCTCACAAGCCCACCCAGCTTTAAATGGGTACCTGACTTTAAGTTGGTGAAGTAAAGGCGGCTGGGCGTTGTGCAAACCACACAACCCCTTCATATGGCGAGGTTAGTGAAACAGATGAATTCTACACTTCACCTGTCCCATTTGGCCCGTTAAGGCCAAGAAGGGAAACTTTTCTTTTCTTTTTTACTTTTTTATACGCAAGAAAAACGTTGTTTTTTTTTTTTTTTTTTGTAAAATATTCCTTTTTATAATGTAATTTTTATTTTCTACTATTTAGTTGTTTTTTTTTTCAATTAATACATACGAAGTGTTATTTTGATTGCCAAATTCAGCGGACATGAGAAGTGACTTCAGAAAGACAAACATTATGTGACCCCGAAAGACAAACATTATGTGACCCCGAAAGACAAACAAGAAGTGAAGTTAATAAAAACGTTAATTTTGAAAAATACTTAAGAAACTCATCAAATCATAATGAAATAGTAAGAATATTGTATAATCATCTAGCCCTGAGCTATATTGAAAGTATCAGAGCTATAGCTTATCTGAAAGTGGTCTAAAATGTGATTGCCCAATTTCGGACAAACAAGAAATGACCCCAGAAAGACAAACTTGAAGTGACCCTGGAAAGACAAACAAGAAGTGAAGTTAATAAAAACGTTGTAAAAATGTCACTTTATGGATATGAAATTATAAAAATCGTTAATGACAATGTCATGTACAATAGATATGTGTGTCGGCTTTGAGATTTTTCATCAAATTAGAATAGGTGCTTAAGTGAGTTACAATATTTAGAACAGACTCGCAGAATTTAAAGTTTATTAAAGAGTGAGAGAGAAATCTTTGAGTTGAAAATTGTGGCATTAAAAAAAAAAAAAGCTTAAACTAAGCTTAAGTGAATAAAATTTAAATCTGTTTAAACAATTACAAGCATCTAGTTTTGCATAAATTTAGTATTAGCACTCCTTGCAAATCGTCATGATTATTATTTAGTATTTTTTTAAAATATTTAACATAATATACAATTTCATTTGGTAGAGAGTTCGATACATTCGTGGGTATTTTTCCTATTATCTTTTATATAATAATTGCATTTTTATTTGTAGTTTTGCTTTAAGACAAATCTTCACTTAGGGAATGAGGTTTCTATAAAACTTTTTAATACACTGTTTGGGAATGTATGGTATGACTAACTATGACCCAATTGTGTTTATGGGATACACAATATACATCTAAATTCTTACAAATAGTAATAGAGTCAATTTAAGCTTTGATCTTTATCACAGTAGTTCTTTTAAAATTGTGTATAGCAAGTTATATATTGAAATTTCAAACATGGACTTTTTAGTTGGATAAAATAAACCGGCCATATAAAGTATATACCTTTATACGATGAAAATTATCTGAGTTTTAAATTTAATTAATAAAACAAATCGAACTTTTACCTTCAGCTTGAAAGTAAAAAAAAATTAACAATGAAGAAAAACAAGTATTCAAATAATATTAGAATTTCCATTGCGCCGAATATATAAGTATCTTTTAGACATTCAAGTAACACAAACTACTAAGAATAGGGTTAAGAAAAAACACCAATGCGGAAGTTAAACTCGAGGTATTTTCTAACAATAAAGTTAGGCCTGTATAACACACTTCACGTCCTCCCAACCCTCTGTAATTTTCAAGATGCCAGTATATTTATAAATAGACATACGTTTTTTCTTTTGCGCTTCCACTTTATGTACTGAAAGGGGGAAACAGTTTGTACAGTGAATGTTGAGAAATTGATCTCTTAGATCCTATTAAATATGCTTAGGGGACGGTTTTATTGTGCCCTTCTTTCAACACCGCCGTAGTCGATAGTGCAATGGGGGCTCAAGGGTGGGCATTGCTTGGTAATTGGACACACTTGAAGTCTAACTCCTAGCCCACAGACTGTATATCGGTCTGCTGAATGAAGATCTGGTTAGCTACCTAAGCGTCACCAATCCACACATAAAAATATTACTCCCCCCACCCCCGTTGTTTGGACAATGTTTAGGTATTGCAAACCCCTTCTTTTATCCACACCACAGCTGGAAGTGTAAATGGTCTTGGACATACCACGGGATATGGAACTTTCACAATGACCATATATACCCCCCCCCCTCAATGACTTAACAAGGATCTGACTTGACAACCTACAATTGATGTAATTCTCAGTTTACCAATATCGCTAATAAATATTTATTTAGCTTGGATTATTACTTCTTATATGAAAGTAAAAATGCAATTAATGCCATTAACTTCACCTTCCTGCGTATTATTCTTGTTATCTTTAACGTAATCCATTTGTGTTATTACGTCTTGTTATTTATTAAGAGAGTTAAGCCAAGTCATTTGTATACTTTATTACATGACTTGTTTATGTACATTAAATGGCCAGAAAAGTCACAGAGAAACTGATAACATTTATACATATTTTATTATTCATTATAAATAATTAGACACAGAATATTTAAAACGTACAACACATTGTTAATCATATTTTAGTCTTTGATTAGGTATTAACTTTGACTTTTCTAATGTTAAATTTATGTGTATGTGAAGTCTCATAAACCTTAAAATCACTAATGGGGTGTTTTTTATGGTGCCCTTCTTTCATTTCCACCATAGCCGAAGGTGCGAATACATTTTTTTTTAAAAATTACTTAACATAAGCAATTTCATAGTTGCACATAATCAAAATATCAATATAAACCTAATTTAATAACAAAACTAAAAAAATTTAAGAAGAAATTCCATTATTTATATGTATAATATACTTAACTCTTTTACTCTTATCGAATAGTAACACTTTTCAAATAAATAAAATAATCATGTATTACACAATATTGTTTAAGTTACAGCTACACAGAAATTATAAAAAAAGTTTCAAGATAACCTCCAACATTCATATGTTATAAATATTACATGGTATTTACTATGTACGGCGATGATAGAGTGAACGTGAATCAAAAGGCTGTAGTCTTAATAATATTCTGTGGACAGCTCATGATATGAAGACCCAGTAGGCTATAATTATAAAAAAAAAATTATAAGAATAAATATATGTTATGATGGGGGAAAAATAACCTCAGTTATTGCAATATTTTTATTCCAAAGATAACTCATATGTATGGTATAAATTTAAAAAAAAAAATATTGTTTCGTTACCTGTGTTTATTTTGACTCTCATATAAGCTGATTTTTTTTTAATCTATGCCATCTTTTAGAATGTAAAAAAATCAAAATGGGGACATAACTGTGTCAACAGTTGCAGTACGAAGTGTCTTCAACAAATTTGTAATAGAGTTACTGGACTTTGTGAAGCTACTTGTGAAAGCTTGTCTCCCCCGTCTTGCCCGTCCATAAAATATTAAAAAGTTGCTGCATGAATTGACGATCTTGCACTAGTTTTATAAAACGTCTATAACTTATTTAATTTTATTGCAAAATGTCGCATTCATTTTGCAAGGTTTTTATTTTTTTTTTTTAAATCAAATTTTAATTTTATTTAAGTTTATCTTTGGATACTAAAATGTAATCTTTATGATTTGTAAATGACTGTGTATCTGTATATATTGTCGGGTAACTATAGCCCTACTAATGATCAAAACTGATTGCAATTCAGGTTTTTATGGTCAAAACTGTTAATTTCAATGTCCGTCTGGTTGCAAAGATTTAACCTGTAGCGATCATGGATAATGTGTCAGCTGTCTGTCTGGATATGTCGGTCATTTCTGTGAACAAAGTAAATTATAAGTTGCTTGTTTATTTTTTAAAACGTTCAGTGTTATATTTCTGTTAGGAAATTTCCGAAATCTTAAAAATAGAGAAAAAAGACCTCACCTATGTCTATATTTCTTTTACGTTTTAAAAATGTGTTTTTGTTTTTGGAAGAGATTAGCTTCACATTTATTATATATGACTGTAACTCTGCGTTTTGTACTGGAATACATTTTAATGAAATTTACAGTAGCATACATTTATTTACCTTATCCAAAGTTGATATAAATTTACATCTATATCAATTAAAGCCCTAATGATATCGTGCTATGAATGAAATTGTTGAAATATATTATTTACAACTGCTCCAGGGATGGATTCCAAAGAAATGACGTTTGAAGCTGGCATAGGAATAGGCATCGCTGTTGGTGTCTTTGTTGTCACTGTCATTGCTGTTGTGATCGGTGTAGTTTGTAGAACAAGAAGGAAACCCCCACAGACAAGAAGCAGACAAACCAATGAGAATCACCGAGAGACTAAGTTCCAGTCGTATAAAGTTTTCAAGCAGGACAACGAATACCAGCACTCGTATGAAACAACACAGACGCCTAGTAAGTTGATATTTCTATTTATTATTCTAATGGCTAATGTATAATTTCTATACTAAAAACAATGAGAAAAGTTATTAATTTTGACTGTATTTTTTCAGCGTTCTACGTGTTCCTTTTTATATGGCAATCGATAAATTCCGAATAAATTAAGTACGACGATGAAAACACACTACAGTTTTCAAACGTAATTAACAACATTAAAATATACTATGATTTTCTTAGATTTTTGAGGATGCAGTTCCATCCGTTATTGCATGATTGTAGATATCCAACTTATTCGGTCGTATATAAAGTTATGCCATTCTGTCAATAGATATAAGTGATTTACTAATTCTAGGCAATGTTAGATACATGAATATGAAAATTATATTATTTTTAGACTAACCTTTTAAGTTACTTAGTGGCATAATAATAGGACCGGGTCGGAATGAGTTTACCAGTACTTGAACGATTTCCGGCTAATCGAAATAGCTTAACTCGATGTAGATTAACTCCATCAGATGGGAATGGCTTAGGCCTGGTCAGCTGTTTTAATTACTACAGAGGCGTTGCCAATTATATAGAGATGACATATTAAAGGCCAGGTCAACCTGCCTCATTAGAGTCCCGGATCTCAACGTACTTTTTTACGAGATCACGTGATGTCTCGTCCATGGTAAAATAAATGAAAACATTTCTATGAATTAATGTCTCCAAATCACTAATACATTTGCTTTAATTTTCCCAGATGTTTTGAACACATCAAGTCAAAGTGACTCAAAGCCGCAACATATGGCGGCACAGTACGAGAATGCAACAATTAGTGAATATGAAACTATTTGATTTGTATTATATATATATATATATATATATATATATATATATATATATATTTATATATATATACATATATAGGGAACCAGTAACTAGTGGACACGAGACATGCTTGCTAAACATTTATGTCGTCTTGACTAGCTGTGGACTACGATACAGAACGCCAGCTCTGGCCAGTAGCTAGAAAAGGGGTGGGGTTTTGGTGACGAATAGCTAGAGACAGTGTATTTGGATAAAACCTGCCAGAGTTGAGATTTCGGAAGATCGAAATATACTGAACTGATTATGTAGTTTATAAGATGAAATGAATTAGTCTAGTAACATTTGAGTCATGTACTATTCTTTAATAAACAAAGCGTTGTTTTATTAAAAATGTATTAAAATTATTGTTGTAGATGGTCGTTTGAAAGGCACCCATGTATGTATGTATGTATATAAATATAAATATATATAAATATATGTATATATACATATATATAGATACATAGATACATATATATACACATATATCTATTGCGGTATATTCTCAATTTCATTTAGATAGCTGTTGTATTTTAGGAGAAATAACGTTTAGAAAAATATACTAAAAAACAATATGACCGCCGTTTCCATGGCAATCACTTATTTCAATAATTATTTTGACTATATTTTAACTTACTATCTCCAGTACTATATTTGTGTTAAATACCATACTGATATCTGCGAAAATAAGGATTTTTTTTTTATCTGGCCTTCCTTTCCTTAAATTATGTTAAATGTTTATATTAGTCCTTGTTAAAAGTTCAGTTGTTTTTTTCAACCCAATATTTAACACTGGATCCCAACGTTTTAGTTTGTATTTTTTTCACAAGGACATTGCTTTATTTAACAATTAAAAACTATGAAAAGTTCAATTCATGTATGCAGTGTATTGATTACATTATATTTTTGTACGAAGTGCGACACATGTTCTATTTAACCAAACCTATTTCCAAACCTACTTGCTTACCTCATGCTTTAACACAATTATTTGGCTTCATATTGTATAGAATGTTTAACCACACTTTAGATATTTCTCTATTACATGGTCTTCTCACAATATTGATACATATAAGATTTAAGTCCAGCTTAAACAATTTTACATTATATAATATGTCGATCGATATGGATTGAAAGACTTAGATTTAAATCTAATTTATTGTATGCGAATGGCATTTATAATGCACAGGCAATTGCTTTTTTTTTGTATGTGGCTAAGCCATTAAACTGCTCAGTGCTACTACTATGAATATTTGTTTGGATGTAAATGAAATGACATGTTTTGTGTATGCCTTGTTTCAGTCTGTGAATTTGAAGTATTGCACTGTGTGTACTGTCTATTAACTTCTAAATCAAAACAGAACAAAATAATAATGAGGTGAAGTTTTTCTGTTGTATGTATCCTGCTAGATCAAACGAAATCAGCTGACCAGCTCAATTACTATCAAACAACTGTGAATTATTTGTAACTATTATTCTCGGAACACAGATAAGATATTTGTATTACAAAGGATGACCTACTAATTTATCTCTGAACCTGTTGTGTTAGGGGTTAATTGTTCAAAACAGACCGATATTATATGCCGACTGAATTGAACACCGCCGCATAAAGACAATCTTGCATATGGTGTTATCTTGTCCCATTATATAACGACTGAACTTTTTTATTTTTACATGGGGTTTACTATTCAATACATCTCAAGACAACATCACTAAAGTTACACTTTCACTCCCTTTAATACATGGTATTTACTATTAAATACATCTAAACAGAACATCAATAAAGTTACATCTTCACTCCTTTTAATACATGTTGTTTACTATACAATACATCTAACACAACGTACTAATTACATCCTAGCTATTAGCAAAGCAGCAACCAAAAACCTTGACCAATGAGACTTAACTAATTGCCTAAACTTCAAGACATACTGGCTTGATGTTTGGTAGATGGTGTTTTCTAATAATAGATGATTGAAATAGAATTCACAGGTTGTAAAAACCGTTTTCATAGAGTTAAATACATTGATTGTGTAAGACGAAATCAAATATAAATAAAATTATGCTGTGAAAGAAATATATCTACCAATCTTAAAAATGAAAGTACTCGCGATACCTACATGGCGATTAGGTATATGACTAATTTTTTTTCATTATTCTTATTCCCCATACTGCCACATTACATGATTCATTTAGACCATGAACGCTGCCTGTATATGAGCAATTGTTTCCACAGTAATTATCAGGGCATGCTAAATAATTATAATTAAGAATATTAATTACGTTCAGAAAAAAAAAACACAACACGTAAGCTCAATATTTAAAAAGAAACAGAGGCGGGCTTAAAAGCACGTGGGTAGACGTCACAAAACGAATCTAAAACTGGTACTTTCAACATCGACATTTTCGGAATACCTGTAGTCTCGATAATTACGATAAAGAACTTTTGTCAAGATTTGAGAATAAAAGTAGCAGTGTATCAGTTACTATTATTGTAAATAGTAGTCGAGAATGATAAGGTTACAACTTTGTGGATCATGTATTATTCATACTGATAGGAGTATCAAAAACAACCCAGCTATGGTAAAGAAAAATTGTTATGAATTGTCAGCACTGCATGTAGTTTTAAAAAAAGTTAAAGTAACATCTTGGATAAAACGCAAGTAAAACTGAACTAATCTGAACTCAGAAGGTTGATTTACTGCGAACAGTCCACAATTAGTTTAGGGCTCTCTACATAAAATAAATAATAGCTTCATCGTCTTATTAAGTCAATAACACGGGCTATTTTACAAATAGAAAACGTAGTTGCTTATACATAATTTATGATAATGTACATGCAACAGGGGGGACTCACGAATATTACAAATCGGCGGGTTTGTAAAACCCAAACAATTCATCTGTATAGGACACCATCCACCGTCAACATTACAGGAATTTGAACACATTCGTACAATCCATTCCCCAGAATCCACCTGGACAATCTATTGAATAAGTTAAATTCATTGATTAATTAATGCTACAAATATGTAATGTGTAAATACCGATGTGTCTTAGTGATAACTGTAGATTTTTTTTTCAGGTCCTGGTGAAAGCCCCCAAACGTTCACCCATCTTTAGATCGATATATGATGCCATTGTGCCGGGGAAAGTGTTTGCCACACAATCATTCAATAATATATATAAAAAAATAGTAGTGTGGGTTCTTCGTTAAATCGAAAGTAAAGAGTTAATACAACAGTTTTCCAGTTTAAAATTCAATCATACAAAAAAATCGGATCTGCCCGAAACCAAAATATAACCTAGCCTACCGATCAAGTCTAAGGGGATATAACTCTATGCAAAGGTTTTGCAGGATACAGCTAGTAGACACACAATTCACACCTCATCAGCCGCAGTGTAATTTTAATTGAGTTTAATTATTTCATTTTTTTTTAAATTTTGACATCGCGTTGTATTTCTGATATTTAGTGATGTCAACCTCGTGATAATATAATCGATTCTTGGGTTCGAATCTCAGATATTTCTGGTCATGGTGGAAGTCCCCCCCCCCCCCAAGTCCACTCAGCTTCAAACGTGTACCCGACAAATTGGTGAGAAGAGGATGACTAAGCAATTCCTTCATGTGACCGTGTTACTGACAGTTGAATTCTACGCATCATTTGCCTCTATGAGACCGTAGGTTCTTAAGGGAACTTTACTTATTAATTCTTATCGTTTAAATGTCTTGTTTTAAAACACGCCAGTGGTGAACGTGAGGTATTCTTCATATGTGTCAAGAAAAGGATGATTTATTCCTGTTTATTTTCAATAAACACGCTTGGCAACTTTAGAAAAAAAAAATATAGTTTAGCATTTACTTTCCTGCATTCCTGGCATATATATGTTGTCGATTACAATGACAATGCCGGATCACACAACATGTATCACTGTTAATGAGCTATTTTAACTTTCATTAACAAGTTTTAACGATTTCATTATGTTTGATTAAACTGATTTTAAAATATAAAAAAAAGTGTTTTTTTTTTCTTTCTTTACGTTAAAATATATACGGCTTCAATTAAAAAAAAAAAAAAAAAATTACAAAGTAAATGAAATCATTTCATAGCGCAGTAGTGGCAAAGATATCTTGAAAGAAAATGTGGTTTAAATGCAATACAATAAATATTACACAGACGTTCTTAAGTCTTAGCGACCTTTGAAATACAATGTTTAACCGATTTAAATTTTATGAATAATTTTCAAAACACCCAGTATACAATCAATGCTTTCACTAACATTATTGAATCATGGTCATGACAATATTCAATCGTTAAATCACAATAATCTTCACATTATATTGTATCATAGAACAAACCATATAGTCATAACTTAATTATAAAGTAGATCAAATATCTTGATAAAATATATTACAAGTCTTCAGCATGATTAGGACTATGTCAATACTCTGACTTAAAAACAAAATCTCAGGGGGTAACATGCATTTCTAAAAAATATCTAAATTTTTTTTTGTTTTTCGTTAATATAACGTTTAAGTGCAAAAATGATTTAGCATGCCAAATTGAACTCTTATATGTAACAAGTGATGCTCATTAAATTGAAGCAGTTACTAATAAGATGTCCGTTATATTTTGCAGAAGTAACAAATTGCAATATTGTTTAATTTGTTAGGATGTTGTTTTTTTTTTATCACACTAATCTCAATTGAAATGAGTATTTCTTTTTTTTTTTTATTTGAGCATTCTAATTATCATTTGTATATAATCTCTTTAAGTGACCTTTATTATAACACTTATTACATATCTAATTGTACTAAAGTGTGTACCATTATATGTAATTAAACAGTGGATTGCTTTAAACCACAAATTTTAGATTCGTATTTGGCTGATCTTTTATATATTTAAAAAAAAAAAAACAACAACAAAAAAGCAACTAATAGTAGATGAAATAGTATCACCGCTTTAAACTTGAAGGGAATATCACCTCCAACAGCCATGCCCTCTAGCGTAATAGGTTTACAAAGATTGCTTATTAATTATATAAACGATTCGTTTGGTCATTGCAAATTATATACTTCTATTGTAAACATTACATAAATGTACTAACTTGTAAGATTCATTCACAAAAACAAACACAAAATATTAACAAATCAACGTTTCTATTTGCATTTCTCTATATATATACTTATATATAAATATATAGGAAAATAGTAGTAGGAACTTTCAATAACACGATTAGACTTAATATATGTAAAATAAATGTTTAAATAACAACCCGAGGCAATACTCTGCACAATAATGATATCAAAATGTTTAAGATAATATTTCTGATCGGAATAAAAATCCATGTCATGTTTCTTTATCCCACATCATATCCACCGCATTTCCTATATCTTCATAATGTGTGTCGTCCTTTCCACTGGACTTTTTAACAGTTTCATATTCATGTTTGTCCTTGTTGGAAACATCTGGTAGATTATAAACTTGAATCGGAATGTTGTGTGCATTGTCTCCCTTTGATCTTCTACCTCGTAAGTAAACAATCACAAATATAACCGCTTGGACTATTAACAACGAGCCTACTCCAGCACCAAAGCCGATACCAAAATACTTTTGACAAGAATTGTCATCTGTGTTTAAATACATGTATAGTTTAAGAAATGAAAAAAAAAAGGTAGATTAAAACATTTTTAAATAGCTTATAGTCTAGTGATCAATACATAATTAACATGCTCTTTTCTACTATCAAAGTGGACGAATGGTCGTGTGGTAAAGCACCCGACTGTCTTCCTGAGGGTCCTCGGTTCGATCTCCGGAGAGGATTAATGGATATTTCAGGTCATGGCTCAAGCCCCGCTATGTCTTCCATGGTGTCTTCATTGCCATTGCACTATCGGCTAAGGTGGGGATGAAAGAACGGCACCATAGAAACCGTCCCATTAAACTTTATCAATACTAACATTGTCTACAAAATGATCTTTCATAACCAGGAGAACATGTAAAGCATGATCCATTGACAAAGTTGATGTTAATGCATGCTAACGAAAGTGCATACCTTTTACTGACAATCGTTATTAAGGAGGTTATAGATGTCTTGAAAGTTTTAGTGAGTATTGTCAGCTAATTAAGTTGGAATCAAATAACGAGAAGTTTAGTGAACTAATACATTGTCTAAGGGGTTCTAGAAATCCTACATATTATTATATATAATAGGGCTTATAAAAGGCTAGAGATTAATCTTTGAGAACTAAATAATATTAAGGAATGCAACTTAATTTAAAGTTAAACTTACTGTGTGTACAGTCAGGGAGCTGATAGCCATTAACACAGCCAAAGTTACAAGTTCCAGATTGAACATTGCAGATATCTGTCAAACAATGAATGTTACATAGAGAGGTGCAGTCGTAACCCCAAGAGTTATTCTGACATGCTAAAATAGTATACATCAAAAATATCCATAACATCTTAAATTAGAAACAATATAGTAATGACACAATAAGTTACGGTACTATTAAACTAAGCAACTTAAATGCTTGCGGACTTGTTAAATCTGGTATTGATAAATATTATTATATAATTTAAATACATGTAAACATGGAGTATATAAATTGTTTATGATATTATATGACCATGTTCATCTACAGCATAAATGTTTTTAGCATAAAAACAATGAAATAATGATATACTGTAAGGAACATATTGCAGGCTATGGTAATCCCTCTACTGTCATGTGTGAAACTTTGTGTTTGCCATATGAATTAATAAAAAGTGTATTCATTTGAGTGCTTAGGTTTATCGCAATATTTTTTTGATAAACTGGCTTGCATGAAAGTCAAACTCCAGACGTTAAAATGCAAAACTGGTTAAGACAATTTACGGGACAGTTAAGACTAAAATGGTCTTGTGAACAATCTTTATAACAAAAAAAATGAATAATTTAAAGATGATATTACACTTAAGATGAAAAAAGTCCACTAAGTTTTACACAAGGTTGTGAAGTGAAAATAGAGACCATTACATAAAAGAGTTATTTACTGTAAACTTTTTTGTGTATGTTTTTGAAATAACACCTTCAGACCCATTATTAGGATTTTGTAAACTTTTCATAATATATTCCATGTAAACAAAACACAAAATTACTTATATCAAAATAACTATGTTACAATAAGTTTTTTTTTTTGTAATGCATTTAAAAGTAATTGTCCATCCTATTATGAATTTAAAACAAACTTTCTACAATTCGTACCTGCGCATTGATCTCCGTACTTGCCAGGTGGACATTTCAAGCAGGCGCCAGTTCTACTATCACAGTTCTTGTCAAGACAATCATTACTACATTCGTATGAACAGTTTGCACCATAAGTAGATAAACTGCATGCTGATGAATACGATAAGACATAAACTGTTTGTCAAAATGCGTTTTCATGTGTGGTGTGAGTAGGGAGCGTGTTGACTTTATTGTAATCATGTAAGATAATTCATAGCATAAAATGGAAGACAATCACATGTTCCACATCACACAATAATATAATTCTGAAAATATTAACTCATATAATTATATCTAAAATCCATATAAAATCACATTTATTTAAATTTTAGAGCCCTAAATTGAGGCTATTAATTAATAAATGCCCCAATCAAAAATGTTGAGCTATCTCCCTTACTCCCTCACCAGATATTAACGACGCCATTGATCAGGGTTTTGAAATGCTTCATCCTTCTGTTAAAATTAATATATTTTTTTTCTCATACAGCAAAATACTTTGTTTTTTATGTTAAATCTAGCTACAACTCGACATCTGTCAATTCTTTCGTGTAAACGAAGGCTTTTATCGACAGTTGAAATAATTCACATGTCTTAAAAGATGAATTATCCAAATGAAAGGATATAAACTGGGTCCAGATTGTCATTGTGTAGTTGTCTGTGTTACGCGAGAAGCTGTATGTGTGTGTGTGTGTGTGTTTGTGGCGAGGTCAGCTAGCGTTCACGAGGTCAGGGTCTGGTAGTTTCTCGACTCCGTGCGTAACATTAATAGAAATTATAAATATTTGTTCGATTATAGTTGCTTGTAAAAAGTTCCAGTTCGGATATAATAAAGTTATAAAAGAGGCAGTCTGTGGGTCGAGTGGACAGACAGTTTAAAGTTCAGTCAGTTGAGTTCATGTAGTAGTTGACATAAAGAAGTTAGTTCATATAGGTAGTTTATAGAAGGGTTACTGAATCCATTACATCCATGTAGGCATTGACCAGTTTGTTTATCACAGCTTGAGTTATAACATGAACTACTGCAGTATTTTTTACAGTTTATTCCCCATTTCTTGTATGTACACTCTGAAAGTATATGCTGCAGTTATTAAAGTACAGCCTACATATATTGTCAAAATTTAAAGAAATATCATAGCTTGTTTTTATTTTTTTTTTCATTTTTGAAACTTTAAAGAAAGTAATCTTTTTCGACAAAATTTAAAGAACTTTTCTCTTTTTTAAAGTTTAGGCACTGGCTACGTAACCATGTATATAACACTTTATCGGTCTCAATATAATAAACGTAAGCTATCTAGTCTTATATATCTATGAGAAAATGTATATTTTAATTGAAATAGAATGCAACATTTTTGTTTTCCCTTTTATTCCAACTTTTGCTATCATATATGGCGATTTTTAACAGTAAAATATAAAAAAAATATATGAATAATTAATACCACGTTATATACTATTGCCTAATCTAACTTTAATTAAAAAAAAAAACATTGCATTTTCATTTTGTTGAAAATTAAACATCAATATTCTAAAAGAATTTTAATATGTATTTAAAGTCATTAATTCAATTTTTTACGTCGCTTTAAAGTGAAAGTATTAAATCAAATGGAACTTACATTAAAAGGACATTCTTAGACTTAAGAGATATTCATTTTGTTATAAATTTTTAATAATATAAAATATAGTAGGCGTTATTCACCTATAATTAATTATAGAAGGGAATATGAACGTTTACTGTGTAAATACGTTTATTAAATTCGACAAAGCAGAAAAGAAATATCAAACAAAAACAAATTCAATCGTTTACCTTTTGAGCATTTTGGTGGATCGCTATATCCAATGCATATAATATTACAAGAACCATCTTCCATGGAACAGTAGTCAGAACAAGGACTCTGGCATTGCCGTGAACAGTTCAAATCCCAGTAACCTGGGATACATTCTGATGATAAATAAATTATAAAATATTTTATTAAGGAACAACAAATACTTTACTTTGTAGAAATGCTCGAAATCCAAAAGTTTCGCTAACCGGACAAACCCCCCATTATTATTATACAATGTAATATAAAATAACTGGATGTAAAAATATTAAAAATACTTATTTTAAAACGATTTTTAAGGATTCCTAAAAAAATATGCCCTCCTTTATAAGATTATAAAGTTTCACTGTGATGTTTACCGCATTTCTTCATACGGTAAGTAATCTGGAAACAGAGATATTACTAGAATATGAAATGTGGTAGTAGATACATTTTTTCAGCAATTCGTTTGATCAATTTATTTCGAAAAATTTGACCACTTTTCGATTAGCCGTTTTATTAGCTCGGCCCTACTTAACGCATAAATGATTTATAAAAAACAAATATTAAACTATCTTCAAATCTAAATTCTGACTTACGGAGATTTTAGATAAGAGCGACTCTGTGCTGTCAAAAATATATAATGTTTTATATAACAATAAATTTAGTCGAACGATAAAGGTTACAACATACCTCCGAAAGCTTGAAACTCAGTTATGGACAAATATGGATTTTTGTCTGTAGTAGAATAGATATTCTTCTGGTTAATTCTGACTCCATTAACTAGTCCTTCCTCTAAATATAGAACTGTGTATACTAGCTGGTATGTATCTTGTTGATCCTTGTAGTTGAATATTGTCACGTTATTATTGTCTAGAGCTTCAAGTTCGAAATGTTTTAATCTAACCTGGGCGGCATCAACTGAAGTATGTTGAAAATGTATGTTATCAATAATTAAATGAAATCAATACAAAAAGGTGATCAAACTTAATAAATGCCTTTGATTATATTGTAGTTAAGGTTTATTAAAGATCCCACATTACACTGGTTGAGTGGCTAACAGTTTATCTTTTCTGAACACTTAGAATATTTAAGTAAATGTTTATTTGTCATTAGATGACAAAATTTCTCAACTTTAATCAGTAATTACATTTCTCAAATTAATAATAATGACAGTTCATCTGCTAAAATGATTTTCGGGAAATTTCGTTGTCTCGATAACTCTCTTTCTAATTATTTATTTTTTAAACTGAATTTATAAATAATCATTAAACTTCTCACAAGGCGTGTATGTCGAAAATGTGCATCTTTGTTATTTGAAAATAAAAACAATTATCTATTAATGGGTTGAAAAATGATACATACAATAATTTTACTTTTATCATTAAATATTAGTGAGCGAATTTTTTTTTAAGCAATGATATATTTCAAAAATAAAATTTCTGTTTCGCAGATAATGTAGGCCTATCTATATACATAATCGGCTAACATAGACGGCGGAAAGTTTAACAGACCTTCACACCGCGCGGTGTAAAGGATGTTTATGGCAATAAAAGCCACATGTCTGCACGTTATAAATACACGGCACCGCACGAGTTGATAGAGTACATTGCTAAAAAAAAGTCTGAATTCTACGTCACACATTCGCGGAGAAAAAAAAAAAAAACAGCGCACCCGTATAAAAATAGTCTGGGGAATTCCAAAATTACTAAATGCGAGTATGTTTGGTGCGCAGTTTGTTTATCAATTTTTTGTCGTGATTATTTAATATTTCTTCTTCGTCGTGAGTATTTACTATTTCTTCTTCAACTGCACACATTTACAGATTTCTTATTATTGGTAGTTAGTATTTAATATTTCTTCTTTGTTGTGACTATTTACTATATGCATGTCTTGAGTGGAAGGGGGTGGTGTTCTAAGAACATGCAGTTATACTAAATGACCCTTTTTGTAATTTCTACATTGAGACCTACTGCGATTTGGGCATGTCTTGAGTGGAAAGGGATGGTGGGCGGGTGAGGGAGGGAGGGAAAGATGAGTGTGGGGTGTGAAAGAAAATTGATAAATTATAAAAAAAAAGAACTATTGAGAAAGAGTCCTTTAAAATATTATGAAAGAATTAAGATTAGTCATTGATATGGTATTGTGAGCGAATCACCATTTACAACTAAACTGCGTGCCTAATAGCCGGTCCGGGTACCGGACCTATTTACTAGTATGTTATACAATGCTATACAATTCAAGAGTTTTAACTTATTATTTTTAATAGACACATCCATTTATTTTATACTAAAATGCCCCTTAAATACCTTCCATCTCTGTAGAAGATATTGTAGAAAAAAGGTACATACAATTCGCAGATCACAAAATCAAAAAATGGGACGTCAAAAGAAAAAAAAAATTAATTCCTGGAACTCTGCCTCCCTTGCTGCCAATTTTAAAGAATACGAAATTGAAGATGGATTTTTGGACAGATTTATAGTTTAGTATTTCCGCAGAACAACCGAGGATTTTTTTTTTAGCAAACTAATTTACTGTCTACTGGCGAGATGCATACGACTTAAAACGCGATAGGTGGGAATAGATAATCGGTATCTGGTCAGCTCATTAATAAAAAATTAGCTTAAAGAGGCTATTGTCATACGTTGTCATACTTTAACTAAAGTTATGTTTGTAACCAGCTACTTTGTCACAACCAACCCATCTAACCTAAACAAGGACAATCACATGGCTGTTCCATCCTACAGCCGCTATAACGACTGTTGTAACTAATACATCTCATGAAGGGGGATAGGTGGGTAAGAGATCTAAAAATGTAAGGAAGATATGAGAAGTAGATATAGTCAAACAATGGAAAAAACAAATAAATGGGAAGTCAGTGAGGTATAAATTGAAATATATTGACCACAACTTTTGAATTTACGAGAGTAATGTGCCCATGAGCCATTTTGCACCATGTGACCCTAATGTTCATTTACATAAAGACGAAAATAATTTCCATTGAAACTTTCATTTACAATCACGAATGAAAAAATGTAGCCCAGTAACAAACTTTGGATGCTGCCTGTATTTACATGCCGATTGCAGAACTTTCGCATGGATAAGTGTATGTCTCATTTTCTTCAAGAAAAACACCATTTTAACAAGTCAAAGCTAAACCCATTGCATCTAGTGAACAAGGAAACTTGAAGAATAATCATTGGTTTCATAAAAAAATGTTGTCTACAAAGAAACATTGTCATAAATAAAAATAAAAATGATTTTTTGAAAGAAAAGATTGACATTTGTATATAAACGTATTTGTTTCTAAAGGGAAATTTAAAAATAAATTGAGGGAGGCCAGTAAAAAAAGACAAAAACACATGCAATTGCTTGCTACTCAGGTGTAGAGTGGATACAAATATTAATATTATAATATTAATCACCCATTATATGTATTGATTAGTAATAGGATGCCACTTATACTAATTCATCAAACTGATACTTACACACGTTAAAAATAGTAAATCTATTTATAGCGTAAGGTTGGTCGAATATTACAGTCCATGATGGGTGCATGTCCCCGACACTAGTAAGACAGTAACTGTATCTACCTGTAGTACAACGACAATAGTTTACCACCTCTCCATCTACAGCCACATGGGCCCCATATTCTGTAATGGTAGAAGACTGTGACGTGTGTTGAAAAACAGCCAAATTTCGTCCTGAAGATTAAAATTGAGTACCATTTTTAAAAAAAAGGAAAAAAAAAAAAGATAAAAAAAACGAAAAGCAAATTGTCTTGTGATATTTGACTTCAATTAAAAAAAAAAAACCAAAAAAAAAAAAAAAAAATTCGTTGTTTTAAAAAAAAAGGAGTCACATATTGGAAACAAATATTATTATTTTTTTTTTCTTTTACGATCATAAAAAAAAGTGTTCATAAGCGGTGCCTGCCTAGATCATGTTGTTTCTTAAGGTCCCCATACTCAAAATGTTTGCACTGTCAGGGAAGGGTGGTAAGGAGCAATAAATTGTATAAGTATATTTCTGTTTAAAAAAATAATTATACATAGTTTATATAAATAAGCTCATAGATTCGTCTGGTTAAATCATTTTCAAACGGGAGATATGTATAAGAGATTCTGGAATATAAAAGTATAAGAAGCGAACTGTATCTATTGATAATTTACGTAAGATAAATGATATTAATATAAACTATAAGAGCTCATAATTTTTAACCCAGTCTATTAATAACATGAAAAAGCATATATGTGTTTCTTGTCTTCAATGATTATAAACTATATAATCATATTGCATTCACGTACTTCTGATCTCATATTATTAAAACATAATATGACAACCGCCCATTATGAACATACAGTATTTAGAATGACTTGAAACATCGGAAATCTTAGAACTTTAATGTCTATTTAATAAAATCATTTATTACATACTGTTTTTATAATGGCTGTTATTCTTATAAAAATTTAGATCATGTTTAAGAAGAATTTTAAGGAAAATAATTTCATAGAAGTTTTTTGTCATTTTTTTTTTTATGAAGCCAGTCCTTAGATTGACACTAAACAGTGTTTCTAAGGAATAAGGACGGTTTGAATAAGAGACGTTAACATTTATAGCTAAGTGCCAACACTCCAATTAAAAAATTAAAAGAAGTGTTATTTTAGTCTCGAGACGGCTGATGAGGCTGTAAGTGCCGACTGTAGTACGGGTGCTATATGTTCGCTACCACTGATCTAAGGGAATACTATCTAATAAAATGGGTTATCAAAACCCCTCTCTGAGAGTATTTTTTGAAAACAAATTAAGACATACAATCCGTTTTGCTAGACACATTATGTGATATTGGAAAGATCTAGACATTTCTTTTTAGCATTGCATACACTTTTGTATGTAGCCATTGGCGGGGAAATAAATGAAATATTTTTTTTTTTAATAAATGAAGCTAGTGTATACCACTAACTGAATGACACAAGACAATTAAATGCAATTAATGAGCGACACTTATTCGGTACACATGAATTCAATGAGACTATTTACCTCCACTAACTTTTAATGAACATATAGAGCCAACAATTTTTCCTTCAAGTTTAAACTGATGTGTAGCTTCTGTAATACCACAGTGGATGTCAAAAGTTGTTTCGTCCACTTGAAACATTGTCTGATTCACACACGATACACTGGAACTAGTTTTAGTCAACACAAAACTCAAAGTGAAATTGTACAAACTTTCTGAAAAAAACAATTTGTTTCTCAATTAAATATCAAAGGGAAAAACAAACTTATTATAATAAGGAAAAAAATTAATGGTATATTTTAACATTATGTATATGTTACAGCCACCGGCCTAAGTTAAAAATTGGCCAGTGACACGGACAAATGTGAACAATCTTCAAGTCACAATTTTAACAGTGTAATTTGAGAGAGATAATAATTAACATCTTAAAAAGTCCGCAATTAATGTTATTTATTTCATAAGATATTGTTCACATCGGCATTTCACCTTTTGCCGGCTAACAATCATCAGCTAAAAAAGTAAAGTGATGTTTCCATGACGACGAAAGTGGATTCTTTTAAACATTGACTAAAGCATCTTAAGTAAAAAAAAAATGAATCTGACTTTTTTCCATAATCTTTTACAACTTTTGTTGTTCACGTCTAGTTGTATGGAACTGGGTAGCAAACAGGCCAGTGATCTGACGTTGACCTTGCAAGACTGGACATTTAGACGATTGAAGCTGTTGTGTTATTATATGTGAGGTAGTTTGCAGAGGGCGAGAACTGAGTAATGAACAGATTCATACAATATAAGATGAGTAGCTAATTTTTGTGATATGAGATTATCGGATCGGTATCGGACCGATATTGGCACTATCGGTTAATATATATATATATATATATATATATATATATATATATATATATATATATATATGTCGTATCCCACTTGTACTCTTATTAAATCAGACGACACAACTCCTTGTATTGTAAAAGAATTAACTGAACTTTTTAATGCATGATATATACAGATGAGAATATGATAATTCAATATAAACACTTGAGAAGAAGAATCAATAAATCACATGTATAATTCTATAATACAACACACACGATAAATACTAAGATCAATATTAGAGGAGAGATGTGGCAATAAATCACAAGTAACTGCTATCACTATATAACCAGTACACGAGTCTATAACTATTATAACTCTCGACTGCACTGTCCACTAAGTCCACGTGTCATATCTAGTATCCCCTTCATGGGTCTCTATTCTCTCTCTCTTGTGTGTGTGTCTCCCTCCTTCCTCAACCGTGGTAACTTCCCTATTTATAGGAAATATCACCCCCTCATATTGCATCATGTGTAATTGCATCACTGGGTTGATTGCATCAAATCTATTTTTAGATTTCCCATTTTACTGGGGTGATTTCATCATGGGTATGATTGCATCAAATCTATTTTTGGGTGCATCACTGATGATTGCATCATGCATGCCTGACCCTGCAAGCACTTACAAGGGATAGGACACCCCCAATATCCCCAAAAAAATTTCATTACCTAATGAAATTTTGGCAATAGCAACAATTTAAAATAAAATCATCTAATATTACTTCTTGCCATTGTTTATAGCATTACATGCTTATGATATATCATTATTAATTATTCTATTATTTCTCAATCTTTTCAATAAAACAAAATGTAATACATGTCAATCTTCAAAAAATATAAATGCAATTACATCTCTATACATATGTCAATAATAAACGAATGTGTAACAAACTTTGAAAAGAAAGAAAACAAAATATATATATGGTTCTCCTTGAGTAGATGTGTAGTCCATCATCTCATCAACATCAGGACGACGATAGATATGTGTAACATGTTTCTTACTACATTGTCTTGCTTCAATGATGTCAGGTCAAAGTTTAAGCACAAAAAAAATCAATAATTGTCTTTTCACATAATAGTCTCTACACAAAATAGTCTCTACACTAATAAATGTCCATGACAAAATTGTTTTCACAGTGTTCACGTTTAACATTGTCAGGATAACAATATGAGCAACGACTGTTCACAGTAACGATGAATTGTTCCATTAACTGCGACGAAAAATTGAGCAAAGACTGCTCACAGTAACGATGAATTGCTCCATTAACTGCGACGAAAAATTGAGCAAAGTGTGCTCAACGATAACTTGCGTTGATAAAAACAGTCTTGTGACATCAGCTCAAACAACAATAACTTAATCAACGTACATTTGTGTGTGACACAATCGTTGACATCTCAATGTCGATGACGACAGTATAAAACTTCTCCATTTGAGTAGTAATCCACATTTATTAATTTTCTGTAGATGTCCCAATTATCATTCTCGACAATAGATCTGGTATATGATTGTTTGTACCCTTTATGTATTTAATCTGGAATTTGTAGTCAGTTAGTAACACATGCCATCGCATGATTCTTGCATTATTTATTACTTTTTGAGACGTTAATGGTTTATGATCCACAAGTATGGTAAATTCATTACCTAGTAAATATTTCTGTAGTTTTTGTACTGACCAGACTATGGCCAACGCTTCTAATTCAATAACAGAATAGTTTTTCTCTGCACAAGTCAGTTTTCTACTGATAAATTTCACAGGTCTGTTTTGTCCATCAATTTCAATCATTATACAAGCACCCAATCCTTTCCTTGAAGCATCTGTGGCAAGTATTATTGGTCTGTTTAAATCAAAAGGTACCAGTATCTGGTCACCTTTGAATTTGTCTATAATATCATTAAGTGCCTTCTGACACTGTTCTGACCAAACAATTTTGTTAGGTTGACTTTTCCTTGTTAACACTATCAAGGGTTCTAGTAGCTGAGAAAAGTTGTGAAAAAATCCTCGGTAAAAATTACAGAGTCCTAAGATGGCTCTCACTTCTTTCTTTGTGGTAGGTACTTTGATGTTTAAGACCTTTTCTTTTATCTCTTCTTGCATGCTGCAACCACCTCGTCCTATCTTAAAACCCAAAAAAATTATTTCTTGTTGACTGTCAGGGTATATTACTTTGTGCTATCACTGCTATCAGCCTTGACAGGTTATTACTTCTTTATATTATTGTGAACTGGAGGCGTGTATTTGGTAGCTGTGGCGGTTCTTTATTATTTACAAATCACAACATCAAATAACTTGATATAAGAGTACTTTGCTGATTCAAGTATTTATTCTCGACACAATAATATTATAAATAAAAATGATGAAATAAATTCCGAGTACATATTGTAAAATCAATCCAATAAATTATCACATTCAAATAGGAACTCAATCAAGTTCAAAGGATCCATCTATAATATCCAAGTACATGTATATAATAAACTGTCTAGCACAATATCTCCAACATGGAGGTGAACTATAACTCTCTCGTGATCACTCAGAATACCATAATATATATCACTCAGAATAACTACAATGACACGTCTGTCCTATACGAGAGTGGATCTTCAACTGTCTAAATTCGTTCTTACTTCCGGAAATATAAAAAACTCGGATTTAGTTAAATTAAAAGTGATCTTACTGTTTCGAAACAATTATATTTTTACACGAAACAATTATATCTTTACACTTCTATACCTTTACACAATTATACCTTTACACCTCCCCACCCACCAAAAAATGTGCAACATTTCTCTAAAAAAAAAAAAACTATTATTAATTGCACTGTAGATATGTACCATCCTTAATAAGTAACAATCAATTTATCAAAAAAAAATATTCCACTCTATGCAACTAGAGTAACTATATACATCAATATATATACACTTGTATTTCTATTTATAATAAGTTATCTACAAAATAACATTATAGGTGCATATATTTGCATCAACATCATGAAAAAAATTGACAGAAGTTACAACCATAAATTATATGTCTTACAATGTGGTATCTTAATACTACAGCATTGTCAAAATCAAATTAATTATTTTATCAACTGTTACTGTATACAACATGGCATATCGTGCCGAAGCGATGCCAAAATATATTCAATATCCCCATTAAACTCAATTACAATATCATGGCATTCCTATGCCCAACTTAAATATATGCGTAGTTATCCGAAGAAATTCAAATAAGACAGTATGACAATACCGATGTCCATACTCTTAATTCAATAAATAATAATCATCAGCCACCTGGCTGGATCTCATGGGGTACAATCAACATACAGCGTCCCTGCTGCTTATATGGTCCTTTCCGACCAACCCTTGGATAAACCAAGTACAATAACTAATTGAGAAAAAACAAATGATTATGAACAATATTACCTAAGTCCATCTCAACATTATAACTAATTCATAGTACCAACATAATATATTCCACAGTTTCAAATTACACAATGTTTAACAGTGGTATACTTTTTTTTTTTTTATCCTGTTATATCAATATGTATATCACCTCAAAATTTGGTGAACAAGTACAAGTTTGTGGTATCCAAATAATTACAAGTAATGGTAACAACTAATCATGTCACAAAAAAAATGTTATTACATGTTACCAAAATCTATGTAAACAATCTTCCTAATATGTACTAAGTAAATAATAAAAATAATGTACAATACCATTATATACAATAATTTGCTAATCAATGTCAATTCATGCAATATTTAAAAAAAATATAAATTACAATGCCAATGTATGCCATCTCAAAAAAAAAATTTGTTCAATGCCATTATATAGAATAAATTGTTCACAATGTCTTTCTATTACAAAAAATTGCCATTAACATTAACAATCTTCAAAAAAAAATTATTGCTAAGTCTTTTATTAACATGAAGTACAATGTGCCATAATCAACAAAAAAAAATATAATCATAATATATCATGCTGAATGAATTTATATTCTTGAGTAAGAATTTCTAAAAAAAATTTACTATGTGTTACCAAATATGCTAACTCAAATCACTATTCTCCATTTATAATATCTATGTAAATCACATTATTATTTATCAATGTATGTATATATGTGTACTAGTTAAGTCTAAGATAAATTTCATTTAACAATCAAGAAAAATATTTTGTATGTTATTAATTGTTATTTAATTATTATGCCAGCAACAAAATATCTGATCAATTTATTCAGTTAGCCTTGATAAAATATCTGGTATGAAATTGTCTGAATGCTTAATATGTTCTGTATCTGAATCTATCAAATTGATCTAAGTCTTGTTTCTGTTTCATTTTTTTAAATGTATGTTTCCTATCAAATACTGTGCCTCTTGAATGTGTATGTTTTCTCAAACTGGATTTCAAATAAGAAATATGTCTAAGTTTAAAGCAATTATTCATTGTGTGACCAAAATTCTTACAATAGTCACATTGAAGCTTATTAAAATAATTTTCATGTTTATCTATCCCATATTTTACTGTTGTATAATCTTGTCTTGTTGTGTATTTATTGCTATTCAAATGGTTGGAATTATTCTGTACATGTCCATTTCTATAGTCATTTTGTGGTTGTTGTTTATTTCTGATGTTTTGTTCATAGGTATTACTAGTTTGTTTATATCTAAAGGGGCAAAATGATTGTTTGTGGACAAAATTATGGCAGTAGTAACATTTAATATGTTTAAATTTTAGGGTGCATCTATTTGATTTATGGGCAGGTTTCTTACAATGAAAACATACTGATTTGTGTTTATCTGATACTGTTGACTCTTTTCTACTTTGTTTACTATCATGTGCAACAACTGAAAATGAGTTTATTTGTTTTACTATTGTTGCCTCTGTCTGCTTTTCAGAATTTTGCATAGTTTGTATTATAGTAGTAGTATCACTTTCTATCGGGTCCTTATCTATAGATTTCAGTACTTTTTGTATGTTTATTTCTTTGTTACTTAACCAAAGTGTAAATAACTCTTGAGAATTATCTGGTTTAATGTCTGGAATATTACCTATAATTAAAGGGGCTACTGGTGATGTCATAGCTATGGCCTCAATTTTCCCACTAATCCATGGGGTGTCTATATCTATCATGGCTTTCTTACAGCTGAGTGTGTGACCATTTCCTAATTTAATATCTTCTGAACTGTCCATCATGCACTCATGTGGAACAAGAGATACATCTACCACTACACATGTAGCACCTGTGTCTCTAAGACACATAACCGGTTTATTATTGAGAAAACAGGGGTAAAATATCAAATTACCATTGTTACTTAACAAAGCATTAACATTATGTACTTTGTTATTTCTATTTAAGGATCTGCCTCTATCATTATTATGTCTAGGAGGACTATTGTTTGGTGACTGTCTATTTCTATATTGTCCCTGATATCTACCAGAAGATCTATCATTACTGTTTCTATGATACTGTCTATTGGGTATATATCTGCTTTCTTGTATCTGACCATTATTCACATATCTATTTCTGTTGAGATATAACTTGCATTTGGCTATATTGTGTCCTGGATTATGACAGTAATAACAAGTCCTTTGCATCCTATTAGGAAATCTGGCAGGTAAGCTTCTATATCTATTATCATTGTAACTGTATTGTGATCTGTTTTTGTGTCTAATGGCACTAAAAGTATTGTCATTCTTACTTTTGAACATGGGGACATCTTGATTACTATCTTTATAATCAGATAATGTGGAAATAAGATCTTTCTTGCAATTGACCTTCTTTAATTTAATGAAAGAGAATAATTTGCTGGAGCTTATGTTTAAAATTTTGTCTACTAGCATTAATTCTATAATTTGTTGGGGATCAGATGCATTTATGCCAGCCATTTTAATGTAGTTATTTAAATAGGACTCCAATTTATTTATATAGGCTGTAGGGTGTTCTGTTTCAGTCATTATTGAATTGTGGAACAGATTCCTATAATGTTCCTCAGTTTTGTTATGAAAATCTAAGAGGTGTTGCTTAATTTCATTATATGATTTATGTTCTGGTCGTCCTAACATTTGCAGTACGCTTACTGATTCACCACGGAATGCTTCTAGTACATATTTAGTCCACTCAGACTCTGGTATATTGTTAACTGTAAGTATAGATTCAAAATTGGCCAAATATGCATCAATGTTACCATCTTTAGAATTAAACTGAGCTATATGTGGTCTACCACCTGTATTATTCTTTTGCAGTGTTTTTGTGTTTTGCTCTGATTCTATTCTCTTCACTTCTATTTCAGCTTCTAATCTTTTCATTTCCAATTGCATTTTCTCTTTCTCTAATCTTTCCTGTCTGTCTGCATCTAACTTTTTCATTTCTAATTTCTCTTTCTCTAATCTTTCCTGCATTTTCTCTTTCTCTAATCTTTCCTGCATTTCTAATTTGTCTTTTTCAAGATTTCTAAGGGCAAGTCTGTCTTCTCTATCTACTCTTTCTTTAGCCTTAAGTTCCTCTTTTTCAACGTTTTCTTTAATAAATTGTAGGAGTTTCTCTCCTGTTAGACCATATTTTTCACCTCTCCTCTCATATACTTCCCATAAATTTTCTTCTAAATTTTTAGCCTCCATATTGCCGGTTCAGATATATCAAATACGGAAATATAGTGATAAAAATCACTATTATAGAAAAATATATGATACTGATACTGTATCACTGGCAATACATAAATCTAAAATCAATGTAACCTCAAGAAAAATTCACTGGCACTGATCAATATTAATTGGCACTAAATATTACTAACTGGCATTGACTACATGGCAAAAATCATTATACAATATTGTACATTGAAGTAAAAAAAATAGAAGGGGGGTCAGTGTTCAGTGTCTAATAAATGATAAATAATAAAAAAAAAATAATTATGAAGAAATAAGGTTTTTACAAGACAGGACTTAAACGATAACAGAATCAGCGAAAAAAAATTCCTAGTAGATTGATAGTAGACGTGAGAGAAAAATAATGATTAAACTAGACGAGACATCGACAAAACTGGTAGAAAAAAAAAAATTTTCGGACAATATTTAAACAAAGGGGGTTTTAAACAATGAACAAACAAGTCGCAGACAACTAAATATTTACATGATATCGATAATCTATCTGGATCCAAAATTAATCAATCAACACACAATTAAGTGTAAAGATCCAGAAAGAAAATCAGTATGTCCTAACAGAAAGCGCCAGATGACTAGTTCAACTGACTCACCACTCCACCACCCATTAATGAAACAAATAACATAAATGAACACTGATTATAAGGGGAAAATAAAATAGGAGAGAAGAAAAAAAAAATTATTTAAATTTAAAGTAAATATATTTACTTGTCTTCCTTGTTCTGCTGTTCTATCTTCTTGTCCTGGTTCCTAATAATGTTAATACAAGCACTAACAAGCACAGTCTTTAGTGTAGCAAACAGCCATCTTGACCTGTGACCTTGCCTCCTTTTCCGTAGATGAATGAAAGTGTTAATGTAAACACTGTCCAACAGTGAATGAAAGTTTCTTCCTGAATGTACAAGGTAAACAAACACAGTCTGAGATGTGTAGTGTAGTCTCAGTCTACAAGAAAACAAGCGGCCATCTTGACCTGGTTTGCACGCCGTCTACGGGAAGGTGCTGACGTCATCGGAATACACAAGCAGAGAGAAAATAATGATGAATTCTCTAATGATGAATTTTTATACTGTAAGAAGTATATCTTCTTATATTTGGCAACTAGGTACCAAAGTGTGACTTTAATCGGGCAGTAGGGTATGCCGCGATCAAAATGAGGTGTCACTTGCTAACGACCTCAGTGTCGGACACGTCGACTTGCAAATGTGGGTCACTGTGGATGTGGGTCACCGTGGGGCTCCGTCGGGTTGAATCAACTTTTGTTGCCGCCTCTGGAAGATGAACTTTTATTTGCAAACTGTTAACAGTATACTGGTCTCTCTGGTCTTCGGGATGCTTAGGTTCTCCATGTTGGCCACAATTTATCAGATTTCTGGTGCCGCCTCTGGAAGATGAATTCAGCTCGTCCAGCAAAATGGAAGTTGTACTTTCCTGTGTTCGTAGTTCTTATTGTTCAGTTTTCAGGTTCAGTTCGTCACCGCTGCCACCATTGTCAGGGTATATTACTTTGTGCTATCACTGCTATCAGCCTTGACAGGTTATTACTTCTTTATATTATTGTGAACTGGAGGCGTGTATTTGGTAGCTGTGGCGGTTCTTTATTATTTACAAATCACAACATCAAATAACTTGATATAAGAGTACTTTGCTGATTCAAGTATTTATTCTCGACACAATAATATTATAAATAAAAATGATGAAATAAATTCCGAGTACATATTGTAAAATCAATCCAATAAATTATCACATTCAAATAGGAACTCAATCAAGTTCAAAGGATCCATCTATAATATCCAAGTACATGTATATAATAAACTGTCTAGCACAATATCTCCAACATGGAGGTGAACTATAACTCTCTCGTGATCACTCAGAATACCATAATATATATCACTCAGAATAACTACAATGACACGTCTGTCCTATACGAGAGTGGATCTTCAACTGTCTAAATTCGTTCTTACTTCCGGAAATATAAAAAACTCGGATTTAGTTAAATTAAAAGTGATCTTACTGTTTCGAAACAATTATATTTTTACACGAAACAATTATATCTTTACACTTCTATACCTTTACACAATTATACCTTTACATTGACCTATTTTGCATTTCTCTGGTGCTACAGTTAATCCATTCTCTCGCAACTTGCCAAATACCGTCTCTAGTACAGTTAAATGATCTTCCCAGTTTTCAGTGAAAATACATATATCGTCCACGTAGTGAACAATATTCTTCACACCTCTGAATATCTGCCTCATCATTTTACTAAATGTAGCCGTGCTATTAACAAGGCCAAAGGGCATTCTTGTCCATTGATAGAGGCCATCTTTTGTTTGAAATGCAGTATACTGCTTCGAATTCTGTTCTAGTGGAATCTGCCAAAACCCTCTCGTCATGTCGAGGTGAGTAAATATCTTTCCTTTTGCAATTTCATTGATTAAATCTTCCGCTATGGGTAGTGGTTCTCTATCGATTAGAGTCAGTTGATTGATCTTACGATAATCACAACAAATTCTCGGTTCTCCGTTTTTCTTCTTCACAATAACGATAGGTGAAGCATAGCTAGAGTATGATCGCTCAATCAGTCCTTTATTTAACATGGCTTGCAACTCTTGTTCTACTTGATCTTGATATTTCAGGGGTATATTGTATGGTTTCACTTTGATTGGTTTGGTATCTGTTAACTTTATAGTATGCTCTATACACTTTGTACTTCCAGGTTCCTTGTCTATAATATCTTTATATTTCATTAATAGATTGTTTACTCGAGTTCTGACAACTTCTGGTACATTATGAGGTAAAATGATACTTATTTTCTTTGATTGTTGTCTCATGTCTAACACTGGTATATCTTTTAATTCTTCGTCTTCTTGACTAATAGTTAAAGCACATAACTTTTCTTCCTCATGTTTTGAATGTATCTGAAGTACCTGTTCTGCCAAATGCTCAGGTAAGCTGTCCAGTTTTCTAAGGCGATTTATATGGAATGTTCTGTGCTTACCTTTGATGTTCACTATAAAATCAACGTCATTAATCTTGTCTATTATCTCATAGGGACCTTGCCACTCCTGCTTAAAACCTTTTTTTGTAGGTAGCAATACTAGCACCTCATCACCTGTTTGCACGCATCTCAAATGTCTGTGAATGTTGATTGGCAATCTATCTTGTTCATGTCTGTCCTTCAAATTTTCTGTGGCAATTTGATTTGCATAAACAATTTTTTCTCTTGTTTGTGTAACTATGTCATAAGGTGTCAACTTTTGTCTGTTTGGCATAATGTTTTCAACAAATAAACTAATAGGTCCTCTAGCGTTAGCACCAAATACAAGTTCAAAACGGCTGTATCCTTTTGCTGCATGAGGTATTTCTCTATATGCAAACAACACCATTGGGAGAAACAAATCCCAATCTGCTTTTTTATCCTGTACAACTTTCTTTTGCATAACTTTCAGCGTTTGATTTGCACGTTCTACAGAACCATTGGATTGTGGATTGTATCTTGCTAAAAATGTTTGAGTAATATCTAAGAGATTTGTAAATGCTGCAGTTATTTGTGACCGAAACTGGGTTCCGTTGTCTGAATGTACAACTTCAGGAAAGCCAAATCTAGTGAACACCGACATCATGGCACTACACACACTCTCAGCAGTAATTTGTGTGAGTGGAATCGCTTCTAACCAACGTGTAGCCATGCAGATTATGGTTAATACATAGCGATGTTTTCTTGACGACATTATAAGCATAGGTCCGATGATATCGACTGCAACTCTTTGAAAAGGTTTCTGAGAAATGTCCATGGGTTGAATTGGAGCCAGATGTTTAGGACCAATGTGATTATGTGTTTTGCATTCCTGACAAGCATCAATATAACTATGTATATCTTTTTTGTATCCTGGCCAAAAGCAATGTTTTGCAATTCTTGCAATGTCTTTGTTTTTTCCCATGTGTCCTGCCAGTGGGTTTGAGTGAGCACTCTGCAGCAATAGTAGCCTCATTGTTTTTGGAATAACCAATTGTGTGATGTTTTCATTTTTTGATTTTACTTTTCTTACTAGTACACCAGCCATCAATTCATATTGCGTATCATATTTGTTGCTTTTCTTTAAATTCTCAACAATTTGCCTCAACTGTACATCATTTTTTGCTCTTTAACAAAATGTTTCTTGTCTATGTTCATCAGCACCAATTTATTTGTATCTTTGATAATTTGTTCTGCATTTGTATTACTTTCCTGCATCATATCTTTCTGTTTTGTTTGTTGTCTAGTCATCACAGCTAAAAATTGTTCTTTGTGATCTTCTAAATGTTCCATTTTATTGCAAAGCTTGTGAATAAGATTTGCCTTCATATTATTATAACAGTCTGAGTACTTAGTAGCTATTGCAATTGCTTTCTTGTGTACTGTTATTTTATTTTTAAGAAGCATAATCTTCTCTTCTTCCGTGGTTAATCTGTCTATATTGTCTTCCATGCGTTGTATGAAGCAACATATTTCTTCTGTTCCATTCCATTTTTGTTCTAATAACAATCTTTGTTGTTTATCATGTATACAGTTGTCATTAATGAAAGTTCTCTTTTTATCGATGCAGACACAACAAATTTCTATATCTTCATTTCTTTTTCTTTGTATCCAGTTAGTTACAAGAGTTTCTGTGTTATCTTTTGATACTCCTGGCACATTACCAATAATCAAATCACATACAGGATTATCTAGTATAATAGCTTCACATATACCAGCCAACCATGGTGAGTCTATTTTAATGGTTGCTACGTCACACGACTTTATAGTACCGTCTCCTAGCTTGATGTGTGTTTTCTTTGACATGTACTGATCTTTGTTAACCAGACTTCTTATAAAAACTACAGTAGTACAACCTGAATCTCTAAGACATTTTATTTGTTGACCATTGATGATAGCAGGATGAAATATTATTTGACCTTTTGTATTTATAATATTTGCACAGTATTGTTCTGTTTCACCATTATCTTGAACTTTCTGTTTTGGATATTTTCTATCAGCATACTTTTGCATAGAATTAACTTCTGGTCTGTTTCTGTTTTGACGTAAGTGAAGTTTTTCTGGTCTATGTTGTTCTAGTTCTTTCTTTCTTAAGTAGCAGAACTTCAAAATGTGACCTTTTCTCTTACAATAGTGACAAATTCTTTTTTCAAAATAAACATTATTATCTTTAGATTGACTCATGTATCTTGGTTTGTATATATCATTCTTTAATTTGTATGTTTCATTCCGTGGTTTGAATTTATCGATAGATGCACAAATGTCTGATATACTTATTTCATCATTGGGATAGCAATCTTTATAGTCACTTAGAACTTTTCTTAGGTCTTTGACAGTTTTTACATTCCTTTGTTTAATGAAGGAAAACACTTCTCTAGTGCACATGTTAAGAATTTTGTCGACTACCATCAGTTCTAAAATCTCAGTTGGTTTATTTATGTCAACTTCTGCCATCATAAGCCATGATTTTAAATCACTCATAACTAAATCAATGAACTGTTGAGGTTGTTCTTTATTTGACATTTTTATTTCATGAAATCGGTGACGATAATGTTCTTCTGTTTTATTAAAATATTTCAGAAGTTTCATCTTTATATCTTCATAAGTCAACTCAGCATAGTTATGTATTGTCATGATTGCTTTTCTTGCATCATCTTTTACAAGCTTGAAAAGTTCCGACTTCCAGTCACTGATTGAACAACAATGTCAGCTACAAAAAATTCCAAAGAATTGTAAACATGTGTCAATATCTTCAGTTTTACCATTGAAAGGTTGCATTTTTAATTGAGTCGAGTAATTTCCTTTTAACTCTTTTATTACAGTTGTATTATCTTTAGTTGCAGCTATTCTTGCTAGTTCTAGTTCATGATTTAATTTTCTTTCTAATTCTTTTTCTTCATAGTTTCTTTTTTTCTCTAATTCTTTTTCTTCATAGTTTCTTTTTTTCTCTAATTCTCTTTCTTCATAGTTTCTTTTTTTCTCTAATTCTCTTTCTTCATAGTTTCTTTTTAATTCTCTTTCTTTTATTCTCTCCTCTCTTTCTCTATCCTCATTTTCTTTTTTGTCTATATATTCCAACAATTCTTTACCTTTGAGACCTAATTCTTCTCCTCTAATTTTGTATTGTCTCCATTTTTCTTCTTCTGGGGTACTAGCCATTGTTATTTTCAGACGTATAAACAAATGAAAACGTTGGAATGTCACGTGGTAATATAACTAATCCAAAATATGTCGAGAAATATTTCAAGAATAAAATGTTATTCTTACCGATAAGTTTCAGAAAATTCTTCCTTTGTAGCGTATGTCCAACGAAGGAATACACAAATAACGAAGTCTTTAACACTGCAGAGACGTACAACTGGATTTACTTTCGCTTTTAGCTGCCACCAAATAATACATAGGTTTATGTCGTATCCCACTTGTACTCTTATTAAATCAGACGACACAACTCCTTGTATTGTAAAAGAATTAACTGAACTTTTTAATGCATGATATATACAGATGAGAATATGATAATTCAATATAAACACTTGAGAAGAAGAATCAATAAATCACATGTACAATTCTATAATACAACACACACGATAAATACTAAGATCAATATTAGATGAGAGATGTGGCAAAAAATCACAAGTAACTGCTATCACTATATAACCAGTACACGAGTCTATAACTATTATAACTCTCGACTGCACTGTCCACTAAGTCCACGTGTCATATCTAGTATCCCCTTCATGGGTCTCTATTCTCTCTCTCTTGTGTGTGTGTCTCCCTCCTTCCTCAACCGTGGTAACTTCCCTATTTATAGGAAATATCACCCCCTCATATTGCATCATGTGTAATTGCATCACTGGGTTGATTGCATCAAATCTATTTTTAGATTTCCCATTTTACTGGGGTGATTGCATCATGGGTATGATTGCATCAAATCTATTTTTGGATGCATCACTGATGATTGCATCATGCATGCCTGACCCTGCAAGCACTTACAAGGGATAGGACAATATATATATATATATATATATATATATATATATATATATATTTATATACAGATTTATATATATATATATATATATATATATATATATATATATATATATATATATATATATATATATATATATATGTATGTGTGTGTGTGGTGTGTGTGAAAAAGTGTGTGAGTGAGATTAATAACTTACCATTGTCTGCTAATTTTAGCCTCAGCCAAGTAAATGGAAGCGACATGTTCCAAGTGACAGACACAGACTGCAGACTTGAGTCATTGTTGCACTGGTTATTGGTTGAACCACTTAACAGACCACTAGCTCGGCATGGCTCTATATTATTTATATAATAATATGCCAGGTTTTCTGTTTTTTAAACGTGAAGGAAACATTATAGATTTAAACATATTATCAATTAAAAATAATGGTAATAAACGTATTGTTTTTCATATACACTTTATATACATTTATTCAAATGAGCTTCCAATATTTATTGTTGTATTATCAGAAAGGACAAAAGAAAAAAAAATCCTTTCGAAGTATTCAATCAACCAATCGACGGATCTTTCTCGAGTCAATGACTGTGCAAACATTTAAAGTTTATGGCGATATTAATGTCCACCACTCTGCTCTAATTTTATAAAACTATAATGAATTGAAAAAAAAAGAACTAACATAATCAGTTTTCAGCTAACAGCTTTATGGCTCATTGATACCAATTTTTCCTCATTAGTATCTTTAGTTGTAATTCATTCATTCTTCATAAAACAACTCAGAATAACAATCGTATGTAACAGTACTTACGATACTGACAACGAAATCCAAACCATCCACTAGAACAGTCTGTTGAGGTACCAATGCATTTCCCATCAGTATCACATCGATCAGCACAATGACACTGGAATTTTCGACCATAGTTATAGAAACAGTTAGTACACGGATCTGTTGTTAAAAATAAATAAAATGGACGTTAAATAATAAGATCAGCCCAATCTCTTCTCCAAAGAAAAATAGGTCAATAAAAAATATGAAAATATATAGGTCAACCCCCCTCCCTTAACACTTACCATATTTTACTTTAAATAGAATAAATTTAAAAAAACGGAAACAACTTTTTCAATATAATAATACTCTGCTGTTTTGATTTCTACTTACAGTGACCAGCTACGTAATGTAATATTTTTACGAAAAACAAAATGAATGAAATAGTTAATTAGATGATATAGTCACTATGAGAAAGATATTATCTTTTGATAATATAACAAAGTTTTATAAATAATTAGTTTAAGTCAACTTTTAATTAATCCATACATTTATAAACATATTTTTACGTTTACCTTGGCTAGCTACAGTTATAAAACATAAATTCAAAACAAAATAAATCCACATGATTTCATAAGAAATTGTATTCAGCACATCTATTATATTTTTATGATCATCTTTTTAAAATGGTCGGAAAATACTTTAGTACTACAAAATGTAAGACTTATTTAAAACAGCCATTAAACCAGGAAGTTCTTCCTTTATGCAATGACTTGAATACTTTACACATTACGTGGGCCTATTTTCTTTTTACTCACTATTACACATTTATGGATATATCTATATTGCCTTCAGCGCATCAAAATAGTTTCATATACTGTACATCCTGAGCTATTCATATGGCAGGGGGGCGGATATGCAGAGTCGGCTTTGGGCCCATTTCTTCCAATTGGGCCCGTCCACCTATGGGGGCCCCGCGCTAGTGAATAGTTAACAGTCGCGTTGAGAAATATACATATCAAATTGTTTTAGTAAACGAGACAATGTGTGTAAGTGTAAGCCTTCATATTTAAAACAAAACAAACTAAACAGACAAAAAACAAACAAGAGCATTACATTAAGCCTTTCCACTAACCTCATCCTACATGTAAATACTCCACTCCCACAACTCAGCATTACCTATAGTTGAGTTATTGATGTACTGTGAAATAATAACATCAGTTGATAAATTGCAAACTTATATATATATATACATATATATATACATATATTATACCTCGATGGGGATCCACGCTTATATTTTTAGTACAATTGATATAATTATTTGTATAATGTAATAAACTATTTTATTTTTGTTGCTTTTTTATGCTTTATATTTTTATTAAAAAAGCTGTATGTATTTTTTTTTCTTTTACAATCTTTTAATTATAAACATTGTCTGAGATCAATAGTTGTGGTTATCGTTGTGACCAGGCCTCTAGTTATATTGTTTCAAAACATTTTACATTTCTTATTTATCCTACGACACACTTCCAATGCCCACCTTATTTCCACTGTTTTCATAACGTGTGCATTAGGGTGGTGTGAATGTAGAGGTAAAAAAAAAAATTTTTGAATTTAAATATGTAATAGTTTGGAAAAGTTGTCACTATAGAAGATGATTTTGTAGCCAAAGTTTCACCTCTAAATTATTATTTTTTCAACTGCCCCAATGACATGAAATATTGATGAAATCCCTTAAATCTCGAATAATTTACTGAAAATCGGCTAACAACAAACTGTAATGTCCAAACATCCATTTTGTTCAATTAATAACTTAATCAAAACAATAATCAGTCTTCTGGTTGAATTCTGTCATTTGCTGCCTGGACAAAATCCTGTTCTTTATGAAGCCATTTCGGGCCCTTTCTCCGCATACCGACTGTGATGTTTCTGTAACGAGTTTCACATGTCTTTCTACGGCTTGAGTGTGACAGGGTACCTGGATAATTGGCAACATAATATTGTGTTGATCATGTATTCTGCTAGTTATTTCAGACATTGGAAGGAATATTGGCCAACAATGGTGGTGCAGTTACTTCAGCTTCCTGCCAATTTATCAGGTCAACATAGTCTGTTGAATCAAAGTTCAGTCTTGGAATACACAATTTTCTGATGCCAGTTTTCTGTTCCTGACGAGCCTTTAGAATTCTGCGCAGTCCAAGTTGTTTAATGTGAACTCGACCATCAGTGACCATTGCTATCAATAGATTCTCTGGATGAGCAAAATAGGCATTTCTTTGGATAAAAGGATCAATGATGTTCTTAACTTCTGTTGGCAGTGAAGGAGACAAGTGAATCGTCAACCAAATGTGTTTAGTACCATCTACACAGTTGGGTTTGCTTTTGATTGCAAACCACACAGGAGCATACACCTGCATAATGTAAGTTGCCAACATCTGTAAGCTTTGAGTTGGATTTTGTTGTGAAATATACAATCAAAGAATGCGATTGGCCGTTGTCAACCACCGTGAATGAGCCATTTTGCCAGGGTTTCTTCTAGCAAGTTCTTCTGAACAGCAACCGGTCATCACACTTAAGCACATTTCATGTAAATACCTCTGCTCTGTACTTAGTTCTGAAAGTGACACATCAGGAATGCTACTGCTAATTGCAACAAAGTTGCACACTGGCTGGAGCTCGCAATTTAGCAGGGCAGAACCTATTGGACCCGAAAATCCTTGTGGCCCAGTTGTTTTACCATCAAAATGTTTGATTAAATGGCGCAAAGGCAGCTCATTTGCATGCAACAAGCATGGCAACCACTGTAATGGTCTACCCAGTTTGATCTCCAAAAGTCTTATGATACCTCCAGCAGGTCCTGTATTTGTTGCAGTACCATCACATCCAATCCCTAAAATGTTGGTTATGTTGTGCCCATTGCTGTCAAAATATGTATATATGCAGTCAGCAATATCTCGAGCTGATGATGATTTAGGTGCTAAATGTGTGATGAATTTTCCTCCAGGTTCATTCAGTATTGTGATGTGTTCCTCATTTACTACATTTCGATACCAACGGCTTCCTTTCTTCTCTAGTTTAATTGTTTTATCCTTGCGGCCGTGAAAATAGAGAGTTTGAATTGCATCAGTAGAGTCTACTAATTGATCTCTGGCCATCTTTCGCTCTCGTCTCAGTTTATAGCGATCAATTACATTGGCAGCCTCAGTTTGTGAAACTATACCAAAGTCTTCTAGTACTGCTGTCGCAACTGCTGCACCAAACCTGTCTGATACTGCAAATCGATCACATATTTTTGCTAACTTTGGTAGTTTTCTTCTCATCTGGCTAGAGCTCGGTTTGGATGAAGTAGGTGTCTCAGTATCTGTAATCATGGTATTGCTTTCGGCTTCAGTCTGAAATAAATCTTCATTGAGGCCAATTTCGGCATCTGATGAATCATCATTGTTCAAATCTATAACTCCAGGGCATTGGTCATTCAAATCTAGTTTGGGTGCTTTTTTGGCTCTTGAGTCCTCCTTCAACTTGCGATCATAGGTCTTTTTTAGTTTAGCTGAGGAAACTCGATCAACACTACCAATAAACATGATCCTCAATGTTCTCTGGTCCTGCAAAAAGTGTTGTTCCTGAGGTGGCACTTTGTTTTGCTTTGCACTACCACAGTTTCCAGGAACAAATTTGCAAATTGCAACGTCAAAGAGTTTCTGTTTACTTTTGTCAGCATATTCTTGCAACTTCAGCAAATACTTGTCATCTGCTTTCCTTCCTTTAAATGGCTTCATGAGTTTTCTGAGTTCATCATGTGAATTTCTGATCAGCTTGAGAATTCTAGTGTGTGAAACAACCGGAATGGAAGCTTTATGCCATACACCTTCAATGTCTGTTGCAACGATTTCAGCTATTTCACTCACTGTGGGCTCTTTGGCTTGATCAGAACTTAATTTTTGTCTGATGTGACTGTAATACTTCATCATGTCCATATAGGTTGGCAAAACATTTGTAACCAATTCACAGGAATGACCAAAAACAGGGCATTTATTGGCAGCTCTGGTGTCAACATTAGATGACACTTTTATCCCGGTGATTATCTGAGAAAGCATTAAGGAAGGATTTTATGTAACCATATAAAATGAGTGAGCCATAAAAAAATGTTTAACATATTTGGTATATTATTCAATTATGTATACTCATAAAGCGATAATATTTCCAGTGCCAGTATAATGTACAACAACTGCGCCATAATATCTGGACTAGATTAAATGCGAACGGCAGATAATGAACTCCACCGGGAGCTAAGTTACTAAAATATGTTGATTTAAGCAGTAGATACTAAAAAATAAATAGATACTTACTCTGGCGAATAAATGTACATTGTATTTTCTACACAAAGTAATTAAAACACTTGAAAATAGAGGGTAAACGAATATTGTAAATACCGTTTTGCTTATAACGGAAGTCCAAATTTTCAACATGATTGGGGCACCACTCAAAATAAGCAAAAAATTCTGAAATTTTGCAGAGTTGTTAACTAACACTTAAGACAACTTTTTAGCACTATTACATTCAGAAATTCTAAACTTTATTTTTTCACACCACCATAGTGTGCATCCCCAACCCCTCTCTGACTTTTTAACAGTTTTATATTCATGTTTGAACTTGTTGAAAACTTCTGGTTGATTATACACTTGCATCAGACTGTTTTAACTATCACGCATACAACCGCTAGGACTGTTGACAAAGAACCTACTCTATCACTAAAACTACAAAAAATATTTTTGTTAAGAATTTTCATCTATGTTTAAATATATTTAAAAAATCAGACAAATGTTAGAATAAAACCTTTGATTAACAGTTTATAGTTTAGTTTACATGATATATACAAAGAAATAGTTCTCAAGCTGTAAGGAATGTAAGCCCGCCCCCCCCTTTCCCAAACTCACTACACAATTAATGAAATGATCCATTTACGAAATACGTCTTTACTGATGCCCCGTGAGACTCATGCATTGACTACTTCATGAGACCACACCATAAAACCACTCTGTGAGACAAGACAGTAAGACGACCATGTGAGACTAGCACTTGAGACCACACCGTCAGACCACACCATAAGACTACACTGTGAGACCACACTGTGAGTCCTCATACTGAGACCACACAGTGAGACCACAAAGTGAGACCGCACGTAAGACTACACTATGAGACCACACAGTGAGACTACCATGTGAGATAATCGCGTGAGACCATACCGTGAGACCACCACGTGAGACCACGCAGTGAGACTACCGTGTGAGATAATCACGTGAGACCATACCGTAAGACCACCACGTGAGACCACACCGTTGACTTCCAGGCTAGACTACACAATTAGAACATACAGCGAGATGATAGTATTAGATTACTACGTAATACCACCACGTTAGACCACACAGTGAGACCACACATGGAGACCAACATGTGAGACCATCACGTAGGACTACACCATGAGACCGTGAGACCATCACGTGACACCACACCGTTGTCCTCCAGATTAGACTAAACCGTTAGACCATACAGCGAGATCACAGTGATAGATTACTACGTACGACCACACCGTGAGACCAGAATGTGAGACTAAATGCTGAGACCACGATCTTAGACTGTCCACATGACTCATCGGACTGACCCGACTGGCCATACTAGTTCCGTCTCCACGGTGTCATATGATCATTGACCAAACTTTTATACGCTCTACCGGTCAAATCCGTCACCAAGGTATGCTTGACCTTCTTAAACTCTAAGTCATATGGGCAAGCACAGAAACATAGAACTGAAGAGGAATAATACAGATAGCAAATCAAGGGGGGATAACTTGTTATATGATTGTAAAAACAACTTCTTAGATTATACACATATTTATATAATTTATAATTAATAAAAAAAATAAGCGTTGGTGCCTACCCAGATTTATAAATTATTTCTTATTCATTTTTTATTATGGATCCGGAAGCTATTCATTTGTTTATTAATTTTCAAATGTATGTATAAAGAAGATAAATGCAGAAAGAGGTTTTGGGCACAAATTCATAATTATGCTGACTAAAGTTCTCTATCGAGTTATATCTTGATCCTTACTCTCAAGCTGCTTTCATCCTCTGCATATGATTCGACAATTCCTAAGAAACATTTATCTGTATATGATATAAAAGTGGACATAAACAATAGGCATTGTCTTACTTATTACATATTTATCCTTTCTTAAATTTATATTTGTCTTTTACTATTTACAACTTATTCCAGCTCATCGTGAATTCAATACAATATAAAAATCATCAATAAAAAAACAATCTACAGAGATAATAATGTTTATCAATTTTTTTTTTTTTTTTTAAACTGAGTGGATATTGAAAGGCGTTGGGTCGTTTGCATATGAATCAAATTTATATTTTAAGTAGTCTAATGACATTTATGAAATATAAATGTGCTCAATGTTGTTTTTTTTTTTGCCACACTGTTGCTGAGATGTATATTACATTATGGCCTTGAAAAAAAGTTTATTAGTTTCAAACAGATAATTCAAAGAAATATCGGCGTGGAGTTGAAACAGACGACTATAGAATTGAAAAGCGGAGGATTTAATATATTTTTTTATTAACTTTGTCCAATGAGATAATATGTGATATAATTACGGTATAAAAAATAAATAATAATAACAACAACACAATTATTTATTTGAAAAATACTTTTAAAAAATAAGTAGGTCACACATTTTCTGATATCTTGCTGATATTTTCTGATATCTTGCTATTAAAATTAGCATATTCTTACTAAATAAAGTAAGCTAAATTATGTAAATGATTAGAAGGTTTGTGTTGATTTAGACAATTGTTTGATGAGCAGCCTACTATCGGTATCTTATTTCTGGTCGCTATGGTTACATGACAAAAAAAATTTTTTTAATTCTAGAAAATATTTGTAGATAATACGTTTTTAAAAACAAATTTATTAAGTATATTATTTTCAAATTGTTTTTTCTCTCAAAAATTCTTAGCTCGGAAATTAGAATAAGTCATAAGTTATTGGCTCGCTAAGAACAAGGGAGTTCAGCCATACATGTTTAATGGAAGCATCCTAATGCATTCATAAAAAAAAAAAAAATAAACAAATACTTCGATATAAATGTCATTATTGATATGTAAAATAGTTTTTTTTTAAATAAAAAACTTAATTTCATACTAAAAAAAAGTATAAATAATCTATTACTCAACCATTTTCTTTTCGGTTACCATAATAATGTGTACATCGGTAAAATATTTAATGTTCATTTATTCTACACATAAGTAACAGTATTTAAAAAGAAAGAAAAATTGCTAGCTATATAAAAACATACAGTTTCAATGGTTAATAATGTCAAAGAATAATACATTTAATATAAATAATTCTAAGTACGGTTAAAACTAATGCTTAAAAAATACCAAGTTACAAAGTTTATAATATCATTTAATAAAAATAAAAAAAAAAAAATTAGATGAACTAAAATGTTTATTAAAGTAAGAAAGATATTAATACTAGTAGTCTTATGTATAGAGAATTATTTTGTTTGATGTGATACACCAAAAGTGTCACGGTGAATGTCAGTGTTATTTTTTTACCGTTAATGAGAAGTTTAGGAGGAATATTACCTTAGTTCCAGATTGTTGATTTGGACTTAATTAGTTTTTTTTTCACTTGGTTTAACAATTGAAAACATTTTACTTAATCTCTATTCGATGGATAAATGAAATAGCTAGAGTTTCGTGGTTATGCGTATTTCTTGTGTTCCTGTAGTTTGTTTGCCTTTCAATGGCGGAAGAACGCAAAAGTCTTATATTTGAAGTAAAAAGTCATTTTTAAAAAAATCGGCAGGGGAAAAAAAGGAGTATATTTGGTGGGGGGGGGGGTGAGTGAAGGGTTAAAACATTTTGCACCTGGGTGGTTGATATACTTGGTGTGACACTGGATATACGAATATATATATATATATATATATATATATATATATATATATATATATATATACATATATATGTGTGTGTGTGTGTGTGTGTGTGTGTTTGAATTAGGGGTGTGCCGGAATCCGGTCCGGAATCCGGTTCCGCCGGATTTTGCACTATCCGGTAAAATCCGGTTCTGCCGGATTTACAAGTATCCGGAATAACCGGATTCCGGAATCCGGAAAATACCGGATTTCTGAATTTGCCAGATTTTGTGAATCACGGAACATAATCTGAAATGAAAGTAATTCTCTTTCCCGAATTCTACACGATCATGATACATTAAACGATTGTTTCGAGCGTTGAGCTAGTTTAATGTTTAGAGTCAGCACCGCTAATAGTGGCCGATCGGCCCAATCCCATACATGATAGTGCGGGGATGAGTAATTATTTTTCGTGACGTCATCTTAACCGCAATCACCAATGACGTTGTAACAGAAATAATAAGCAACTATACTGCCCAAGCGCCTGGCCGTCAGCCCGCCACAAAATAAATAACAGAAATTAATGGTTTTTGATAAATTCAACATTTTAGTTATTTAGATTTCTCTGAGAGATGGAAAAGAGGTCTTCTTTGTTATTAAATTAAAATGCATCACCCACGAGATTTCCTGTTGAAAAAATAGTTCAAATATGAATATTTAATATTGTAAAATGAAAAATAAAATATTTTTCCATTCTGAAATTTCCATGAAGAAACACTAATTCTCTAACACTAATTAATATAACAAGTCACTGAGTTGGTAATCTAACCCTAACTATAACGTAACGTCTTCCATTAAAAGCAATTCCTTCCCAATTTTTTTTTATTTTATAATTCTATTTTATAATAAAGGTTATTATAATTCTATTTAAACTAGGAATTAAAAGTCAAATATGCTTTAAAAAAAATTACCGTAATTTTAATTCATATTTTGATTTATATTATCGTTCACTCAATTGTTAAACATGCGTATCATTTTTGAGTAAAAATTAACATTACGTTAGCGGTCTAGTATAAATTTAAAGGTCTTTGGTGATCTCTATGTCACCAAGCCATCTTCGGCGATTCTCGCTTGCGCTATGATCTGTGCTCATTGGTTTAAACAAGGCTTGCGAAACCGGAGCCGAAGAGCAGGGAGCCGCTACTTTTTGCTGGAGCCGGAGCCGAGGAGCAGGGAGCCGCTACTTTTTGCTGGAGCCGGAGCCGAAAAAATCTGGCGGCTCCACGGCTCCCGAATGCTTTTTTTTTTACAGCAGAATTTTTTTTTTTTTAGCTTTAAAATTCCAAATTTGTTTGATTGTTTGCCTCCTACAATTTGAAATGTTATCATGTTTTACGAACGCCACAACAGTAACACGCACACCACCACAATAAATCTTTTATGGGGAATCGTTTTGTGTTCGTTTTAAATCCTGTTTACCCTCCGAATTTTTTTTAACGGCATGTTATTTTGTTATATATAAAGTTAAAACAGTTTTATTTCATAGAATAATTGTATCAATCATTTAAAATAAATTTTTACTAAGACGACCAATAGAACGCGTCATTTCGTATTATTATTAAACCGCGAATCAGGCCCGTAGCGTGTGTGGGGGCCAGGGGGGGGCTTAGCCCCCCTTGCGTTTTGTCTGTCCCCCTCTGCTTATTTGCTCTACTTAGTAAAATGTATTACCTGCCCCCCCCCTGCTATTGCCTGGCCCCTGTTGTAGAATACCTGGCCCCTGCTGTAGAATTTTCACGCTACGGGGCTGCCGCGAATTTGTAATAGACTAAAAACAAAATGGTCACTTTCTGTATTGAACAATTTTATTATAAACAGAATATCTGAAATAGAGTAGATAAATTTATAAGGCTGTGGCTATACGGATCCGGGTCCCAATAAAGTCCGATTGTTATTCGGACCCGTGGCAAATATGCACTAAGCTTAGCTATATTTAAACTTTATTTGACGGAACCCTAGACACTGAGTGACGATTAAATCATACAATTCAAACAATTATAAAAAAAAAAACAATAATGAAGTTTATGTATAGCTAAGCTAAGTGCATATTTGCCACGGGCCCGAATAACAATCAGACTTTATTGGGACGGGGTCCGAATAAAAATCGGAATTCATTGGTACCCGGGTCCGAATAATTACTTCGAATTTATAAATAATAAATATAAATACTGAAGTCTTTAAAATATTTTAAATAATGTATCATTTTACTATTTGCTAATTTGATCATTGAAATAACTTTTTATTACTTATGAAAATGGCGACTAGTGAAACCTCGGTCGAAAATAATGATATGATTCTGAATGCACTGAAACGGTTTGTTTTTAGTAAAACCGACATGCGTATATTTTTCAAGTTCCTGTCTATGGGGCAGCCCGTAGCGTGAAAATTCCACAGCAGGGGCCAGGCATTCTACAGCAGGGGCCAGGCAATAGCAGGGGGGCAGGTAATACATTTTACTAAGTAGAACAAATAAGCAGAGGGGGCCAGACAAAACGCATGGGGCCCTGGCACCCCTTCCCTTCCCGCAAGCTACGGGCCTGCTATGGGGTGAACGCGACAAAATTTGCATAACTTTTTATCAGCAGCATGTTTGCGTGGCGCAATTACAAAATTTTTGTCTCGTGTGATACTATCTTAATAGGGAGCCGGAGCCGTGCCGGAGCCGTCAAATTTGTGGGAGCCGGAGCCGGAAAAAAATTTGGCGGCTCCGCAAGCCTGGTTTAAACGACGGTGTGACGCAACCGCGGCCTGCGGCGCTCAGCTGTGATTTTGTGGCATCACTGGAATGTGTACATTATTTGGCTGTGGACTTGGAGTAACTTAACACTGTTAACAAACTAATAGTCATTAGTTAGTTATCAACATCTTATTCTTACTTCTTTAGGCTTGAATAATGGCTTTGTCAAATGCCAATTGAATTCATTAAAATTTGTATTTCAATTTTCAAACTTGTAAAGTACAGAAATACAGAATTATTGTTCTCAAATCTCAATTTCATTCAATCTTGTTATATGTTTTTTTCAATTAATTATCCATTTCAATACACATCATAAACTATGAACATTTGAACAATAACAATAAGCAATAAGCATCCAATGAGCGAATGACAAGACGAGATGAACTCAGATGATGAGTCTGACTTTCTCCTCAGATTCAAAACATTTAGTGCACTACAATAGTTCTTCACTTCCAACTTCTAATCAGCCAATGTCATTTAACCATTTAGGCCAACTGTTCAGAAGGCATCCAACCCCTCAGATTTACCGGTATCTGCAAAGTACCAAAATCCGGAATCATAATCCGGATCCGGTACCGGATCCGGCGGATTTGACATAAGAAAATCCGGATCCGGATCCGGTTGGAAAAAACGGATCCGGCACACCCCTAGTTTGAATGCACATATATTGTGTTAATAATATACTAAGACACACGCATATTTCTAAAAATGTGTCATCTATAAATGTCTTGTCATAAATGTCAACGAAAACTTTGTTTGGTATTCATGAAATCATCGAACATTAACAGCTACATTCCAAATTATGGCTATCTATAATTTTCATAAGGTTGGCCATTCAAAATCAGTTGTGTCTCCAATATTCTCGTACTGTTTGTCTACTCTTGTTTCAGACTTGTTAACAGTTTCATAACTGTGTTTGTCCATGTGAAACATTTCCGGTTGGTTAAACACTTGTTCTTTCTTTTGTTTGGATTACTTCCCTTCGACCGTCTACAGCGGAAGTAAACTATCACCAATATAATGATGACCAGGACTGCAAACGCGATCTCAAACTGACCGGCATCAGCCTCGACAATTGGGAACAGCTCGCCGACGACCGGAGCGGGTGGCGACAGGCCGTTCACAAAGACATCCTTAATGGTGAACAATTAAGGAACCAACAACAGGAGACCAAAAGACAGAGAAGGAAGACCGCACGACATAAACAGGCCCTCGGTCCCCCACCCAGCTTCATTTGTGGCCACTGCGGAAGAGTCTGTCAGTCCAGGATCGGTCTGCTGAGCCATTCAAGAACCTGCTCTCAAAACACGACTAGATGGCTAACCTAGAGCGCTACCATCATCTTTCGAGATGGACGGTTTGCCTACTATATATATATATATATGAATACACTTGTATTTAAATCACATTTGAGCCTTTTTTTTTTTAATTTGAAAACATAGTCAGCAGGAAAAAAAAGAAAATGATGAACATTGAGGAAAGCTAATGATTGATAATCAATATTACAGATGTATGATAGGATATGAAATACAGATACTTCACATTATATAACTCAAAAAAAAAATGTCTACATATAGTCTTTATGTGTACTTTTCTATTGACATATTCCACAAGCAATAAATATAGTGGTAAAGAAAGTGAGTTTATATGTTTATATAGTGTAAAAAAAAAATCATTCTTTAGCAATCTTTCATCCAATCATACTTTTATTTTTCTTCTAAAAGACAGGTTGGTTTGTAATTGGGTAATCCTTGATTAATCCAATGAAAAACACATCTCTTCTACTCTTCTACTGTAAGTCTTCTTCATAAAAATGACTGAACACTTTGTTACACATTTTAGTTGTAACAAAAATGGATCAACACTCCGCACGCATGCATGAAATAAAACAAACATTGTATTTCTTGAAGTGTGTTCGTTAGTCTGTTTGTTTAATAGAAAATTCAAACTACAAGTAATGATGATCTTCTTCATACTTCCCGTTTAGTCCATGCGGACTTGAACTCATATTTGAACACTTCATGTTTAGGATTAAGGTAAGTTTTACCCCAAGCAGCCTTTAATCTAGTCTTATACTGTTGGCGATGTCACATTACTAATCCGGGCCTGTTTTGGTATAGGATTACCCAGGCAGAGGTTTCAATGACATGTTAAGAATTTTTTTTTTAAACATTGTTATATCTGTTATTATTATACCGACAGCTTCTTCAATTTGTGTACCACACCCAGTGCAGAATAGTCCCAAGTATGCATTCCTTGACGTCTATGTTGATATGAGAGGAAATATGTTTTATCCTATGAGCCACTAATAGGAATGTTATTATGGTGCCCTTCTTTCATTCCCACCATATCTGATAGTGCAATAGACTTGGATGCACCCAGGGTTATACTGGGGACTTTCACATTGATCACAAAAAATTCACGACCACCTGTCCCCCCTCAAAGATGTTATCGCCGCTAATTATTTTGTCCCTCACCCCTCCCCCTCCCATACCCTTTCCGAAAATTAATTGACAAAGTTTACATTAATGCTGCTATTCTATCACAATAGTATAACATTTTTTATGTTATAGTATTTGTTTTTAAATCAGTTATATCTAATAAAAATACGTTTAAGAGTTTGAGAAAGGTCGTCTGTTGGCTGAACATTGAGTGGTACCAGTGGACATATTTTCACACCTTTTGGGAAAAGCCGCTAAAAACTTTTGGGAACCGCTGATCTTGTATTTAAGCATTTCCCTTATGCAGGTTGAGGTTAAAAAGAAATAGAGACAGTACTGCAAAAATATATATATATATATATATATATATATATATATATATATATATATAGACTGGGTTTTTCTTTTAAATCAATAAAAACACGAGTAAACTGTTGTTGCTCTTCTGTGAGGTCCGTAATACTGCATTACACACAGTTAAAACCAAATATATCAATTTGGAATTTATGCAGAGGCGGCTTACGTTTGTTTGAGAATTAGGGGGAAGAAAAAAAAATGAGCCAGTGTAAAGTTGGCTGCAACAGAGCCCTAACACAATTTTGTGCACAGGGCACGCCCGCCATAAAATCCGCCCCTCAGTTTTTGAATATTGTTGGAAACATTGACACTAAGTCAAAATAAAAAAAAAAAAAAACACTTTGTTTCATTCTTATGTATGTATTGCTTTTATTATACTTAGGCCAAATAAATTAATATTTGTTTAATTGGCAATTGATTGATAGTCACTTTCGTGATTCTCATTAGATCCTCTACATTTTTAAAATACCAACAACAAATAGTTAAAGACTGATTTTTATGAACGAATTTTTTTATTAAAAAAGGTAATACACATTATTATACCGTTTTACACATATAATTATATACCTGTTACATTTTGTAATAATATAAACAAATCTTACATGGTAATTACACTTACGATACTGACACTTGTGTCCGAACCATCCTCTGAGAAAGCCATATGAGCACTGACCCGTTGAGTCACATGAACCACTTGGATCGCACAGACACTGGGACGTACACCTGTCACCAAACCACCCAGGCCCACAGTTACCTTATACAAGGAAGGGGGGAGGGAAATACTATATTAAGTAATCACAAATTAAATTTGATAACAAATGAGAAAATGGTAATATTTGCTTCATATTCCCATTGTGATTTAGATATTTCTAATCATCTCTATTGTTACGCAGCTTTTAGAAATATAGAACATTGGTTAAAAAAAAATAGTTTACATGTGGTAGGCCCGAAAAAAAAAAATCTAAATTTTTATAATAATTTCGTCATATGTTTTGAACAAATCGACCATCCCGTAAACGTTTTTTTTTTAAAATGAATTTCGTATTTTATAACTTATAACTGTGTAAAAAAAATTGACACGGAATCTGATAATCGCTTTGTTGCATAAGTGAACACGCATGGTGTAACTAAAAAAAATAATCTTCTAGATGGGTTTTGTGAGAAAAGGCCGAAAAGCCATAGGCATAAGGGAGTGAAGAAGAAGATCATGGGTGGCGAAAAGTTAAGAAGAGTAGCACGGCAGATCAGAGTCCTAAATGGGTTGTAGAGCCGAAGGAAGAATAAGAAGATAGGTTTTATCCAATTCATCGTTTTTTAACAATTATGCTGTTTTTGGTGGTGTGTTTCAGGTTAACAATTTTCAGGCACTTACATGCATGACTGCGTTTTTGTTAACGATTGTCCAAAGCATTGTCTATATTTTTTGTTTAAATAATAATTTCTTGGCGTGCTACTATTGTTATTATTACCATTGTTACTATTGATTATCATCGCCATTAGTCTATTTGTCTTATTACCAATGTTTCAATAAAATCACTGTATGCGCTGCATTTATTTAAGAAATAAGTTACAAGTGTTGGCGCGTAAAAAAAAAAAAAAAAATAATTATTGTATATAGACATTAAACGGTTCAATTTAAATAGATTAGAAACAGTCAAACAGTAAATCTTAACATTTTACTATTGAAATATTTTTGTAATGAATGTTTGTTGTTGAATGTCCTCTTTCTGCCGGATGTTTATTTTAAAGAAGATGTAAATCTGCAGAGTTGAACAAATTAAATAAGGCATATATTTTACTAAAGAAGGAAACACTAACGTCATACCAATACAATTAAAACACATGCATTGTTTTATTTTTATTTGTTTTTGTATGTTTTGTTTATTAAGATGTACACTAGTGCGGATGATTAGAGCAAACTACGGACGACTACCACATCCGCAATTAGAGTTACTAGCTGTACCCTGCAAAACCTTTGCATAGAGTTATAGCCTCTTAGGCTAGTTTATTTAATTGTTTCGAGCATATCCATTTTTATTTCATGATTGTATTTTAAACTGGAATAGTGATGTATTAATTCTATACTTTCGATTTAACGCAGACCCCAAATCACTTATATATATATATATATATATATATATATATATATATATATATATATATATTTATAGGTAGACATGGATATACTATGTGTATGACAGACTCTTACAATGATATCATTATCACCCTTATAATTAGACTTCTAATTACGTCCTCAAAACGTAAGTAAGTAAATTACCCTACTGAGCCATTGGGGCAGATGAAGTGTAGAGTTCATCTGTTTCTATAACCATATAGTCTAAATTGATTGTGTGGTTAGCATAGCGCCCAGCCGCCTTTACTTCCCCAAATTTAGCCAGGAACCGAAGTAAAGCCGGGTGTATTTTTGGGACGACTCTGCACTAAAAATACACCTGGGAAAATGTCATGGTTATCACTGAGGTTCGAATACATGACTCTCAGGTCGACAGTCACCTATCTACATCACTCGGCCATCCGTCCCACAACATGTATTAGTCACTATATGATGGAGAGACATGTATTTCGTTCACATCGTTTTTCACACACTTAAGTCAGCGTACTCTGGTAGTGTATAACTGTAGCCATGAAATATCTATGTCACAGGGTGGGGTGAATAACGGTATGGTATGTATGGGCAGGTGAGAGTATGAGTGTGTAACTGGAGACTGTATTGTATTCTCTGTGGGTCTGTGTGCGTGTGTGTAACTGGACAGTGAAAGACAGTTAGTTGTATGATGACCTTTGTACGGTGAGGTCGTGTTTTGAGCTTAGTCATTAGAAGTAGACGCGGTCGGTAATAATTGGGGTTCAGGATTTCTTAACTACTAGTGTGTTTGTACTAAATAAAAGAGCTATTGAGTTTCTTCAAAAGGATTTGTGTTACTTTCGTTATCAGTGTTTCTGTTGTGATATCTGTTAGGAGGTAAAAGTCGACGAAAGATAAACGCACATTGTGATATCTAAACTGCTACCAGCGGTACTCTTTGTATATCGTGAGGAAGCCAATGAAAGCATAGGATTCTCGCCATTTGAACTACTTTATGGAGCCAACCCAAAAGGACCCACAGAGAATACAATACAGTCTCCAGTTACACACTCATGCTCTCCCCTGCTCAAACATACCATACCGTTAGCCACTGTTTTGAGTCTGAAATCGCAAAGTTAAGAAAAGAAATGATAGAACGCCGAAATGAAATGAAAGAATTTCATTTAACATTAAGAAGTGAAATAGAGGACATTAAGAAAGGTTTAAAAGGTGACATCGAGAAAGCAAAGATTGAATTACCAAAAGTGAAAGTAGTAAAAAAAACGACAACAAAAGAAAACATGACTAAGAGACAGACAAAGTTAATCTTTGAAGCAGACTTCGACATGCGGCCAGTTTTATCTGAGGATGTGGTCATCCATGAAGTGGTACCTGAGGATCTGGTCAACCATGAAGTGGTACCTGAGGATGTGGTCATCCAGGAAGTGGTACATGAGGATGTGGTCATCCAGGAAGTGGTACCTGAGGATGTGGTCATCCAGGAAGTGGTACCTGAGGATGTGGTCATCCAGGAAGTGGTACCTGAGGATGTGGTCATCCAGGAAGTAGTACCTGATGATGTGGTCATCCATGAAGTGGTACCTGAGGATGTGGTCATCCATAAAGTCGTACCTGAGGATGTGGTCATCCATGAAGTGGTACCTGAGGATGTGGTCATCCAGGAATTGGTACCTAAGGATGTGGTCATCCATGAAGTGACACCTAGGATGTGGTCACCCACGACGTGATACCTGATGATGTGGTCATCCAAAACGTAGCGCACGAGAAGGAACTAATCCAAGAAGAGCCGCCCAGCGATCTGAGCCCCTGTGAGATTGATCGGTCTGCAGAATGTCTGAAAGCGTGTTGCAACCGCTGCCCTGGTTACCTTGAATATCCAGACAACGTAACAGAGTCTGATAAAAACAACGTCAAGAACAATAAACCACAACTAAACAAAAGCCACGAATGCATGGAAATCTACAACAGTGGAGCTGATGCTAGTTAATAAAAAGTGAAGCTCGAAAATTTAGGTTACATTACTATCAAATACACAGCAATGAATTAAATGATACAAGAAATGAGAGAAAATCTGTAAAAAGGAAAGTTGTTTTATAAAATAGATAGAAATATTTTAACGAAATAGACAATATATAAAACAAATTTGTTCTTTAAATTTTAACTTGTTTGAAATATTTAATTTCATTCAAAGCATTATTAAATGCACACTAACGAATACAAACAGTTATAAAAGGAAATATTGAATTTATTAGAAATAAAAAAAAAAATTCCACATGGAAAGGTTCCATGGGCCTTACCAAAGATCGAACCCAAGGCTCTCATATCGAAAGTCGAGTATCTACACCACTCGGCCATCCGTCCCACTATGACAGGTTTTGTTGCACAAATTTGCTCATCCACTGAGATATTTTCTTTTTTAGGCACGCTCAAAAATTTACTGGAGATTTTGTCGATAGCAGGCCTTAATTTGTGAAATTTGTCACAAAGATGTAAAAGAATTTTTGTTATAAAGTAACACAACCCTGATTTTGTTTTATTTATTTATTTTTGACAAAGCATCACGAACCAAGTCAAGTCCATTGTCATCATTCCACATCAGCCTGATATTTGGCACATTGACAACTGATACAATTATTCAGATGCCTAGATATTTCATAATTTCTGTTTTGATCACATTCAAGAGCTTTGTTGATGCTTTCGTGACAGTGAATAAAACAGTCTCTTAAAAATTGTTTCAATGAGTTCATGTTCAAAAACAACTACATAAAAAATATTTACGGAGTCCCTAGTCGGTTTTTTTTCGGTTTCCTTTTGCATTGACCAAAAAATAAAATACCATTACAACTCTAAATTGACCCGTATTTTAGTTAGTACAAAGTTCACTTGACGTACTTTCATACTCAAAAGGTTTTTATGACATTTGATCTGTATCATTTTGAGTAATGCCACCTTAGTTTTAAACATAATAATGTTATGTTTAAAATGGAATTGAAAAAAAAAAAAACAACAATTAGTTAATATCGGAAAAAAAAAATGTTAAATATTGTTGTACTTTAATTACACAACAACGACATTACAATTACACAACATCGACATAATAAAAAAATACCTCATGATTGGTTTGTATTATACACTATGGCTCGATTTTTATTACCTACATTTAATTGTTCAAGTTTGTAAAGATGTATATAAGATATCTTCGCAAACACTTTTCATGCTTGTTCTTGAGTTTCATTGATCGATGGTTTCGGTATATTCTAGCCACTCCAACAGTTGACATGATTGACCTATATCCAAGTTTAAGGAAGTCAGCATAACTTTACCTGCTGACCTATCTGTATTTTATTTCTTATTCCTGTCTGGCAACATCTACCACACTAGTGTTTCTGCTAGACATGACTTGAGATGTGAGATTGACAAGCTGTAATTTCAGAGGTGTACCTAGGGTGGTGGGAGGGGTCTATAATCGAAAGTCTCCCCGGGCTCCAGCTTGAGGGAGAGGGAAGGGCACATTTTTTTACATTAAATATTAAGTACATTATCTAATGTCATGGTGTTGAATGTCAAAATGCAGGGGTTACCAAAGAGGCCAAGCACCCCCCTCCGGGGACCCCAAATTCCTAGGTTCGGTATTATGTAATTTATCAGAGCTTATTTATAATCAAATGAAAGGTGGAAAAGATTTGTTGAGTGGAAAAAATGATGTCACATAATGACACAATTTGTGTACATTACTAAGACAAAGACTAAAACACATATTTTAAACAATTAAAACACACATTTGAAATAGAGCATACACATATCTTAAAAATATACACACATGTTATGTTGAACAAAGTAAATAGACATATTTAAACACAAATAATTAACAGTTTAAATACTATTTTTATCAGTTGACGGGTCGAATAGTCCTGGGTCGAACTGTCGCATGCTTGAATGGCGGGGTCGAACTGTGCGTGGTTGAACTGTCCGAGGTCTGTCTCTCTTTCTCTCTCTCCCACTCTCTCTCTCTCTCTCTCTCTCTCTCTCTCTCTATATATATATATATATATATATATATATATATATATATATATATATATACTAGTTGCCAGTACCCGGCTTTGCCCGGGTTTAAAATAAGGTTTTCTGTTTACCTTCTGTTTCTCCCTACCCCCCTCTCTCCCTTATTCTCTCTCTCCCTCCCTCCCTCCCCCTCTCTCCCTTTCCCTCCCTCCCTTTCTCCCTCCCTCCCTCTCCCTCCCTCTCTCCCATCTCTCTCCCGTCCCTCCTCCTCCCGCCTCCTTCCCTCTCTCTCCCTCCCTGCCCCCTCTTTCTCTTTATCCTCTCCCATCCTCTCCCTCTCTCCTTCCCTAACCCCTCTCTCCCTCCTTTCTCTCTCCCTCCCCTTTCCACCTCTCTCTCTCCCTCCCCCTCCCCCCCTTCCTCCCTCCCTCACTCTCTCCCTGCCCCCTTCACTTTTATCTCTCTCCCTCCCTATCCCCTCTCTCCCTCCCCCTACAACCTCTCCCATCTCCCTCTCTCCACCTCCTTTTCTCCCCCTGTCCATCCCCCTTCCTCCTCTCTCCCCTCCCTCCTCTCTCCCCCTCCCTCCCTCCCTCCTACCCTCCTTTGAGTTTGAGGAAGGTAAAGGAATGAAGAAGGATTTTAGAAGAAGTGTGAAGCCGTAAGAATAAGTATATATATATATATATATATATATATATATATATATATATATATATATATATATATATAAATAGAGAGAGAGAGAGAGAGAGAGAGAGAAAGAGAGAGTGAGGGAGGAAGGAAGAGAGAGATAAAGAGAGAGAGAGAGAGGGGGCAGGGGTAGAGAGGAAAGGAGAGTACGAGAGTGGGAGGGGGAGAGAGGGAGGGGGATGGACTTGGGGAGAGAAGGAGGGAGAGGGAGGGAGATGGGAGAGGGAGGGAGAGAGGGAGAGAGGGGTTAGGGAGAGAGATAAAGAGTGAGGGGGGCAGGGAGGGAGAGAGAGGGAATGGGAGGGAAAAAGGGGGAGGGAGAGAGAGGTGGAGAGGAGAGGGAGGGAGAAAGGAGGGAGGGAGAGAGAGGGGAGGGAATGAGAGGGAGAGAAGATGGAAGAAATGGGAGGAAGAGATAAAGAGAGAGAGGGGGCAGGGAGGGAGAGAGAGGGAAGGAGGGGGGATAAACAAGGGGGAGAGAAGGAGGGGAGAGGTGAGAGAGGGAGATGGGAGAGAGAGGGAGGGAGAGGGAGGGAGGGAAAGGGAGAGAAAGGGGAGGTTTGGAGGGAGAGAGAGAAGAAGGGAGAGATGGGGTAGGGAGAAAACAGAAGGTAAACAGAAAACCTTATTTTAAACCCGGGTAAAGCCGGGTACTTGCAACTAGTAAAATATATTTTAGACCATAACTATTTAGACCATTTGGCAACCATTTTAAGCTATTAGAATAAATAAAATGTTTTTCACTCCAACCTAATGTATATATCTTATGTATCACTAGATACTCTCCATATACATAACTTACTTATCGCTTGAATGTCATTACATTAAATTATTGAACACAGCTTTCTATAAATATGTTATACAACTAACGATATGACATAAAAAAGCATTGCATTTTTTATTAACATAAAATAGGAAGCAGATAAGATAAAACCAGATTTATTAAATAATGGTTAAGAAAATCAAATTTAATTCTAAGTAAAATAGCTGTTCGTTTGTCTAAATTTAATACATTAGTAATTCTACATGTCCTTTTTGAAATATTTTAAATTCCCTTTTGATTAGAAATGCAGCTATATTTGCAATGAACGTAGAATTAAAAATGTATAACTATCAATACAATTAACTGTAAGGAGTTAACTGTTTATATTCTTTAGATCTAATAATTAGTTATGTACATTGAAGTTCATGTATATAAACTTCTGGTAAGTATTAGTTTCTATATCTGGCTTGTCTCATCTCAAAGTGTACATTTCTCTTATTTTCATCTCTGTAAACGTCACACTTGAATTCCCGAAGGTCAGCGTATTCCAGTTGACCCCTTGACCTTTAACCGTGCTGCCCCACACACCGTTGAGATGGGACGTGTAACATTTGTTGTACCACCATGCGCCTTTGAACGTTTCTATCTCTATCAAACGTGTTAAATATTGCGTCATTGTGGTGCGGGAGTAAACTGTCAGTGACGTTTCCAGAATATCCGCCTACCTTGAGTCTGTAGTTATCGTTTTCGACCAGGATGCGGAAATACGAGTACAACGCGTAGTACTTAGCGTTTTTGTAGGCTATGTCGATTCTGAGTTAGTAGCAGTTCTGCGACGTCAGCTGGAAGATTTTATCGTTGCCGAGGTAGAACTCGCCAATGTCGTAGCTGCCGAAGCCGTGGACATAATGTAGCGAATTGTATCAAATCCTCGCGACAAATATTTCTATTATGTATGTAATGTCTCTACACGCACGTATGTCTCTCTTCTATAAAAATAAGTCTCGAACATCCATCACTTACATTTTATCTCTGTAGTCCTTGTAATGATTTCATTACATCATTTTGCATACTCTGAATGACACATATCTAGCTTGATGTTTTTCATCGATACGTGTGCCTGTTTACCAATTATAGGACAGTCATTGTCCTTTTCTCTGCAGTTCGACACCGACAGATCATCACTTACCAGTTATATCACATTTATTGTCCTCATCTCTACAGTTTGACACCGACAGATCATCACTTAACAATTATAGGACAGTTATTGTCCTCATCTCTACAGTTTGACACCGACAGATCATCACTTAACAATTATAGGACAGTTATTGTCCTCATCTCTACAGTTTGACACCGACAGATCATCACTTAACAATTATAGGACAGTTATTGTCCTCAACTCTGCAGTTTGACACCGACAGATCATCACTTAACAATTATAGGACAGTTATTGTCCTCAACTCTGCAGTTTGACACCGACAGATCATCACTTAACAATTATAGGACAGTTATTGTCCTCAACTCTGCAGTTTGACACCGACAGATCATCATTTATCAATTATATCTTCACCAGCCCAGACTCACTCATGTAAGCGCTACAGATTGTATTAACAGTAAGTGTACTTTTGATTTTGTAGAGCTGTGTGAAACATTTTACTAAAAATCTCTGATGTTGATTTATAACCACTGAAGGACTATTGACTACCCAGCTAACGAAATCTATATTTAACCGCATTAAAACGAATATTTCTGCATTTTGAAAAGAATAAAAACTTTAATAGAATTACTGTAATAATATGGGTTTTATTGCATATGCTTTTAACTGTTTTGCGCAAATCTGCGGGCTATGACAATATTGGCTATGTTCCATTGTCAATGCGATTAATTCGATTAGTTAGTCAAATGTCTACTGTGTATTTTAAAACATGATATTTAGTTAGATACAGAATAGTACTATAGCTTAAATGTGTTGTCCATGGTTATTAAGGTAAATTGTTATGCTATGGCATATTAGCATTGCTAAGTCCACAATAAATCTTTGTAACATTAACATCTTAAAATATACCAGCAATTAATGAGCACTGTGAATATAGAAATATCTGACAATACAAATTAGGCGATTTCAAATTCAAATCTTTTCTTCTTTCAAATTTAAAGGTAAAAAAAAAGACGATTTCAAGGGAGTTTATCGATGTATACCAAAAGTAGTACACTGAATGCTAAAATTAATATCAAATACGTCATATTAGAATGTTTGATACCATCGATTTATTTAATTTATAGGAAAATGCCTTGAAGTTATGTTTACATAAATTAATTGGTATCAAAGTAAGAAAACAACAATCGGAGAAAAAAGTCTGAGTTACTTGTAATAGGTTGTACCCGTAGTCAGACCTAGGAAGAAAGTTTTAGATATTTAGTCTTTATATAAATGTCTTTTATTAAGAAAACTTACACATTATATTTGTACATTACCGTTAACTATTTTATTGTTACCGTAAACGGTTTTTATCAAACATGTATAATTTTTAATATACGATTAAGATAGTCTTTTACAGCTGATACCTTCATAAGCATATATCTTTTTTACCAGATAACTTCGCCATATGATATCTACATTATCTGATATATTTATAAATTGATATCATGTGAGATCTTTAGCATATGATATACATATTATTTTATATCTTCTTTATTTGATATTTTCATATCTAATATCTTAAAAAATAATCATATACTTTATCTAATATCTTCACCATCTGATATCTTTAATATCGGATATCTTCATTGTATGATATCTTATTTATATGATATTACAAAAGCAACAGATGGATGTTAGAATAATTTACACACTATTGATAACAAATGACAGTTCACAAAAGGCCTCTTTTGAATTCATTCCCAAGCCATTGCCGGGCCTGTCACAAAAAATAAACATTTATGTATAAATCAACTAAAAACACAGGTTTCATAACATGAACTACGTGTTTTATTTCAACGTGTTTTAAATTAATAATTTATCTGAGTTTCATCTCAGAATAAGACACACTGTCAGTGTGCTCAGTTAAACCAAACCAGTTCATTCCTACCCCAGGTGTTTTAGTTCCCCATTGGCCGTTCAGGTTAGACCAATGACATTTGTTGTACCACCAACCACCGAAATATTTCTGCGCGCATTGTGAAATATAGTTGTCATTATCGTTATCAAATGTAGAAAACTTCTGATTATTATGACCTGAAGTCAAATTATCAGTTGCATTCCCAGAATACCCGCTGACCTGAAGTTCGTATTTTTCCGGTTCACCAAGAATTTTAAAACTGGAATATCTTGCAAAATAGTTTTTGTTGTTATATCTCAGGTCAACTCTCATCTCGTAATTTCTCTTTGATGTCAGTTGGTGTATAAACTCGTTACCGAGGTAAAACTCTCCAACATCAAAATCTCCAAATCCATATTTATATTCTTCCCATCCGCGATAAAAACTGATATTTCCGTTAATTCTTCTCTGGAAAATGATCCAACCCCCACCGTCAGTCTTGGTGTCACACATCACCAGAAGACCATCGTCCAGTAGAGTCAAAACTCTGTCTCTGTCGCTGTTGATGTCTCGACAATGCTCTCCTTTAATTGGACATTGTAAAACGACATTATTATCCTTTAAACCTTTTATGGAAAATATTAAAAAAAAATATGTGATTATTACACAGTAAATAAAGGGAAAATACATTTATTTCATTTTTAATAATTTCCTGTTCTCATCGATAATTTATATATATCATTTTCACTTTTAATTACACGAATCCATACATTAGGCTCTAACATTCAAGTTAACTTATTACCCAAGCCAGTTACTTAAGTAATTGCATTATATTTTTTATTATGATTTAATATGACAATTTCAAAAAAGACCAAATCGCCTTTTCTCCTGAATTGATAAAATAAAAAAAAAATTAACATATATTATAGAATCACTCTTTTACCTGAACTTTGAACAACCATTCTAATAAGAAACATTCTAATAAACAAGTCTGGTAATTTTATAGTGTCCATTTTCTCGTCATAACTGGTATTATTAATTGTTGACACATTACGTTTGAGATCAAATCGAACTTCTTGGAGCTCAGCTTTTTTTGACAACACATTAATAACAAAAGCGCTTTTCATGTATACTGATGTAGCTTTCAAGCAACAAACTAAATTCAAAACTGCACTTAATAATTCAACCCTGCTAATAGTCAGGACCAGACTGTCTAATCAAAAACTGCTAATAGCCAAGACCAGACAGTCTAATCCGGCCTTGCTAATAGCCAAGACAAGACTGTCTAATCCGGAATTTCGCGAATGAGTCATTCTCTCTCTCTCTCCCTCCCCTCTCTCTCTCTCTCTCTCTCTCTCTCTCTCTCTCTCTCTCTCTCTCATATATATGTAACTTATTTTATAATTTTGTAGCCATGAACTTAATTGTTTAGTCGCTGGATGAGCTTAAAATGCATTTAAAATGATTCATTTAATACTCTCCTTGCTTTCTGGAAGAGAAGGTAAATTCTAGACAAATGGGGTGAACTCATTATTTTATTTTATTTCTTAGCTTTGGGCGACATGACTGCTTAATTGGACGGAATGGCTGGACAAAATGAGGAATGACTGTCTTAAAGAACTAATATAAATTAAACGTTAAAGTTAATGATGGTAGTTGAAAGTAGTAGTGCCAGTGCGAGATCTTAAAGCCCACGTTTGTATAAACTGCGGCCTAAAAATAATTTAAAAAATTACGACTTAATTAACGCAACTGCCAGCAATGACGACATTCACCGTATGTTTTGTCAAGGACATACATTTTTTTTTCTCAAATACATGTTATCTTTAGAAATATGTCTTATTTTGTGAATTACAGCTTTTACTGGTTTTAAATCACCGGGTTTGAAAATAATTTAACTAGTAAGGGGGGAACTTGGCCACTGGGCGGATTTTGATATAAGAAAGTTTCGCTGATCTGAAGAGCGTTTCTGCTTCTACAATGCTTTCTTCACTATCACAAGTATTTATTTTATTGTCCCTCTCCAAAGCAAAACTTATCCGCACAATAAACATTGCAGTGCCTTGTGTTCTATATGTTTATACTATATGTTTATACCATATGTTTATATATATATATAGTTCTCACCTAAGCAGCGCCCCCTGGTCGTCATTGTTGTCTCTCCTAAACTGTCCGTTGTCGCCTCCCGGTCTACTTCTAGAGTCGTCACACCGTTGCTGTTTACAGTAGTCTGTCACCTTGTCAACCATTATTTGCATTACTCCCAGGCACGCCGAGAGGGGGTAGGGGTGTCATTGCCATGGGGCCCGCGTCTGTAATGGAGGCCCGGCCGCCCCGACCATGTCAATTTTTCACGACTCATTGTTTAAATAGGGGCCCGCAATGATGTCCTGCCCTGGGGCCCTAGTTGGCTCTTGGCGCCTCTGATTTCTCCTACTTCTGATATAACTTCTTATCTTACAACATCGAAGGGGATTGTCTGTCTCTAAATCTACTCTAGTTCCTAACAAGGCCAATTACATACTTTGCCGAACGGGAACTCGGCATTTTATAGAATGCCTAGGCAATGTTTGAAATAGCAATTTATTTCATACTTTGCCTGAAAAATTCAGGCATTCTATACATTGCCTAGGCATTCTATGGAATGCCGGATTTCACATATATACATTGTAATTTTTTCTAATAAAAAACAAAAGAAGACGATGCTTTGTTTGGAAAACGTTAATACACTCTAAATAAACATAAAGAAATAAACAAATGTTAATTACACATGTGAATTCATTTTTCAAATGTAATCGTATGGAAGTGTAGTTCTCTAACTTTCGTTGACTGTCGCGATCTTTTCTAATATAAATGAGCTAATGAATCCCAAAATCTTCCCTCACCAATCCTCTACTGAAAAAAAAAACCTTTTAAATTAAAACTCTACAAAAGAAACGCCATATGCACAAAAGGTGTTGGAAATGTGTCGATTTCCATCTAAGATGTTGCAGCGAACAGCGGATTTATTAAAGTCCTTGTCGGATATGATATTTATTTCTCGATAATTTAAAATAAAGGTATTTGCAGCGACCTACTTTCATCTCCACCTTTACTCTAGCGTGTAACGTTATAACGACGCCTCCAAAGATTAAGTGACGGTACTACACCCTCTGGTATTTGAACCCATAACCCACTGATCCTAAGCACCACAGTCACCCAAATGCATTGCAATTTACATTACAATTGTCTTTTAATACACAATGATAAATCTTTAAAAAATAATTAATATGAATGTAACGTTAAAAAACAAACACTTACTTAGTTAATTTTTCATAATAAAAAACATAAAATGTAAAATACTTTAGACATTATCATATAAGAAATGGAAAGCAATTTTATTAGCAATTAAAAATACAGTTGCTTGACACTATGTCATTTTACAAATTAACAAAACACACCACATAGAGAGTTATACATTACATTTTTTTTGGAATATAGCCTTATATCAAAATTATTAATTTACGCAGTTTACAACTATAGAAATTTTCCTCAAATTGTATAGACAATATTAAAAAAGTTGTAAAGAAATACTTATAATTAAATAAAAGACAATCCCTTTCACCATACGATCATATATAATATGTCATCAGCACATTGATAACCATAAAAGACGCGTCGATGGCCGAGAGTTGTGAAAATCTCAACTGACCACCTGAACTACTCGGTTTCAATCCTCGGGGATTTAACTAACCGCAAAAACCCTTTAAATCCTGTGGTCACAGAGTTAGTCGAACTCTACACTTGTCTGCCTCCCATAAATAAACGCGACTTATTTATTTATAACTAAATGTCTGATTTTGACTGAGGTAGTGCGTGACAAAACCAAGATTATTGAATTATAACTAGGGCCAAATTATTCTAAACGTCTTACCTTGTACATAACATACACATAGAAGCAAGATACAAATTTTCATAGTGCAGTGCAGAAAACAATGTCCATAGGACCATCAATGTTCTAATGCAGTTCTTTCTCCCGATTTTCTTTGGCTTGACTGGTCATTTTTTTTCATCATGCTATTTTTATAACGATCACGTGACATTACCCCCCACACACACACCCACCGCACTTTATCAAGGGTTAATTGCTACAGTAGCCTCGTCATTAGTTTAGTATGCCTTCTGTTCTCTTTATACTCACTCATTGCATTGCTTTCTAATTTCATTAACGATCTGGTTAGTCTGTCTCCAAAATGTCATCAGTTGGGTGGGGGGGGGGTTGTATTGTTTTATACAAATCGTAACTCGTTTTTTTTAAAGGATCTCACATTATTCTCATAACATCTAATTATAAACAATGTACAAACAGTCTTTTATTAAATAAATGTCATTGTAAAAATGTTACTTTATATAGTGTGCTTGCTCTCTGACATCGACACAGGTATTGGTCGCCTCTGACCTAAGTGTTCATATTTAGAGCAATATAGTTTTAAAATGCACACAAATAAAATAAATTCCTACTTATTTTACTTTAAGATGCTATTTTGTGTCATTTATCAATGTCATCAAACATATGAAGATGAAAATAATGTTCTAATGGTCAGGCAAATTAGATTACCACAGGAAGGCATTGAAAATAAAATATGACTCTGTTAGTACTTATCTGTGGCCCTTTTAATGTTTGTGAAATGGGTGGAGGATGGGCGTAACCCATTTCGTCTGTCCATAAATACAGCTCTGGTCAGTGAGCCGCATTCATGTAAAGCGGTAACATCAAATTTGATGCTATAGATGCCCAAAATCCTTTTTTAAGGCCGTCAAAAACTAGACGGCTTGCCTTAGGAGTGTTATTTTTTTTATTAAGATACATATCTATTATGTATATTAGGGTGGCCCAAAATCATAAGGTAAAAAATAAAGTTTCTCACATTTAACGGGTCACCCTCTTGTTGAGTTCTATTTGTCTTACTATATAACTGACAACATTTTTAACTTTTTACTGCAATTGGAAGGGAATGCTTAAGAGTTACAACGTTTTGCTATATTAAAAAAAAAAAAACGCATTTTCATTAAATTATTTTTATTACATTTTCAAATCATCCATTTACTGTAATGTAACTGTTTCGTAACAAAAATGTCAACATAAAATGTAAATTGTACAGTGCTGAAGAGTAAGAGTACATTGTCTAAACATTGTTTACATCGAAACAGCACAGATGGCAGACTTCATTGTAGTTTGTGTAGCGATGCCTTTTCTGTTGGCTTCAACAACTTGCAAAATAAATTGATTTTCTTCATCTTTTTTGTCAGCAGTCTATTATATTACTTATTAAGTTTAACTCCACGTTCTGTAGAATCGTTCACAACATGCAAGTCGTTAATGCGCTGCTTACCCTTGTGGTATTCAATATTATTATTCCACTGTTCTGGAGGAAGAATTAGCAACGTGTTGCCTATGTGTAGCGTTATAAGCATGTTCTGTGAACGACTTGTGGAAAAGTGAACCAAGCTGACGCCTTCTTTTGGTGTAATGATGGATCACTTCGAACATGTCGCTCACCAGGTTCTATTCCAAAAACTGTTATTTATTTTCCGTTTCTCAATTGGTAACACTTCACCGGAAAAAAATGCCAGGCTGACAGTCTCGTCAGACATATACGAAATGTGATTCTGGAGAATTTTTCGTGCTGCAATACTGATGTTATGATCAACAGACTGATGTTGCTGCAGGTCCTTCCAGAGCTAAAGATCTCCCCCAGGTGCTTCCGCTACACTAGGTGCTTGAAACCAGGACTTTGAGTACAACAAGGTTGCAAAATGTACAAATCGTTTGAGTTGGCTCTCTTCCAAGGATGTAAGACTGAAAATGTATTTCTGTTGACGGAAGATGTAAAATTTGTTGTCATAGATGAGGTTAGTCATCCACCTAGCATGATGTACATGACCTGGTGCCCTTCAGTGAATGGTTTTGGTGGATCTCCTAAGATGGTCATTGTCAGTTCAACTGTCACACACACATACACACACACACACATACACACACACACACCCCTTGGCCACCCACCTCACGTTTATCAACAAATATAGAACAACATTATTTTCCTAATTTATTAGAATCAAACAGTCAATTAAAAATTACTAACCCTAAAATCGATACATTTTATTTAAAAAGAGAACACTTACCAGAGATATGTTTTATACATACAAATATATATATATATATATATATATATATATATATATATATATATATATATATATATATATATATATGATGACGTGGTTAACAATTTAATCAAAACTATTTCCAAATTGAAAGTAATATTTTTTTTCATAAACTCTGTATTTGAGATGTATTACATCGCAGTTGTTCCTCTTTGGATATTCACTCTGATCTAGTTCAACAGAGATGGGTGAACTGTTAAACCGGGTTCAACAATTGGTATTTAAATGGGGCGGTGTACTAATAACAACATTTATATATGTATCAAATGTAGGCGTCATTGAACATACTAAGATGATCAGAGCAGGGACCCATTGACGGTCCCTTTGTGCCCCCCCCCCAGGGCTATAGTTTAATCGTCTTGCCGAAACTGTTATTCACGTATATAATACTGTTGATTGAGGTACGTGAAATGATTTGAGCAGATTGATAAAAAAAAAACAAATATAGCCTGCTTTAAACGATCAATCTTGATTTATAAAATGTATTCACGCAAATCAATAATAAACTATCTCAAACAAACTCAAACAATTATCTAACAATGTTCTATTATCTAGATGGATTTTTATTATATTTAGGTGGCTTAAACATTATATAGAGTTGGATATAAAATAAAGTTGGATATAAAAAAAACCAACAAATTGGCAGCACTCCAGTATGAACTTCAAAAAAAAAAAAGTAATTAGTTTTACAGACAAACATATCCGTTGGGCTAAAATGTCAATTTTTTTGACGGCCGACTACGATCAACATATGGTCTTTAGTCTGACTGTAGTCATTGTCATTTCATATATTATTCAGGAAAGCTTCTGTACAATGATGTAGGAGTCAAACTATTCGAGACGTTTGGCATCAGTGGCTCCACATGGTGGGTTGGCCTTCACCGGAGAGACTGTTCGTGACCTTCAGGTGGACAGTCGACTGTGTAACAGCACAACCACCCCCTCCCCTCAAAGACTTTCTTTTACGACAATTAACTACAAATGTGGTCTTTATAGTTATCAAAGCAATACATAATCGTGCACAATACTGTAATCGAAAATGCTTCAATCTCATACTATGGTGTTGAGAAACAAAATTTAAGGGGGAATAGTTATTTTAATTTTAATGTAGCACAGAGTTGTTGAAAGAGGCTTATATGAAGAATATTATTTTTTCATAACATCTGTTGACTATTGAGGAGTCTTTGGATAGAACAGTATTTGTTATAGGGATGGGGAGGGTAGGAGAGAAAGTTGGTGTAATTGATATATAAGTCAATGTTGATAATAAAATATATTAAAACTTTAACAAAACAAAAATTCTCTCAGACATGGGGATAGGGGGGGAGGGGCTGTTGATAAGTAAAGGCCGTTAGCCCTAATTGATCTGTATGTTACTATTTTTTAGTGTATGCAAAAACATATATAAAAGGGTACTTTTTTATTTTGATTCTTCAGCGGCCTCCATGTGCCATGTTTAGTAATTGTTGCAAAAGTAAAGTCCATTTAGCCCATACGTGCCATCGGGGCAGATGAATTGCATAGTGCATCGGTTTCTATAACCACGGCATACGAAAAGATTTTGTGTGGTTAGCACAACGCCAAGCTGCCTTTACTTCCTCATGTCAGATACCCGTTTTAAGCTAGGTGGCCTTGTGGGACAACATTGAGACTAATTTCACAGGAAAATATTCCCATGGTTCTTACTGAGGTTTGAACCCAGGACTGGCAGTCGAGTATCTGCATCGCTTGATCACCCGCCCACTACATTTAACATCAACATTTTGTTCTATGAGCTATCACCATATCCATGTGTGAAAAAAAAATGCTTGTGTACTGTAAATTCATTTTCTGCTTTTTTATTGGTAACTAAAACTTTCAGATGCGAAATCTATAATCAGATGTGGAATATCTATCTATGATCGGAAATAAATACTAATAGAAGATAAATGGGGTATACTTAGGACGAAAGGCTTCTTTTTCTTTTGATATGTTTATTTGTATAACACAATTGTACAAAGGATAACATCTCTTCACATTGTTGCGTTTTCTAGAAACCTTTATTAATAATGTTTTTCTCGACCAAGCATACCTAATGACTCACGTCTGGTCCCCAATCACCCTTCAATGATCTAAGCATAGATATGTACAACAACCTACTTGGTAACTTGTTTCTAACCCATATCTGCACCAGTTGACGAAGTGATGGCTATGTTTAAAAAGCCATTGATATGGATACGGTCCAATTTCAGATTGAGCTTTTTTCAACTATAGTGTAGCTGTCAAAAGGGCTGTGATATAGATAATTATTGATAAGAAAAAGTAATCCAGAAAAAAGATAATACAAAACTAGCAGAGTAGAATCTACAATGAATATCTAAGTTTTAAACTGAGTTATAATGCTTTAATATTGGAATGTACGTTTTATAATTAGTGAAATTTTATCGCATAGAATTAACAGTTTTAAGAAACGAATACTTTTTTTTGTGTTAAACTACAAGACATGCACAATACCATTTCATAAGAGAAAGAATGACAAACAAATTCCATTTAAAATTTAGATAAATAAAAGTGCTTCACAATTTCTTTGAATATATAACGTTAAAATATTTAGAAGGAAATATTTTATTTTTGGTTTACATAATTAAAAATGAAACTTACTTCTATGTATGAACTATATTTCTTTAAAGAAAAAAAAACACACTTACTAAAATAATCAATCATAAAAATTATCGCATATAGCCAAGTCACCATACACAAAGTTCTCTGGCATCGAAGAGTGTGCCACATAAATTATCTTATCACCTCCTGTATAAAAGAAACGAGTGTGTTTATTTATTTACATAAACCAGTGAGCTTAAATATAGCTAATGTACCCAATGGTCTATGCACAGGAAGAAAATAAACGGCCGTCTATCTTATAATATAAAAATATGTATCTTTAACTGCGTGACTTCACTACGTACAAAAATGCATTTACTTTCAACACCAAATTTTTTTTCAAATATTACATAATTTCTATTTTACATTTATTAACTAAGTATTGGATACATTTACTTGAGTTTAATCTACGAACTCGCAAATTCTTTGTAGTTTGACAATATCTCCAGCTTTTAGTTTTCTTAATAGATTACAATTGTTGCATTTAAAGACGTCTCCATAATAGTTGATGTGAAGATTTATCTAGATTTTTAACGACATAGGTACATGTTTTATAACATTTTTATAAAGGAAATATAAAAGTGGTGCCTTTCACATTTAAAAAAAAAAATATTTGGTTGATTTTAGCTTAATGATATTTTAATAGCTTTACCCTGCAAAACCTTTGAATAGAGTTATGTACCCTTAGGCTTGATCGGCAGTCTAGGTTATATATTGTTTTTTTTTTTTCGGTCAGATCAACATTTTTCATGAATGTATTTTAAACTGGAATACTGCTGTATTAATTCTTTACTTTCGATTTAACGCAGATACCAAATCGCCTTTATATACATTATTCAATACTTAATGTGCTTATTTTATTCTTTCACTCGTAATAAAGTAATAATAGTGGTTAATTTTTAGCAGTCCAACGTCTTAATTTTGTTAATGCAAGGTAAAGATTACACACCATCATTTGATTGAAAAATGCATTGTAAAATAGATGTTTTCTTTGATCTTCTTTTTACCATTAATTTTGTACAGTAGGCCAAATATTATCAGATGTAATCTAGTAGAAAAAATTGATGTGAGTATAAATAATTCCCCCTCCCCCACCCTTAAACACTCTGCAATGTTTCGAAAAACCTTTTTTTTTTTTTAGTCGGAACATTTATTTTTTATTCTAATAAGGCAGTACAGTAGCATACTGGCATTCTAGCCATTTTTACATCTAGATAATGAGGAACATTTCATCTCATGAGCACTATGAAACTAAATCTTGATTTTACCAGGGCATACATAAACAGTTAGCAGAGTAAACGAATTAGCATAATAAACAAATAAATTATGTACGGAAGTGATTAAAAAGCATTTTGAATATTAGGAGCTGTCACGTGGAAAGAGCCCAGCCAAGGGCAAACTACGGTTTGTGGGCCACATCCAGCCGCCAGACTATTAAATCAGGCCCGTGGCCCAATACTTGTTTCAAAGTGAACCACAAAACTAGAGTTTTTATATTTTCCTTTTTTACATTTAATGTTTATTAGTTCACGTCAACACATTACCTATCTTCTTATGGTTCAGCCCACCACTGAAGATTACGAGATCAATATGGACGAGGCTTTACATTTGTACACACCCCCTCGGCAATCATAAGAAATAACTAGTATAGCTACAATTTAGCTTTGAGAAATAGAATTCGAAAATAAACGGAAAATAAATTTAAAAGACAATTGAAAGATAATCTTGCAATGACTGATATTCTTGCAATGACAGATAATCTTTCAATGACATCATGCAAGGTAACTAGAACGTTTAATTCGCAATGATAACCTGCTCAAATTATTGGTCACATACTTACCAACGTAGATTGCACAGCGTGTATGCAACTCTGATGGGATAAATAACAATATGTCCAGGTCTAAGCAGCTTTAATAGATCAAAGTTTTGGTGCTCATCTTGTTTGTCTGAACTTTCATTGTTTCTACGCTGCTTCTTGTTTCCTCTCATCATCTTAAAAAAGATTAGCTATAAAAAAGATACTTAAATAGCTTTGAAAATAAAACCATTCAAGTTCCTAGTTTCTTTGGTAAATTATGAAAAATATATAAATTCGTTAATTAGTTTCACCAGTTCTACATGTAAAATTACTTATATTTATAGTAAAACACTACATGTTAATTACTATTAGCTATTATAAAATTTCACACAAATCACAATGTGATCCACGAGTTAGTCAGTATAAGCCACCATTGAACGTTAAAAAAAAACAAAATACACCAGTTTAATGAAGGCGGCAGCAGAGAAACATACTGCACAACGAATTCACTTGTAGACTATTCATATACTTAGTGCGTCTGAGGCTGCAAGGGAAAAAAAAATAAATCTTTTAAGCAAGTGTGTAACAGACGGTGACGGCTCAATGAGTACGATGGAGTGTGAATGCAGCACTATATTTCAGGACTTTACACACTGGATCACATTACTGAAGAAACAGTGCTCTGTAAAAAAATATGTGATTATATTTTCAATATTTAAGTTCCAAACTTTACTTTTGGCTGAACGGCAATCAAGAAGAGCAGTACTCGGAGCCATAGACAAGTTTTATACAAAAGCTGAGTTTTCATACTGCTTGGGTCACCCTTTAAACAATTTATTTATCACAAAATTTATTTGTTTCGTAGCTTTCCAGCTTAATATAACAAATGACTCGTCAAACTGGTTTGTTAAAGTATAAGTAATATTCCATTTTCATTGAATTCCACATTTTTAAATAGATTGTCTTTGAAACAATTAGAATCAAGCTATCAAACGAATATAAACAGGTGCTTTATACATGCATACCTTGCGAAAGAAGCCAAATAGTTTGACATTCGAGGCCGTAAGAAGCCAAATAGTTTAACATTCGAGGCCGTAAGAAGCCAACTAGTTTGACATTCGAGGCCGTAAGAAGCCAAATAGTTTGACATTCGAGGCCGTAAGAAGCCAACTAGTTTGACATTCGAGGCCGTAAGAAGCCAAATAGTTTGACATTCGAGGCCGTAAGAAGCCAACTAGTTTGACATTCGAGTCCGTAAGAAGCCAAATAGTTTGAGATTCGAGGCCCTAAGAAGCCACAGAGTTTACCCATAAAAAAAGAACCTCTCTGGAAGACAAAGCGTAGAATAGGATTGTCTTTTCCAATAGCACTAAGTTTTGTAGGTTTCATTATTTAACAATATACACTTTGAATCTCTATGTCGCTACAGTTCGTTCACATGTTGTTTATCTGGTACGTCTAATTAAATTGTACTCTTTTCTATGGATAAATTAATGGGTATTTTATTATTTTAACTGTTTAATGTGTTCAAATAATACACTTAGCGTTGTATAACCACTATCATGCTAACCCCCATCCATCGCCACAGAACATAATGTCACAAAATCTGTATACTCGTGTTCCCTCTCCACCTCCGAAATGTTATGAAATGTGTTGTAAAGTTTTCTTAGCTCAAACAGGCCGTTTTTTTTGCGACGTATTCATCTTTTAGAAGAAAGGATGAGAAAAACACATACATACATGAAATGTCGGGTCTCTCAGTAAACATCTCTATAATTCTCGAAAATCATAATAAAATGAGATGGACAACGTCTGTCAATGACAGTGATACAAGTAGAAACGGTGGAGCATTGTGAAATAAAGGTCAGTCCATTCATTACGTCATCACATTTTATTACTTGTAGACCTCTCCTCCCCAGGTTCCCCTCCCCCTCTTGTCAACAATGTCTCAAACTTTCAGTGATCCTCTAGTCAAATGGCGTCATTTTTTTTACGGCACCCCTCTCTCCAAAACAATACAAACTTATAAAAAAACAAAAAAAAATCACCCCTTCCAATTATAATATAAATAAAAGCGATTTGGGTTCTGTGTTAAATCAAAAGTAAAGAATTAATACAACAGTGTTCCAGTTTAAACTACATCATGAAAAAATCGTATCTTCTCGAAACCAAAAAATATTAACCTACCGATCCAGCCAAAGGGGATATAACTCTATGCAAATGTTTTGCAGGGTACAGCTACTAATGTTAAATCACAATCTTTCAACTTTACCTTCCCGCCCCTCCCAGCTAATTATAATCGTCGAAATCTGATTAAAGTCAATGGTCAGGTTCATCTCTGTCCTGCCTCGTTCTCCTCTGCTCCGATGCACTCTGCATTAAGGTAGGAAAGAACCATTTATCTCGTGGGCGGACTGTCGTAAACAATTACTGTCATCTAAATTACGTAAACGATGAAGCGACTGCTCGTTGTCTTTGATAATGTAAATGTATTTTTTTTTAAGTTTTAAAAGAAATGTAAACATAACTATTCATTTATTTTTTTTTAATCGCTTTAATGAAGACTTGGGACGATCTCCGTCGAGGGCCAAGGAAATTGTTCAGGTCTTGGCTTAAGTCCAGCTATGTGTTCCGTGGTGCCTCCATGGCAATTGCACTTTCGTCTAGGGTGGGCATTATAAAAAAAAAACTGTCAAATAAAGTGGTATATAGGATCTAAGAGATTTCATCTCATCCTTACAGGGACGTCACACTGCACCTGGAGCCACATTGAGTACAACACCAGTGCAGACGACCCCCAACATGGCTGACAGATAGTGATGACCTAACCTGTAGCATTGATCAAAACATCCGATCAGTTAAAATATTATGGTTCACAACATTTCCAATCGCATGGATGAGGGATAAATTGGTTAAAGTACGAATCATTTTTGCAGTTAAAATTGTTTGTTTATATGAAGCACACATTGTTTACAAAGTCGTAACTCCTTATACACCACAATCAATAATATGAATAAATCCACAAGTTATCCATGAGATACATTAAGTATAAGTTTAATATATTCAATCCTAGAAATAATAATACAGTCACCAACGTTTATACTCTAACATTTATATACTTAAAAATGTGTAAACTAATATCATACTGTCCTTTTCACGTGGACAATTTCCTCCGTCCACTTTCACCTACCATGACCTTTTCACTCATCACCGTCCCCACATCACCTGGTCTCAGCCGTCACCCAACGCTCAGTTTGTACACAGCCTGCATCTTCCAACCGTTATCGTTCAAACCCCTGCAACCCCATTCAATCACGCCACTCAACCATAAACTATACACAACATCATGTATTACATGTAACTGTTTATAATAATTAATACAAATATGAACAAAATTAATTGAAGCTTATAATGTTTCAACAAACTTAAGTGAAACTTTGTCGTCTAATATTCGTTATATGGTTTTCTTTAAAAAATATACCGACTGGAGATTAGTATTGCCTTTCACTTGCTTAAAAAATGATACGGTACGCTGTAACAGACTAGTCACCGTCCTAGACAGTATAAGGTAGACTACAGGTGTGATCTGAATGAAACTATACAAGAACTAACAGTTACAGGAATTGGTCTCAAGTCTTTATGTTCTTTATATGTCATTAGTGGTGTCTATTTTAAATGTATTTTTTTAAAATTATGCATATGTTAACAACAGACTTACAGCTTATAAGCGACCGTACAAATAAATTAAAAAAAAAAATGAATCATAGTTTCTTTTTAGGGCTTATCTGGGCGAATGAAGTGTACAATTAATCTAATTTAGTTGTTTATGGTTAGTAATTGTATTGCTAGGAAAAAGCCTTGTCATTAATATTTCCCAACATAGGTCAGATTTGACTTAGACATATTTGTTTCAATTTCAATAAGTAGTATATGTTTTTTTTTATAAGTATATAAGTGGATCTTTCAATAAGTATATATGTGTCTATTTCATAAGAAGTATGTCTATGTCTATTTCAATAAGTATATATGTGTCTTTTTCAATAAGAAGTATATCTGTGTCTATTTCAATTAGAAGTATGTCTATGTCTATTTCAATAAGAAATATGTCTATGTATATTTTAATAAGTATATTTGTGTCTATTTCAATAAGAAGTATATATGTGTCTAGTTCATAAGAAGTATGTCTGTGTCTATTTCAATAAGAAGTTTATGTATGACTATTTCAATAAGTATTCAAAAAGTGCAATACAAATGGAGCTACATTAAATAGCTTCTTCTCTTTAACTAGCGTTCTTTTAGCTTCTTTATTTTAAAAAGAATTTTAAAAAAATGTGTTTTATTTCAATAAACTGCGAATGTATCCAACTTACTTATTTCATGGAGAACCAAATCCAATGTTGACTCTCTGTGAGGTGGAACTTTATGGAAGTCATTTATAATTGTTGATTCAATCTTCTTGTGTTAAATATTTAATAGTGCATTTAATTTTTTTCCCGTCAATATTTCCTTGAAATAGTGAAATGAATCATATCCATGGTGCATTGCAGAGTTTATTGTTAGCAAATTAAATATATTTTTTCTGGAATTTAGTATTTTTTTATATTAATCGTGTATTTACTATTAATTCCAGACAATATTTCTTCCAAATGATGGATCTCTTTCACGTTCCTTATATTGTAATACTAGTTGCTAGTATACGTACCTTTTTAATGGAAGTTACTTTTTTTATATTATCAAACAACATACATAGCAGGTCATGCCTTGCTTGATTGTTTGACATGATTGTGTTATATCCACCAATTTGTGACCTCGACTGTTTAGTCTGTTTAGACTTTGTTTACTATACTAGGTACTTCCCCTTGTTGAAACTACAGTACTTGACTTTGTTTATTATACTAGGTACTTCCCCTTGTTGAAACTGCTGGACATGGGTTTGTTTACTATACTAGGTACTTCCCCTTATTGAAACTACAGGACTTGGCTTTGTTTACTATACTAGCTAGTTCCCCTTGTTGAGACTACAGTACTTGGTTTTGTTTACTATACTAGGTTAGGGTGATTCATCATTGCATGGGGAAAAAAAATATCCGATTCTAATGCATTGTGGCTCATTTTTTTTTTCCTTTTGGCAAGCAAATCAAGAAAAAATATTTTTTTTGAAAAAAATGACCACTTTTAGAAGTTTCACTGTATGAGATAATGCGGCAGTTCTGATGTGCCATTGCTTGCTTTTGCTATAGTGCAATTTTAGTTCATTATAAAATTAAAAGTATACCGTGATATTTGAATTTTAGATTATAATTAATTTTATTATTCAAGCTTGCTGGATAATGAAGTAGTTTTTGACTAACTACAAATTATTGAATTGATAAGGCATCCACATCAAGAGGTAATTCACAAAGTGTATTAACAAGACGTATAAGTGAAGTTTGGTTGATTTGACAAACGTATTCTTGTCGACCTAGCGATGTGTTACTAGCCTTGGGTCATGCTATAAAGATGGTTTTCTATAATCGCAAGGTACTGAAGAAGACAATATCCGAAAGCATTAAGGTAACTGTTAACGATCTTGAAAAAGAAAAGCAGTCGAAGAGAATCAATGAGCAGTTGAAGGCGAAAGTAGACGTAAGGAGGCAACAGTTACTACGTAGTCTACAAGCAACAGCGACAGTGAGAATGAAGGTAAAGATGATGACGATTTTAAAATCGATGCCAAACAAGGAAATTTGACATCAGAATTTCAATTTAGAAGTAAATGCCCATTCGTCATTCACTGGGACAGAAAGATAATGGTGGAAGCTACAGATTATCAAGAGCTGCAGTCAGACGTAGACAGATTAGCTGTAGTTTTAACTGGGAAAAAAAAAGATTTAGGTTTAGCTAAAATACCAATCGTGCTGGTAAGGCACAAGCCAATGCAACAATACAGCTGTTAAGACTATGTGAGATATCTGATGAGATTATTGGTATGTGTTTTGACACAACATCCTTCAACACTGGTGTTACTAAGGGGACTAAGGGTTGCAGGAGGAGCTGACAATTTTGCCTGCCGACCTCATGTGCATGAACTGATCAATGCATTTTTTTTCCTCTGTGGCTCCACAAACAGCCCTAACATTCCACTGTTCAAAAGTTTTAAACGATCTCGGCCTAAGGTTGATCAGCAGCTGTATAATCCGCTGGAAGATTCGAGACTAGATTAACTGTTTATGGTGGAATACACAGTGTTGTGTCATTCCTGTAAGACAATTTGTCAAGTGCCTCAAGTTACATATCACGTGAGGTTTACAGAGGGATTATCAAAACCTGATTGTTGATATTTGGCGTCATTGTAAGCAAGCAACCGTACCACTTTCATGTGCTGGGCGCTTACCATATCGCTCGCTGGATGGCGAAAATGATATACTGCTTCAAGATCTACTTGTTTAGTAATCAATTCAGCTCACACCTTCAGAGGTAAAGATTTTGCAAGAATTCTGCTTGTTTGCTACTCACATTTACGTCAAAACTTGGATCTTTTGTCCTGTGAGTCGTGATATTCCGTTTAACGATACATTGTCATTCAAGTAGATCTCACGCAATTCAGTCATATACAAAAGGGTGTCTGATGCTGAGAAAAGGAAATTTGAAGAATATCTTTGGTATAGAAGTCCATAGGTGCTTATTCATTCGTTGTTTTCTGAAAAAGGTTTCTCCAGATGAAAACCGCAGTATTGCTGAAGCGATGCTGAATACTGACGATGACTGGACGGATATAGTGATTAAAGTGAAGAATTGCACTAACTGCATCACTTTGTAGGTATCTCATCACTATCTGCAATGCGTTCATGTGATATATCAGTTTCGATACAGTTGATCAAGTATCCTGGGATCAATTACCGTCATTCGCTGAAGCTAAATGTATTGTTGATTCCTTTAAGGCATCAATGATGCAGCCGAGCTGTCAGTTGCACTGATGTCATCATTTGGTAAGTCAATCACTAATACAGAATCCGAAATACAGAGGTTGTTTCAAGTTGTAGAAGATCACAGAATGTGAGTGCCAAATTTGAAGAAAAGTGCATATAATTTATATAAGAAGCGTTGAACTGAAGATCATTAGTAAAGTGTATTGTTTAGTTTTATAATACAATGTATACATAAATAAACAAGCAGTAACTGTTGCATATCATTATATGTTATGTTATATTACATTTCAACATATCTAATTCGTTGTAATTAATGTTTTATATTCATTTTAAGATAATGTTTAATTTAATGTTAATATTATAAGAATGAATTCTTGTCATTAAAGAAGATACTATAAACTTCAGTCTCGATGAGCGACCTCTAAATGTAATTCAATTTCAATAAAATTGTGCATGGAAGTATAGAAATATAAACGGAAAAAAATTAACAACAATGCAATATTAAATTTAAAAAAATAATTTTTGAATCACCCTAATACTAGGTGCTTCTCCTTGTTGAAACTACAGGACTTGGCTTTGTTTACTTTACTAGGTGATTCCCCTTGTTGAAACTGCTGGACATGGGTTTGTTTACTATACTAATTACTTCCCCTTGTTGAAACTGTCGGACTTGCCTTTGTTTACTATACTAGGTGCTTCCCCTTGTTGAAACTGTTGGATATGAATTTTGTTTACTATACTCACGTAAAAGTCTATCTCGTAGATAAGTCGAGAGTATTTTTAAGTAAAAAATTACGAAATTTGTTATGACCATCGCATAAGTCAAAGGTATTACTTGACACATATCATATTCTTTAATTGTTAAAGTTATATCGTTGGACTTTTACCCTAATTTCAATTAAATATGTATTTGTGTTCGCGCTTTATCATCATGCACTAAGCATAAACTGATAAGCACGGGGTGATTGGATTCCAGCCTTCTCGATCGCACCGCAAGCACTCTACCAACTGAATTATCCCGCAGTTTCACCTCACTTAGATTGGAAGTCTAGATACGTTTGGAAATTAGATAAAATGTGGGTACGGAAACATTTTAAAGCAAATTTATTAGAGCTGCAAAAACGATGCGCCAAAGGAATGTTAAGTCTATGTTTCCGGTTTCCGCCATTTCCCTAGTTGCCTTGCGGTGTTGAGTGTATAATGTCGTTACCCCGCAGATAAGTCGACCCTGTTTTTTTTCAGGAATATCCTTCATCTGTTATAATCATTTACATAAGTGTCGCCTCTTAAGATTGTTCAAGTTCTTAACAACTTAATAGTTTATTAATAATGTAATGTTTTTTTAAGTTTACTTCAACTCTCTCAGAGTGTGTTCCAGTATGTATGAGGTATGTATAGTTCTGACAAATGTAGGAATATGTAGGAGCTTATGGGAATATTAGGTGCTTACGAGAATATGTAAGAGCTTTTGAGAATATCTAGGAGCTTATGGAAATATAAGGAGCTTATGAAAATATAAGGACCTTATGGGAATATGCAGGACCTTATGGGAATATGCAGGAGCTTATGGGAACATGTGGGAGCATATGGGAATATCTGGTTGCTTATGCGAATATTTAGGAGCTTATGGGAAGATCTTAGAGCTTATGGCAATATCTGGGAGCTGTTGGGAATATGTAGGAACTTATGGCAATATCTGGGAGCTTTTGGGAATGTGCGGAAGCTTATGGGAATATCTGGGAGCTTATGGCAATATCTGGGAGCTTATGGGAATGTGCATAATCTTATGGGGATATGTAAGAGCTCATGGGAATATCTGTGAGCTTATGGCAATATCTTGGAGCTTATGGGAATATGTTGGAGCTTATGCGAATATGTAGGAGTTTATGGAAATATCTTGGAGATTACGGCAATATCTGGGAGCGTATGGGGATATCTGGGTGATTATGGTAATATATGGGAGCTTATGGGAATGTATGCCAATTGATTCTACTCATGTTTAGTATTTGGCAAATGGACTATAGGCTTGTGTTTATTGTCAACCACGTACGGTCAAAATTTTACGCATCAGTAAATTCTTCTCCTATTTTTCAATATATGAATTAGACTATAAGCTTAGTTTCAATTGTATGCTGTACAATGATCAACTGCCATGCATATGTAGTTTCACGTCTATGTCAATTATCGAAAAAGAGAGACAAGGAAAGAGCGAGTAAGATAGAGAGAGAGAGAGAGAGAGAATGGAAATATATGGGGGCTTATGGGAATATGAAGGAGCTTATGGGAATAGCTTGGAGCTTATGGGAATATCTGGGAGCTTATGGGAATATGCAGGAGCTTATGGGAATATGTAGGAGCTGATGGGAATATCTGGGAGCTTATGGGAATATGCAGGAGCTTATGGGAATATGTAGGAGCTTATGGGAATATTAGGAGCATATAAGAATAAGTAGGAGCTTTTGGAAATATGTAGAAGGTGATGGGAATATCTGGCAGCTTATGGCAATATCTGGGAGTTTATGGGAATATGCAGGAGCTTATAGGAATATGTAGGAGCTTATGGGTATGTCTGGGAGCTTATGGCAATATCTGGAAGCTTATGACAATATCTTTGTTTTATGGGAATATGTAGGAGCTTATGGGAATATCTTGGAGCTTATTGCAATATTTGGGAGATTATGGGAATATGTAGAATCTCTTCACACTTTCTGGTAGCTTATGGGAATATATGCCAATTGATTCTAATCATGTTTAGTATTTAATGAATGGGACTATACTCTTGTGTTCATTTTCAACTACGTACGGTCAAAATTTTACGCATCAGTACATTCTACTTTTATTTTTCAATATTTGAAACAGATTATAAGCTTCGTTTCAATTTTCTGCGATACAATGATCAACTGCCATGCATAAGTAGATTCAAGTCTATGTAAATTATTGAAAAAGAGAGATAATGAAAGAGAGAGAGAGAGAAAGAGACAGAGAGAGAGAAAGAGAGAGAATGGGAATATATGGGAACTAATGGGAATATGAGGGTGCTTATGGGGATATCTGGGAGCTTATGGTAATATCTGGAAGCTTATGGGAATATGAAGAAGCTTATGGGATTATGTAGGAGTTTTTTGGGAATATCTGGGAGCTTATGGCAATAACTGGGAGCTTATGGGAATATGCAAAAGCTTATTGGACTATGTAGGAGCTTATGGGAATATCTGGGAACTTATGGCAATATGTGGGAGCTTATGGGAATATGCGGGAGCTTATGGGAATATCTGGGAGCTTATGGCAATATCTGGGAGCTTTTGGGAATATGTAGGAACTTATGGTAATATCTGGGAGCTTATGGGAATATGCGGGAGCTTTTGGGAATATCTGGGAGCTTATGGCAATATGTTGGAACTTATGGGATATCACAGTGTAAATTTATTTTCCGTCGTCTTTTATCTACTAACGGATATCACAACAGAAACAGTGATAACGAAATTAACACCAATCCTTTGAAGAAACTCAATAGCTCTTTTACTTAGTAAAAACACATTATTAGCTAAGAAATCCTGAACTCCAATTACTACTGACCGCGTCTACTTCTCATGACTAAGCTTAAACACTACCTCACCGTACGAAGGTCATCGTACAACTAACTGTCTTTCACTGTCCAGTTACACACACACAGACCCACAAGGAATACAGTACAGTCTTCAGTTACACACTCATGCTCCCCCCTGCCCATACATACCACACCGTTATTCACCCCACAGCGCACACAGTCACTCTGTGACATACCTTCCACCTTTACAGAAACAATGATAATTGTTTTTAAACGATCCACCCTACTTACAATTAGGATTAACAAATACCCTCAAAACATCATCAAGAAAATATAACCCTAAGTACCCAATCCTGATGTGGCCGCGAAACCCAACGAACCTCTATCACAACAGTAACACACAGTGAAAACAATAATCTCCCACACACAATGTTAACAAGAAAAATGTAATACATTGAGTGTAAGTATTAATAAAATGCCAAATAATCAAAATAATAGTTCTTGGACATTTTTCCCCTCAATAAGCAAATAACTTAAAATGTATCCTATCCAACCGAATGTCCTAATTAGTAATATTCATTACTAACAAAATGACCAATTAATGGCAATTATGATAACATGACATCGAATACATACATTATAACAAACAAAAAATTTCAATAAATTCAAATAACATAACAATAGTTTAGTCTACTCAATCACTAAGTAAGTGTCTTTAAGGCTACCTTTGTCTGCCTTCCAAACACATGTGTCCTTGATGCCGGCTCTGTCATCTCTCGGTTGTTTAGATAACGTTTCCACCACCTGGTCCCAGGTAGCACCTCCACAATAACTGTGACGTCTGGTAGTAGCAACACCCATCTGCTACTCTGGCGTTGATGAATTTGCGTTTGTTCAAAAAGTTCAAGGATGCATGACCTCTCTGAAGTATGAAGTAGCCGAACGATTCATAGGTGACCAGGGTGATGACCCCTAGGCACCTGTAGACCAGTGTAAAGGTCTGATAGAGTATTTGGCTAAATGAAACCACAGTCAAAATGCAGCTCATGTAGGTGATGTGGTTTGGTATGTTGTTCACGTTGCTGAAGTCGAAGTATTCTCTCCACTCTTCGCTGGCCAAGAAATCTTTTTCCCGAGCTGGATAGCCTGTTGAATGTGAAATATATTTACGATGAAACCAATGAATATTGCCAGACATATTTTACGCTTCATGAACTTCGGCCAGAAAAAAGGGTCACCTAGGTACACGACAGGCCCAGTACTTATTTCACGTGATGTGGATATCCTACACGTCTCGTAATACATAAGTCCTGAATTATTTGCATTGTCAGCCCTGAGTACCTGCACGGAAATCTGACCTACTGCTTTAATGTTCTGCTTAGTCTTAACGTTCAACGTTGTCTCAACGTTCTCCTGCGTTTTGGTATGTTTCTTGATCTTCACGGTGTCGTCATGACAACAATATTTATTGTCTTCACCTTCTGTATTTTCTTTAACCTCAGGTATCTTTTCCACCTTCTGTTGTACTGCCTTACTCTGTCGTATGATCCGTTTGACAGGTCGCCTCAACATTCTGCCTGACCTCCCCTGACATTCCACATTCGTCATCTGTATAATTTTCTGCTATACAGTGATCAACTGACATGCATAAGTAGATTCAACTCTATGTCAGTTACCGAAAAAGAGAGATAAGAAAAGAGAGAGAGAGAGAGGGGGAGAGAGAGAGAAAGAGAGAGAGAGAGAGAGAATAGGAATATATGGGAACATATGGTAATATGCGGGAGCATATGAGAATATGCGCGAACATATGGGAATATGCGGGAGCATATGGAAATATGCGGGAGCATATAGGAATATTCGGGAGCTTATGGGAATATGCGTGAGCTAGTGGGAATATGTGGGAGCTTATGAGAATATCTGGGAACTTATGGAAATATGTAGGAGGTTATGGAAAAATGTAGGAGCGTACGAAAATATTTAGGAGCTTATGTAAATATTTAGGAGCTAATGGGAATATGCGGGAGCTTTTAGGAATATGTTGAAGCTTAAGGCAATATATGGGAGCTTATGGAAATATGTAATAGCAGATGGGAATTTGCAGGAGCGTATGGGAATATGTAGGAGCTTATGGGAAGATTAGGAGCTTATGGGAATATGTAGGAGCTTATGGGAATATGTTTGAGCTTATGGGAATATGTTGTAGCTTTTGGGAATATCTGGGAACTTATGGGAATATGTAGGAGCTTATGGGAATAATAGGAGCTTATGGGGATATGTGGGAGTTTTGGGAATAAATGGAAGCTAATGGAAATATGTTGGAGCTTATGGGAATATGTTTGAGCTAATGGTAATATGTATGAGCTTATGGAAATATGTAGGAGCTTATGGGAATATAAGCAGCTTATGGGAATATGTAGGTGCTATTGGTAATATCTGGGAGCTATTGGTAATATCTGGGAGCTTATGGAAATATGTAGAAGCTTATGGTAATTTTTGGGAGCTGATGGACAAATTCAGGAGCTTATGGGAATATGTTTGAGGTTAGGGGAATATGTATTGGCTTATGGGAATATTTGGAGCTTCTGGCAATATGTAGGAGCTTATGGGAATATCTGGGAGCTTATGGGAATATGTAGAAACGTTTGGTAATATTTGAAGCTTATGGGAATATCTGGGAGCTTATGGGAATATGTAGGAGCATATTGGAATATTTCGGAGATCAAATGAATATGTAGGAGCTTATGGGAACATATGGGAATATGTAAGAGCTTATGTGAATATATTAGAGTTTATGGTAATATGTGGGAGCTTATGAGAATATCTGGTTGCTTCTGGGAGTATTTAGGAGCTGATGGGAATATGTTTGAACTTATGGGAATATGTGGGAGCATATGGGAATATATGGGAGCATATGAGAATATTATGGAGCTTAAGGGGATATGTAGGAGCTTATGGAATTATTAGGTGCTTATTGGGGTATAAGAAGCTTATGGGAATATGTAGGAGCTTATGGTATATGTGGGAGCATATGGAAATTTGTGCCAATTGGTTCTATTCTTGTTTAGTATTTGGCGAATATGACTATAGGTTTGGTGATTATTTTTCACCACGTAAGGTTTAAATTTTTACGCATCAGTAAATTCTACTCCTATTTTTCAATTTTTGAAACGAACTATAAGCATCGTTTCAATTTTGCTGCTATACAGTGATCGACTGACATGCATAAGAGAGAGAGAACAATGACATGATCAAATTCTAATTATGCTAAAATATAATAAAAAAAGATCATTCCCTTACAAAATTTATTACCTTTAATTGAAAAAACAAGCAATTACGCCTGTTTTATTCTGGACACAGGACGTGTTAGAGCATTTTTGTATTATGTATCAGTACGTTTGTTAGCTTTCAGTAAATATTTGTAAATTTTGGAAATGTTTATAAATTCAATTATGTAATGCATATATTTGTAAAAGAAAAATTATAAAGACGTTTCTTTATATTTGAAAAAAAAATTATTGTCTCTTAAATCTAACTACAAGTGGTTTGTGGTTACTGAAATAGGACTCATAATTGAAAACATTCTAAATTATAGTCATTAAATCGTCCGAAAACTTCGTCAATTGTTGCATAGCTCTGATACTTTCAATTAAACTCAGAACACAAGCTTACTATTTCATTTGATGTGTTTCTTAATAAATCTTGGTGAAACTACGTGCTGCAGTATTTCGCACCAAATGAACGGGTTATTGAACGTACAAGGTGTATATATAATATATAAGCCCCTTAGGAGCCCTGAAGCCCGGCCCTCACAGGTCCTATCGCAAAATGAACTTTTGATGTACACATGGCAGGCCAAGACCTACAAAATGATATATACATCATGGGTCTAGGACTTATAGTTGCTGAGATATAGCACTCCTTTATTAATATAGCTTATATAGTAAAAAACCGTACTAAGGCCCATTTTACGGCCCTAAGAGGTCAGATCGCGAAATGGAAAAAAGTCATTTTTTGGCAGGCCAAGACCTACAAAATGATATATATATATATATATCATGGGTCTAGGTCTTATGGTTGTTGAGATCTAGGGTGATGACGGACGGACGGACGGACAGACAGACAGACAAAACGGGGACAATAGAGCATTTTTTTTCGAAAATGCTCTAAAAACACTGTCGCCAAAAATGCACGTAAATGTAGTTTTGTCATTTTACCAAAAATTGACTTCTACTGTATGTTTTAGTCAACAATATAGGCTACAGTGTCATTTGAATTGTATCAACCTTTCTATGAATGAGTCTCAGCTATTTTTAAATTTTTGTATTTATGAAAGGAATAATACTTGAGTTTTAGTTTCAGTTTACTGTACAGCAGTGTTTAGCTGAAAACAAGATTACTATCAACAACTGCCGGAAGGAGCGCTATTGACATGTACAATTAATGTTGTATCACTTTGTTATAAAATATGGGAGCTCGGGTAAAAAATGAATAACACACAAACACGCACGAAAACAAACAATAACTCTCTCTCTCTCTCTCTCTCTCTCTCTCTCTCTCTCTCTCTCTCTCTCTCTTTCTCTCCTTCTCTTACACATTCAGAGAAGCACATACGATTCATCCATTGTCAGTTCAAAGGTTATACTATTTTTAGATACATTTGTTTTTAATTGAATGTTCGGGTGACTTTAACCTCGTAAAGCCAAAATAAAATAATGTCAATTATACAGTTCCATTTTAATGTATTAAATGAATTTTTCTTTTAAAACACTTTAATAAACTAAAATAATTATTTGAAATAAAATTTAATTTACTTACAGGTTACTTCTGTTAACAAAGTTAACAAACTAGTGTGTTATTCTTGTTACCTTAAAAGCAAAATAATATTACAAAATTATCCTTTATGTATTATGTATTTAAACACATCACGAGGCGGTTGAATCTTATGTGTTAGCTCAATGTTCATATTATATGACATCTGAGTGGTTTCTGTAATCGCTTTTACGTACCTATTGTCATAAAAAATCTTCGCTCTGTTTGTATCTCATACGTATCTATTCGCCTGACTATATTCGGATTTGAATTATATATATATATATATATATATATATATATATATATATATATATATATATATATTAACACAAATCCTGTCAGTAGAAGCAGTTTCGCCGGGCTTGAATTAAGCCACACGAGCAGGCCAGGAGCTGGACTTAGCTGTCAGAGTCTATATGAGACGCACGCCATGAGTGGTGCATTTTATAGGCAGTGGGAGCTTATCCCCTACCAAATTGTAGACATGTATATGTGACAGCTGTTTTCTAATTTCTTAAATGATTTTTTTAGTCAAATATAATATAATAGGTTATTCCCCTCATTGTGACCAGGCACCAATGTCTTGTTTTCATATTTCAGTAGTGGACAAGACGGTCTCACAGGTCATGTTTACTAAGCTAGTTAATTCCCCTCACTGAGACCAGTTGCCATTGTTATGTTTACATATTTCGCCAGTGGACACAACAGTCACCCGTGTTTACTAAGCTAGGTAATTCCCCTCACTGAGACCAGTTGCCATTGCTATATTTACATATTTCGCCAGTTGACACAACAGGCGCAGCAACCATGTTTACTAAGCTAGGTAATTCCCACACAGAGATCAGTTGTCATTGTATTGTTTATATATGTTTCCAGTGTTCGCGAAAGTCACAGATGTCGACTAGGCTAGGTAATTCCCCTCACAGAAACCACATTTCGAAGCTTTGTTTACATATTTCACCAGTGATCCTGTAGGTCACACAGCATCCATGATTACTTAGCTAGTTACTTCCCCTTATTGCACCCAGTTGCCAAAGTATTGTTTACATATTTCACCAGCGGATACAACAGTCGCAGGTACTTTCCCTTATTGAGACCAGTCGCCAGTTTTCGTTTACGTAATTTGCAAGTAGACATAACACCTACACAGATAATGTGAACTAAAGCTAGTTACTTCCCCTTAACTAAGACGCGAAGAGTGTTGATGGAGTCGGGCGGACTGAGGATGACCTTTGATAGAGAAAAAGTGTCTGTGGCAGGTCGAGCCCAGTCCTCGGGTAACGCTGGCAGCTCTTCCAGCGGAAAACCGATCGTGACGACCAGCAGGGTACCGAGAACGGGGCTGGAAAAGTGGCTGGCTCCGCCCTGCGCGACGAAAGAGACTGGGAACTGTCAAGCCCAGCCCTCGACGATAAACGCTGATTGCTCTGTCAGCGGGAAGTCGAAAGTCATGGACCGCAGGTCACTGTTACCGGGTGTAGCCGAAAGCTCCCCGCCTGAGGTGGCCGGCACCAAGACTGACATAGGCAGGGCACTGCCAACGGGTGTAGCCGAAAGCTCCCCGCCTATGGTGCCCGGCGAGACAAAAGAGACTGGGAACTGTCAAGCCCAGCCCTCGGTGATAAACGCTGATTGCTCTGTCAGCGGGAAGCCGAAAGTTGAGGAGAGCAGGTCACTGTTTCCGGGTGTAGCCGAAAGCTCCCCGCCTGAGGTGGCCGGCACCACAACTGACAAGCGAAGACTCGGGAAACGCTCTGGTAAGGCCCAATTCAGGATTGTCCACCTGAATGTCCGGGGTCTCATCCCCAAGAGCCTAGAAGTCGCAAAACTTTTGAACGAGAATGACGTGGATGTTGCAATGTTACAAGAGTGCATCCTTGGACTTAGGACAGTCCACTTCACTGGCTATTCGTGCTTCCGCTGTGGGTGCAAGAACTGCAGGGGATTGGTGACCCTGGTCAGAAATACGCTAAATGCTCAGCCGAGCAGCGCCCACGGCTCACGCGGGAAAACGGATACGCTTGCGGTGGATGTTTATAAGGATGGGAGGAAGTACCATTGTGTTAACGTGTACAATCCCCCCAAGACAGAGCTCAGTCTAATAACAGCTGAGGATACTCTGCTTGGCACCTTCGTATGTGGTGATTTCAACGCCATGTCTCCGGCATGGGGCTATGAGCGCACTGATGCGGCTGGCCAGAGGATTGAGGAAATTTGTAATATTACAAATTTAGTTAGGTTGCAGGACCATGAGTCTGTACCCACCTTGCTGCACAGTGCGAGTGGGAGCGAAACGAGACCCGACTTAACACTCGTCTCGGCTGACCTGGCCTGTAACACCTCTTTCCGCGTGCTAGATTGCGTCGGTAGTGACCATAAACCCGTTCTCGTCTCAGTGGACATCCCTCCACCTGAGAGAAACCCAGGAGCTAAGCACAGGTGCTGGGTTTATTCAAAAGCAAATTGGGACGCCTTCAGGGCAGCAGCTGACGCTGCCTTGGAGAGGGTAGATACCGAGCGTGGAACAGTCGACGTTGCTTACAAGGAGATCACTGAAGCGATCTTAGGTGCCGCACGTAGGACGATCCCAAAGAGCCTCCCGAAACGTAAGTTCAGACCATTTTGGACTACAGCCCTTGCAAGGTTAGTTCGGCAAAGACAAGCCGCTCGAAAGAAAGCTTGTCGATTGAAAACGGCTGAGGCGCGCCGTGAGTACAATAAACTAACTGAGCAAGTAAAAAGGGCGTCTGCTGAGGCCAAAAAGCAGAAATGGACTGATACTTGCGAGAATTTGGATCTGAGGGAGAGCCAAAAGACATGGAAATTGCTGAAAGACTTGACCCAGGCTGGGGCAATCAGAACTGGTGCCCCGATGCAAACGGACTCAGGCCTGACGGCTAGCGATAGCAAGAAGGCCGAAGTGCTTAACAAGCACTTTGCAGAGGTCAGTAAGTCGAGTAAGAAGAGTACATTGTCCAAGGCACTGGATAAAGTCCGACGGGTCAAAGAGAAGGCTGAGTTTGGCACGGAAAATCGAGACACGTTCAGAGCCCCATTCTCTGTCAATGAATTGGCATACGCAGTCAGGAAGTGTCGCATGAGAAAGGCCCCAGGTAGCGACTTGATCAGTAATGAGATGATCACACACCTCGGGGCAGCGGGACAAGCAAAGCTTCTCCAGTTTGTCAATCGCACGTGGTTGACAGGAGAACTCCCTCAGAGGTGGAGGGAGGCTGTCATAGTGCCGGTACTTAAAAAAGGGAAAAAGACTGACCAAGCCGTAAGCTACCGTCCTATTTCCCTCACTTCATGTGTTGGGAAAGTAGCTGAACGCATGGTCAACCGAAGGTTGATGTGGTTCTTAGAGGAAAAAGGGCTCATTACCCCAAAGCAAGGAGGCTTTCGGCGGGGTAAGAGTGCGATGGACATGGTCACGCTCCTCGTCCAAGAGATAGCCGACGGCTTTCAGAGGGCTGAGTCAACGGCGGTAGTTTTCCTAGATCTCAAGCAGGCTTACGATCGAGTCTGGCGTCCAGGACTATTGTTGAAGCTACAGCGGATGGGTGTCACCGCTGAGATGTACATTTGGTTACGCAGTTTCCTCAGTAATCGTACTATCATGACACGCGTTGGGAGCAGCGTGTCGAGGAAACGGACCCTCGAACAGGGTCTTCCACAGGGCTCTGCCCTCAGTTGTACATTGTTCCTAGCTTTCATCAATGACCTGCCTGAGTTTCTGGGATGTAAAAGCCTACTGTATGCCGACGACTTAGCGGTCTGGAAGACCGGAAAGAGTGCCTCAGTCCTTGAGAGAGCACTCCAGAAGGACCTGACTACGGTCGGCTGTTATACTAGGATGTGGGGGCTAGAGATTAACGTCTCGAAGACTGTCTACTCGCTGTTTACCATGGGCACGAGTATCCTCAAGGAGCCATTTAGACTGGAGGTAGAGGGTGAGGTTCTTGCTCTGGAACCTAAGCCCAAGTACCTGGGAGTAACACTTGACAGAAAGCTTACTCTCTGCACACATCTGTCGGAGGTTGCCCGCTGCGCCTCTAACAGACTGAATATTGTCAAGAAGTTGGCGAGCACGCCCTGGGGGGCTCGAGCAGATGTCCTGAGGTCACTGTACATGGGTGCAGTAAGGTCTCAGATAGATTATAGCCAGGTTGTGCAGGTCTATGGGTCTAAGTCCTCTTTAGAGGCCCTGGATGTTGTACAGAACCAGGCTCTCCGGCTGATCACAGGCACTTTCCGAACGGCACCCACAGCAGCGGTGGAAATCATGGCAAACGTGCCACCTCTGGGTATCCGTAGAGAGCAGGCCGTCTTGACCGCGTATGAGCGTTTCAAGCGGCAGGAGGAGACCTCTGTCCTAAGGGAGATGGTCGATGGCTGGGTGGAAAGAAAGCGGCTCTCGATGCAGTCTTTTATGCACCACGCAGTGAGACTTGCCTCCGAGATCAAGCTACCGACTGACCGCCTAATGCTAGAAACTGTCTCAAGGCTCCCGCCTGGCGAGGCTCTCTACATGCTGGGAACGCAATGGATCGCCGAACCATCACGGATGTGGCTTTGGAGATGATTGAAAACTACTCGGGGAACGCTATACTGGCCTATACTGATGCTTCTGTATCCAGTAGAGACGGCCGGACAAGCGCCTCGTTTGGGGTTCATATCACTCTCCCACAAACTGGCTTTGTGAAAGACCATGCTGGCCTATGTGGGTCACTCTGTGCTTACGAGGCAGAGATGACAGCCATTACTGAGGCAGTGGACCACATAGGGGAGCTAATCGGTGAGGGTACTTTGCCTGCTCTGGACATTGTCATTCTCACTGACGCGCTCTCTGTTCTCCAAGCTGTAAAAGGGACAGGAGAATGGCCGCTTCTGCTGGAAGCCATGCTGATGGCAATACAGGGTCTTGTGTCCCAACATCAGGTGCATGTGACCCTTCAATGGGTTCCCGGGCATGCGGACGTGCCCGGAAATGAAAGGGCAGACGGCATTGCCAAGGCAATAGTCCAGTCGACAGATTCCCAAGTGCTGCCCGTGAGTGCAAGAAAGAGCTCATTCGAGGCAGCACGTTCCATGATCTGCCTCTTTGGACAATCGAAGTGGTTCTCGGGCTGGGCTCATGGGGTGAACGGACTTAAGATCCGGCAAGTCCTAGAGCGGCCGTCCAAAACTGACCCGTGGTGGAAGCTCAGGCGTGTCGAGCAGGCGCTAATTGCCCAGTTCCGAACTGGGCACTGTCCTATTGGCGCGTACTTTGGGAGGTTGAGGCCCAATGTCGACACCCTTTGCAGACACTGCAGGGAAGTGGAGGAAACCGTAGATCATTTGCTATTCGAGTGCCCCGGACTGGCGGACCACAGGGTGGACCAGTCCGGAAGCCTGCTGGCCATCGGGCTCTATGGCAGTCTCCAGATGTTGAGAGACACAGCAGGTCTGATCTCACGGGCTCTAAGAGACTAAGTCTCAGCCCGCAGATAAAACTGAGAGAGTTCAGAGAGAGAGAGAGAGAAAAAGACCTAATGCATTTTATTGAATGAAATTTTTATAAAAACACAACAAAATTAAATATAAATTTAAAGTAAAAGAAAATAACAAGTAATCATAATAAGAAGAAAATATCTCGTTTCTATTGGCCAGAAATGTTTCGTCACTAACAATTTAATAATGCATTGGAGATGTGACGTACAATATTCAAAGTCTACTCAAATATAAGCATTAATATGAAATAATTACACTAACATAATCAAATTAGACATAACGCTCAAAGTTGAAATATGCTGTTATAAAAGAAATGTTCATTATTCAATGGTGATCATTGCAAGTGTGATAATATTTAGAAGGAATAAGTGGTGACATTATCAATCTTAATATTATTTTATATTACTTGAGCCGTACTGGTAAAAAAATGCGTATATTATTATAACAGGTGTCAATTGCAGCCATCGAAATGTTCAACTAGACACAGGTAACTAATAAAATAGACATATTTAAACTTTGACTAGCTTTTACTAAAATTGACTGTGTTGAAGATTTACAAGTGCACAATCGTGGACGGTTTTAAAATAGTGTGTATTGTTGTATCGGTTTGATCAAAACTGTTTTCGCCCAGAGAAAAAAAAATACGCAAACCAATCAATTTTTTTTTTTAAAACTTAGTTCGAACTATTTCATTTTAATTACTGTTAAGAGTTACATTTTTACAGTTTCATATCAAGAAGTCTTCAATATGACATTTACAGACAACCTGGTTGTTTCATTTTACACATAGCTGTACTAATTATCAGATATCAAATTTTGTTTAATTCATTTTTGTAAACCGAATATCGTTGAGTACCTCTTATTGACTAAAGAGTCCCATTGATTGATATTCGATACATTCACCATCAGTGATATTGACAACTGAGCATTTTGTTGACTTTTCTAGCTTGCAAGATTAGTTTTATTTATATTCAATGATCTTTAAATCATTATGAACTGCTTGTTGTGAAAGATAATAAACTAGTATCGAAAATTAATGGTAAATTAATGTTTTTCAAGATATTGTATATGGAGTATATTCAAAAGTCTATTTAAAAGATACTCAGTTAGTATTTTCCAAGAATTAAAACTGTATATATGTATTGATATTAACTATTTTATTTAAAACATAAATAAATATATTTTTTTTTCAAAACAAAAGTCTCTTCCTAAGTATGAACGAAACTAAATAATAAACGACTTGGTCACTTTTAAAAAAAAAATAACGTAATAAAAATAAAATATTCAAACAAAAGTAAAATGTTGGTCCACCTTTAGATACAACTTTACCTCAGTCTTCTGATTGTACATGAAGCGTAACATCTAGGAAAATACACACATGAAGGTTATTTGGTTATGATACAACAAATACGTGTTTATTTGAGACCATAACCACCAACCACTACTTGAAACTATTTATGCAAATAGTTAATCGACGGCTTTAGAAGTCCATTAGAGTATACTGAACTTTACTTACTTTACTATTATGTTAAAAGTTCTATTGTACCTTTCCATATAATTAAACTATTAAAAAGCATATATATCTATATATATTAGACACTAATAGATCGAACCCACTTGTCTAATTCTGATGTGAAGCTGGTTAAAATTCTAATTTCTGTGCTCCGATGTTTATTGCAGAGAAAGCTATAAAACTTGTTTTGTTAGTTTATCTTTTATATTTTGTATTTGTTTCAAAGGATTTCGAGCTTAACAGTTTGGACGTAAAAAAAACTTTTCTTTTACTATGACATACCAACCGTATACTAAATTCAATCGTTAATAAGTAATTTCTAAAACAATATTGTATCTATCACACAAACATGAAAAAATGATTTGTTTTAAAAGATAGAAATGTTACATTTATAAAAACATGTTAATGTAATTTTTTTTTTTCTACAACTGTTGTCTACTTTTAATTACATACTTGTCAAATCACGGAAATACTTATAACAGTGTTATACATATAACACTGTAATTCATATAAGAAAAAATGCTTTTGGATTCTTAAGTGATACAAAGAATATCATGTAGGCCTATCCTTTTTGTATAATATATAATATTGAAATAGTTTTCAATATAAAATTATAAATTTATAATTTATATGCTGTTTTTCTTTTGACTAAGTAGTTAAGAAGCACAGTGGGGATTAAATCTTGCGGCACCTGCATGATATTAATTAAACGTTAAAATATGTTGGACGGATTTCTTACAGAACGCGTTATAATTACTTCATCAATACGGACTAAATTTTCTTCACAAAAAAGTGACAATAGCTGAATATTTCAGAACATCTTAAGATGGCGTTTTTTTCTAAATTTCATCTCGGTAAATTTAGCGCTATCTGATTTCGTAATGGTGTTCCAATGGATGCCCTTTACATGAGAAATACTGTTCCAAACGCCATTCAAGTTAGAATGAAAACAATCTCGATACCACCAAGCACCAGAGTATTCCAAAGCACAATTGTAACTAATCATGTCATTGTCGCTGTCGAATGTCGTAAACTTCATGCCATTGTGATAAGCCAGCTGGTCTGATGCGTTTCCAGAGTATCCTGAACATTCGATCCTGTATTTATTTTTCTCATCCTGTATTCTAAATTCCGAATACGAGGCGTAATAAAATCTGTCCTGGTAAGTAAATTCGACTCTAAGTTCATGACGACCTTGTGACGTAAGACTGTGGAGATACTCATTACCCAGGTAAAACTCTCCAACATCATAATCTCCAAATCCATATTTATATTCTTCCCATCCTCGATAAAAACTGACATTTCCGTTAATTCTTCTTTGGAAAATGATCCAACCTCCACCGTCAGTCTTGGTGTCACACATCACCTGAAGACCATCGTCCAGTAGAGTCACCACTCTGTCTTTGTCGCTGTTGATGTCTCGACATTGGTTTTGTCGTGATGGGCATTGACTGGCGAAATTCACTTGAGTAGTATCGTCTGTTCCATAGTTGGAGTAAAAAAATATATTAATATATTTCGTAATTTTAGTGGTCTTACTGGAAACGCAAACATAAAACAAATGTTAAAGAAATACAACTTAATTAGAAGTGTATAAGGTTGACACTTTCCATAATATCTATATTTTTATAATAATATTTAGCTATCAACATGCATGTATACTGGTATATATATGAAATCCTATAACCTTATTGCAAGCACGGTTATTGTATACATTGGGTATTAATCTGTTTTAAAATACAGTTTTAGCACAGTCTAAATTTATTTAATAAGAAGATGCAAAATTACGTAATAAAACCATATAGATAGACACACATGTACATACAAAATGTAACGTTTAAATGTAAGTTTGTGTATTGATACTTTTAATTTTCTTTTTATCTATTTCTATTGAAGAATATTTTTTTTCCTCTATTAATTCAAATATTAAAATATATACATATATGAACACATTAAACTTTTTCAAAATGACGGTGACCACTACCATTGTATAATGTGTGTAGTCCCTGTAAGACTGAGATGAAATCTCTTAGATCATATAAACAAACATTGATGAGACCTTCGTTTGTATCATTGTGTTTCATAAAGCGTAAAAAAAAAAAATATTAAAAAGTATTGTACTTGACTAGTATATTAGATAATTTATAAACTATAAATATTAAATATGTAATGTACTAACCTGCAGAAATATCAACGACAAAATACAAAAATAATACACAGACTGGAAATATGTAACAATTTCATGTTGTTTCTTTATGCCCCACTATACATCTAAGATCTATGTACGGATGCATTTAAAGTGTTACTAAGTAGTTAGCACTTTGATATTAATTACATTGTCATCAGGACGTGTTGTAACAAATGAAAAAATACTTTCAACAACCCAGGAAGTAAAAAAAAAAATGATAATTTCATGACACTCTAGTAGCCAAATACATAATGAGAAGCTCGAAAAGTTGAAACGAAAGAAGAAATTGAATAAAAAAATATGTGCAAGTCGAGATGTACTGAGGAGATAACTAACATAAGACATACTGGAGTTGTTTCGATAAATATAGACCGAGTAAAATTATTAACCGATGTTAAGTAGTTAGGAAACTGGAGTTATTGGAAGGGGAGGGGGGGAGGGTTTGGTCTGTCCAGATTCTGTTTTTCCTCTGTAAGTAGGTCTGAGTTTTCTTGTGACCTTTTTTCCGTTAGTGACGTATATGAGTAAAGTGGTAATGCCAGGGGCAGATTAGAGAGTCAATAATATCACATACAAGCGTACGAGAGTTATACATCTTTTTGTGTCTGAGATGTTACAAAAAAGCATGCATCATCTTTTAAATGTAAATAATTATAATACCAAAAATAACAAATAGTTTGAGAGGTCCAGTAACTAAGTTAAAAAAAAACAAAAATGTTATTTACATAAAAATATGAAAAATAAAAAAAAAAAACCGTGATTCTATTGGTTGATACATTTATTTATGCATAAATAACATAACCGATTTTTAAAAAAAAAATGTTTTAAACTGCAGAATCTATAAGTCCGAAACATTAATTGAGTTGTAAAAAATCTTCATACGATCATACTTTTAAATTTTATATTCTATTGGCAAAAGACCTGTTATTTTCTTTTTCTACAATCCTATCAATCATCATGATACCTTAATGTTTGATTTCTCTTGATTTCATCTCAGAACTGGTCAAACGACGAGTGTAGTCGGCAGTGACCAGTCGGCATATGTTTTATTTCCCCAATATTCTACAGTTTGAAATGTATTGGCCCAATCATTTTATCAATTTAATTATCAAAACTTTTTTATAATGATGAAGTTAAAACTAAAGCTAATGGTCAGTGAGGGACATACTCAGTCCAGTTATGGCTCAATCACGTAGTTGGTCAGTAGAGTTTAATAAGTTAGTTTTAAGTTGAGTAAATTACTTGGCTGTCACATAGAATGAGATAAAGGTGGAAGTGCTGGAACCTCCAGAAAAAAACGCCTTGCAATCCATCATTCAAATCCACGTCTGTCAGCATTCGACATTATACGTTGACTAAACCCTATTCAATACCAGAAATAAAGAGGTCAGATTAATTTATTTTGTGTGAAATGCCTGAAAGAGTGAGACGTTATCTCTAAAATTTTATAAGAGGTAAAACATTTAAGGGATGTTTGCATAGTGCCTCCTTTTATTCTATCAATATCAAAGTGTGCAATGTGCATGGAGGCACCCTAGATTTAACCTGAGATCCTCAGGTTTATAGTCGCTTGGTTTACACAGCTCAGTCATTTCAGCATATCACAGGGGACAAGTTAATTTTTTTTTTTGTTTTGCTTTGTTTTATTAAAGACCAAATAGAACTGCTTTTTATACAAATGTAATACGCCCACAGCCAACCACCACGCCCCGACATTACCCACGTGACCTACTCTTTTGTAACTAGCATTTTAAATTGGTTTCGCCTCTCACATGTGTTCAATAAGTTCTGAATGCTCCAAATCATGTGTTGTTGTTTTGTGTTTAAGTCTAAATGTTATTGTTTAGCTATGTTTATCACGCATTACTACATCTTTACATGTGCGCCTAGAACCCGCACACTTATTAGAATAGAGTTCTTTACCTTGATCCTTTATACCTTAATCAAGCTATATTTCGCACATTTTTTTTTAATAAAGTAGGGTACAGCTAATATATTACGACAGCTGGAAAATAATATAATAATAATAATTCTGAAAGTTAGAAAGAAGAAAAATATAAACGTGATTAATTTGACAAGGAATAAATAAAATGGAAGAGTGTAATACTGTGTCGCTTAATTCGTGCACCAAGAAGTACAGAGAAAATGATTGTGCTTCATCCTGTCCAATTTCACCAGTTATAATATGAAATAAGAATATAACGAAATGTTCATGGCACAAGGCGGAAATGTACGATATGCGTGTGTTATAACGACACGGTGTTCCTAATTCGACAGATACAGTGTGGAAACTAATATTTGTAATTTATTTAAAAGATTGGCAACAAACTGTTCTCAATCTGGCATTTTTAATGCGATCAATTGTCTCAAAAAAAAACTAAACTATTGAGCGGAAAAAGAACGCTTTGATAATCTGTATGATCAACAACCGCAGACAGAGGTTAGCTTACTGAGTGCCAGTAAAGCATTGATCTTCAATCCCCGGTACGTGCACTGAGCCGCCTAAGAAACATTTAGTTACTTCCTTTTTATTTATTGTGGTTTATTTGTTTCAGAATAGGCTAACCGGCATATGAGCAGCATTTGGTGGCTCTGAGCGACAGTGGCAGTGTGAGTAAAACAATCTCAAATATAAATAATCAACGTTCAGCTTCCCAGTCGACCGGACCGCGGTGAGACAAAGGTTGAAGTTCACTGACGTTGGGTGTGACCACTGACTGCTTGTGTTTGGGTGCATGCATCAATGAACTTGTTGTGAATGGTCAAGGTGACCTATATAATGAGACATCTACGACCAGAGGCGCTTCGTAAGTGGGACCTTTAAACCCTTCCGTGAATTATGGGGGTCCTAACTAAAAGTACATCTCAGGACACTGTTTACCTCATATTTATAGGACAATGTACTGCCAGGAACCATATGGCAATTGAGGTGGTGATGGGGTAAACTACTCTAAATCGCATTCAATAAACACAAAGACCACTACTTATGTAATAAACAAATTAGCAGCCTAGTGGGCTCTCAGGAGCCATTCCTGGTTCAATTGGGAAAGCAAAAGATTTCTTGGTTCGAGCATGTCTCGTGTAATAATATCCAATCAATACACTATTGAAGGGCACCTTAATGGGACGTGTAGGATAGAACATTCATGAACATTCTAGAAATAATGGATGCGAACGTTAAGAAATAGACGTTGCTTAATGAAGCGACTTTACTCAAATCCTCGAGACAAAGAGAGCTATGAAAAGAATTCTCCAGAAGAAATTTCCTAAAAATCTACGCAACGACCAAACTTGTTAAGGACAAATCTAAATAAGAAAAAAAAACGTTTAAAGTGTAGGCTATCATAGACGACATAATCAGCAAGTATGTATTTACACACACATCTTCAGTCTCTGCCTGTTATTTTTGTATTTTGTCGTTTATATTTCTACAGGTTAGTGCAATACATGTTTTAGTATTTACAGTTTATAAACTAATTAATATACTATTCAAGTGCACTTCTTTTTTTAAAATGTTGTTAACTTTTACGCTTCCTGACCCACAATGTTACAAATGTAGGTCTCATCAATGTTTGTTTATAAAATGTAGGAGATTAAATCTAAGCTTTACAAGGATTTCACATTACACAATGTTTGCAGTCATTGTCATATGGTTAAGCTTTATGTTTTCATTTGTGTATATATTTCAATAGATTAATTATTATAGGACAAAAAGGTAAAGACTTCAATAGAAATGGATAAAAAGGAAATAAAAAGAATCAATACAAAAACTTACATTCAAATTCTATAAATTTTAAGTTCATTTGTGTCTATCTATATGGTTTTATTACGTCATTTTGCATCTTCTATTTTTGAAAATAAATCTGGTCTGTGCCGAAATTGAATCGTAAAAAAGATTAATACACAATTTATACAATAACCTTGATTGCAACTGGGTTATAAGATTTTATATATACTAGTATACATGCATGTTAATAGGTAAATATTATTATAACAATCTAGATGTCAATTATGGAAACTGGCAGCCTTATACACTTCCAATTAAGGTGTATTTCTTTACATACGTTTTCTGTTTGCATTCCCAGTAATACCACTAAAATTAAGAAATATATATATATATATATATATATATATATATATATATATATATATGTGTGTGTGTGTGTGTGTGTGTAAATTGGTCTTGTTTAGAGAATAAATTAATGTAAATGTCTATCAATTGCTCACAACACACACACACACATTCTACCTCTATCAATGTCCCTTAATGAAATGATGTCTGATACAAACGAGTGTGCGTAGACACATGTGGATTATATATATATATATTAAACACTATCTTGAGCAACATTATACGCATGCTACACTCGAAGTATTACGGAAGAGAAACCATAATGTACATTTTATCGATCCGAAAAATCTGGTACTGTGAAAGTAAGTGATATGACGACATTATAATAAGAATAATAACATAATTATTCCACATTATTTAAACGGATGTTTTAGAACCACGCAATAAAAACATATTAACAACAGTCATCTTAATATTGCCAATGACAAAATAATCTACTATTCATTCAACCATTTCTGACGTAGGGGGGGAGGGAATAATATTGACTGCATTAACTAATACACTTTACTATTACATGTTTATATTTTATAACCTTACTGTATCAAAAGCTTGCACATCAGGGTGGCTCTACTCAAACTGCAATTACATTGTGCCATTAAATGTTAATGAAATATAAATATAGCTATTTATTTTTTTTTTTTTTAAATCTCTTTCAAGAGAACCTGGCCACAGTGCCTGGAGTCACATTAAGTACAACACCATCGCAGACGACACCAACATGGCTGAAAGATAGTGATGACGTCACATGTAATATTGATAGAAACATCCAATCAGTTAAAATATTATGGATCACAGCATTTCCGCTCACATGGATGAGGGTTAAAGTGAAAGATCCTAATACGAATTATTACTGCAGTTAAAATTGTTGTGCACAAAGTTTGTTTCTATGGAGCACACATTGTTTACAAAGTCGTAGCTCCTTAAACACCACAAACAATAAAATGAAAACATCAACAAGCTATTCATGAAAACACAATAAGTTTAATATAGTCAAGCCACAAATTGAACGGTCGAACAATAATAAGTGCTCGTTCGCAAATGACGTAACGCTTAGGGGGGGAGAGGGGTCTAGGATTTTTGTGACATTTTGTAAAAATGTTACGTCACATAAAAATAATAATTATCTATGAGGAAATCCAAAATACGGTTGACTTTTCTGCCAAAATTTCAATTCTTCTCAACTTGAAATTTTGAAAATTGACCGTTATGAAAATTTTGTATCTTAAAATTTTCGATAGTTGTTACTTTTTGAAGAAGAAGAAGCTTATGAAATTTTATCTATCGATCAGCATCTGAATGCCTTATGGGAAAATGTAAAAGAATTATTGTGTCCAAAAATAACGAAAGAAAAAAAAATCAGTAATTTGAGGTATTTTAATTTAGTTTAACTTGTGACGTGACATAATGGGGGGGGGGGGGTTAAAATGTGTGACACTTTGTGACAAGGGGGAGGCGTTACGTCATTTGCAAACGAGCCCTGATAAATTCTCGACATCTAAAAAAAGTCGCAAAGGTTCCTACTCTAACACTCATCAACTAACAATTAAAAACATCATGACCGTTTCATGTGGTCAACTTCCCCCGTCCGTCTACTTTTATCTACAATGTCCATTCATCCATCACCGTCATGCTCTCCTGGTGTGTAAAGTCCTTGTAAGAATGAGATAAAATCTCTTAGATCCTATAAACCTCTAAAGGGACTATTTTTATGGTTTCTTCTTTCATCCCAACCATAGCCGATAGTGCAATGGACATGGGGGCACCACGGGATATATATCAGTAACTTCAGTCAAGACCTGAAAAATTACCAGGTACCGTCAGGTCGACAGTCGAGTGCTTTACCGCACGACCATTCGTAACCACTTCTTCTGGTCTCACCAGTCACGACACTCAGTACATACGAAGCCTGTTCAAACTATCATCGATCGAAACCTCTGCAATCCCATTCAATCACGCCTTTCAACCACAAAATATACACAACATCATTTATTATATGTAACTGTTTATAATTAACACAAATTTATCTATACAGTTTCAAGTTTAAAGGCGAACAATGTCAGAAAACTGCGAATATATCCAACTGCCGTATTTCATGAAGAACCCAATGCAAATCTCTGTAAGGTGGAACTTTATGGAGGTAATTTATTTTTGAATGATTCTGTCTTCTTATGTTAAATATTTAATTGTGCATTTACTTCTTTTTTCCGGTCAATATTTCAAGAAATAAATTCATATCCATAGTATAATGCATAGTTGTTACGATGTAGGGTTGTTTTGAGCACAATGGTTTACTCGTTCAGGAACAAGAATCAGCTTGGGAAAGGGGTGTGCCCTTGTGACCGAGGTCACCGTGTCAGATTCCTAGGTGGGAGGCTGTTAATTGATTGGGAATCGCCAGCTCGGGAAGGGGGTGTGTCGTTCCCGTGTCAGATTACTAGGGGGGAGATCAGGACGCTCGCGGAACCAAATTATCGGGAGAAATATGATCGTGACTTTGACACGTAGGATGAAGTTTGGGGACCGTGGATGCTGAGTTAGAACGTTTCACATGCCCCTTTTTCTACATGTCAAATCTCTTTCCCACGTCCCAGACCAGAGTTAGTGGTTTAAGAATTAATTAGAAATAATAAATCAGGGATGCCAAGCCAATCGTTTACGGTATATAAGCTGGACGATTTTGTATGTGAGACAGAGTCGGAGGGAGACAGAGAGAGAAGAGAGTCTGAGGACTAGATAGCAGGGTCGGAGGGAGGAGGAGAGGGAGAGGAGGTGAGAGAAGAGACAAGAGAGAGACTGAGAACTAGATAGTCGAGTGAGATAGCAGAGTAGGACGTAAGCTGAAGTCTCTATGTGAGAACTGGCGTCAACATATATACATAATAAAACTTGTGTTATCAGCAAAGAAACCGGTATTTTGTTGACTTATTAGCGGAGGTTGTAAGTAAGCTGTGAAAATAGAAATATTGTCATCAGACCATCAACATCTACTCTCTCATACTTCTAGACAGCGATCTGTACGTGGCAAGGATTAGCGTTAGGACTATCCGACGACGTAACAATAGTTTATTGTTTGCAAATTAAATATATTTTTTTTACAATTTAGTATTTTTTTATATTAAGTAATCATGCATTTACTATTAATTCCCGACAATATTTCTTACAAATAATGGATCTATTTCACGTTTCTAATATTGCAAAGCTTGTTGTAAGCATACGTAAATGTCTACTAATAGTTACCTTTCATTTATTATCAGACAATTAACATATCCGGTCATACCTTGAGCGATTGTATGATTGTATGACGTAATTGTGTTATATCCGCCAATGTGTGACTTCGTTTGTTTACTATATCAGGTGCATCCCTTTATTTAAATTGCAAGACTAAGGTAGATTGGTTTAGTATAGTAGGTTTTTCACTTAATTGAAACTACAGGACTTGGTTTTGTTTACTATTCTAGGTACTTCCCCTTATTGAAACTGCTGGACCTGGCTTTGTTTACTATACTAGGTAGTTCCCCTTATTAAAACTACAGGTCTTGGGTTTGTTTACTATAATAAGTGCTTTCCTTCTTGAAGCAGCTGGAAAGGGGTTAGTTTATTATATTACCTTAGTTAATCGCGTGAAAGTCGATCTCGCAGATAGGTGGGTGTATTTTTCATTCAAAAATTACGAAATTCGTTATGACCCTCGCATAAGTCGAAGGTAAGACTTAAAAACTATCATATTCTTTAAACTGCATAATTATATCGCTGGACTTTTACCGTAATTTCATTTAAATCTGTATTTGTTTACGCGCTTTATCATCATGCACTAGGCACAAACTGATAAGCACGGGGAGGCCGGATTCCAACCTCATGATGGCATTACAAGCACTCTACCAACTGAATTATCCATTCACTTTACCTCATTTAGATTAAAATTCTAGATGATATACGATAATTAGATAGTATGTGAGTAGAAATACAATTCAATGCGAATTTTATAAAAAGATGCAAAACAGTGCGCCATATGAATGTTGAGTCTATGTGTCCGGCTCCCGCCATTGCCGGCGTTGCCTTGCAGTGTTGGATGTACAATGCTGTTACCCAAATATCATGGAATATTGTGTTACCCTCGGATAAGTCGACCCTGTTATTTTCAGTGAATTTTAAGTCATACATTTTTCGACTCATACACGAGTATCAACGGTAAGTAGTTCTCTTTTTTGAAACTGCTGAACTTGGGTTTGTTTACTATACTAGGTACTTCCCGTTATTGAAACTACAGGACTTGGCTTTGTTTACTATACTAGGTACTTCCCGTTATTGAAACTACTGGATTTGGCTTTGTTTACTACACTAGGTAGTTCCCCTTGTTGAAACTGCTGAAATTTTGATTCTAGGCAATACATCTATTAAAACTACAAGATATGATTAGTATACCTATTTACCAAAGGTATAATTGTTGTAATACATTTAATGACCTATTGTTTTTCCCCACTTATAGTAAGTATATAATTTGCCAGTTGGAACACACTCCTACGTACCAAGCCGCTTCATAAGAATCTATTTGTCTGCATTTATCTAAAATTTATATGGGTTTTGAACAATATTTTTACTTCTTTGATATCCAACAAAAATATTTTATTTTGACTAACAAAAAACAACGATATGTTTGTTTTTAACTATTAGTACCTGTGTACGTTATTAAGTAAGTACAAAACACTCAGGACTTACAATTAAAAAAAAAACTTTAAGCAAATAGATTTTTATGATTAAAAAAAAAAAACATATGCATATAAACAATACATTTATGTAATGACCTTAATACATTTATGTAATGACCTAAATTAACACATATTTAAGTATCCTGAAGACGATACAATTGATATTTGTTTATTTATTAACCTTTTTAGAGGATAATCCTAGATTTGTTTTTTTTTTTTTTTAAAGTATTCTCTACTATTTTTGCAGCACTTGAAAAAAACGAACATTTCACATTTGGTTAGCCATTTTTTGTATCTCTAAACTTATGAAAGTTAAGCTATTTTTTGAGTACTTATTTTTGTTTCTTTATGATAACAGATTGTCCTCAAGCCTATTATGGTGAGAACTGTACACTAGGATGCTCTTCGACCTGCAAAGACTCCATCTGCAGTGATTATGGGTACTGTGTTAGCTGTCTACCTGGATTTGAAGGAAATTTCTGTGAAAAGGGTATTACACTGTGAACTTTTTAACAGTTTCTATTATTACACTTTCAAAATTTTCACGACTTAAATACATATCCTGCATGAATGAATTGAGTTCTTTTTTTTTATATTTACCTGATAGTTTTATTGTGAAATCACTTAGACACTTCTATGCAATATAGGTCTATTTATAACATGGTTACGTTACATCTTTCGGAGACGTTCGACTTGCTTATGTTTTATTTAAGCTAAGTGTTATTTGTAAGGCTGTTACTGCTGCTGGGCAGGAGGTAATGTGGTTGATACAATGATATGTAGTCATTAACGAATCACTTGCATCTAGTATAAACTATTGATCACCATGCGACTGTTATTGTAATTCCCTTCTTCATCCTCACAATAGCCGCTATAGCAATGACCATGGAACGCCACATTGTGGGAACATAAACCAAGATATACGTAAAAAAAAATTTAATTTAGGAAACATCATTTTGATCACCTAAATAAGTGTGAAACAAATTTAAAGACATGAAATATATAGATCACACAATGTAGCCTAAAATACTCAATATTTATTAGTCACCATTTTATTTGCTTTTTTTTTTATTTTAACAAAATATGTTTACTACTTTCAGCAAAGAAAGATAACTCCAGGAACATTGCGTACTCACTGGCTCCGGGACCGTAACTACGGTCTCCATTATCTTTTGAGGTAACATTCGTCACATATAAATTACTGTACCTATTGGGGTAACATTCGCACACATAAATTACTGTCTGGATCTATTGGGGTAACATTCGGCACATATAAATTACTGTCTGGATCTATTGGGGTAACATTCGGCACATACAAAACTACTGCACCTATTGGGGTAACATTCGGCACATATAAACTACTGTACCTTTTGGGGTAACATTCGGCACATATAAACTACTGTACCTATTGGGGTAACATTCGGCACATATAAACTACTGTATCTATTGGGGTAACATTCGGCACATAATAACTACTGTACCTATTGGGTAACATTCGGCACATATAAACTACTGTACTATTGGGGTAACATTCGGAACATATAAATTACCGTATCTATTGGAGTAACATTCGGCACACATAAATTACTGTCTGGGTCTATTGGGGTAACATTCGGAACATATAAACTACTGTACCTAAGGGGGTAATATTCGCACATGTGCATTCAAAAATCATTTGAGAAATGCTGGGGGGGGGCTGTTCTCTAAATATGTTTACTAATTGTTTAATAATGAAGAGTTTACCCTTGACCTTGGAGATGTGAACGAATATTAACATTAATATTAAGACAGAAGAAAGTCTGTTTCCTCCTAAAAATACATAATGCATGTAAAATGGTCACTGCAGGCGCAAAGGAGATCATCGTTTGCCCATTTGGCAAAATAGTTTGAAAAATGTGTTAATTTTGACATTGATCTGATTAAGACGCTGTTAAGATTATCAGGTTTATATATATACCACTGTTAGAAATGAAAACTGAATTTTATCAGAAATGTCTTTCAATTTACACAAGGAAGTGTGATGTTTTTCTACTGGAAATAATAATTTTGTTTATATCATCATTACTATTATAGGTTTAGTGCCAGCCATAATGATGTCGCTAATTTACTGTAAATATCACTCTGTGGTAAAAACAATTCAAACTAGAGGACATTTTGTTTTTGTTACATTTTGCGCATCGTGAATAAAATCCAACAAACGGATTCGTCAATCAGCAAAGTTTAATACAGGTTCAAAATGTCCTAAGATATCCTAACATTGTTTTATATATTTTATAATCTCACAAGTCCATAGCAGATGGTTTAGTCTATCAAAAACTGAAATTAATCTCAATCTATATTACAAATTTGTGTGTGTGTGTGTGTGTGCGTGCGTGTGTGCGTGTGTGCGTGTGCGTGTGTGTGTGTGTGTGTGTGTAGGGACAAATAAATTCTAATGTCTCCTTCTATACGAGACAAACGTCTATCAGTCTCCATGTTAAATAAATTATTCCCCCAGCTTGAAGTTTCTATGTACAACAGGCAACAGACAAGTAACAGGTAAAGACTTTTTACAAGGTGATTAATGATAGACTAGAACTAAAAACGAATTACCCCTACACCCCCACTCACAGATACCCACAACCGCACCCACAGACACACACACAACCTCACTCACAGACACACACACAACATCACTCACAGACACATACACCTAACTCACAGACACACACAACCTCACTCACAGACACACACAACCTCACCAGACACACACAACCTCACTCACAGACACATACACCTAACTCACAGACACACACAACCTCACTCACAGACAATACCTACTCACAGATACACACAACCTCACTCACACACACACAACCTCACTCACAGACACATACACCTAACTCACAGACACATACACCTAACTCACAGACACACACAACCTCACTCACAGACACACACAACCTCGTTCACAGACAATACCTACTCACAGATACACACAACCTCACTCACAGACACACAACCTCACTCACAGACACATACACCTAACTCACAGACACATACACCTAACTCACAGACACACACAACCTCACTCACAGACACACACAACCTCGCTCACAGACAATACCTACTCACAGATACACACAACCTCACTCACAGACACACAACCTTACTCACAGACACACACACAACCTCACTCACAGACACAAAACCTCACTCACAGATACACACAACCTCACTCACAGACACACACACAACCTCACTCACAGACACACACACAACTTCATTCAAAGACAGACACAACCTTACAGACAAACACAACCTACAGACACAGGCAACCTTACAGACACATATACTCTCACACGCTGGTGACAACAGAGACATAAGTAAGTTGACATGACACAGGCAACCTTGCAGACACACACAACCTTACAGACACACAGAACCTTACAGACACAGACAACCTTACATACACACACAACCTTACAGACACACACAACCTTACAGACACACACAGCCTTACAGACACACATACTCTCACACGCTGGTGACAACAGAGACATAAGTAAGTTGACATGACACAGGCAACCTTACAGACACAGGCAACCTTACAGACACACACAACTCCACAGACACACACAACCTACAGATACACACAACCTTACAGACACACACAACCTTACAGACACACATACTCTCACACGCTGGTGACAACAGAGACATAAGTAAGTTGACATGACACAGGCAACCTATAGACACACACAACTTGTGAGACACACAACTTGACAGACACACATACTCTCACACGCTAGTGACAATTAAAGACATAAGTAAGTTATGACATAGGCAACCTTACAGACACACACAACCTTTACAGACACACATACTTCACACACGCTAGTGACAACAGAGACATAAGTAAGTTGACATGACACAAAAAAGTTGTTAGACCCCCTAAGTCCCCCCCAGGGCAGAATCATGAAAAAACATTTGAGAGACAAGTGATGTTAGAATAAACCATGGCTATCCAAAACTTCCCCATAATTTACTGACACACATACTTTATACATATACTGGCATACATACTTTACACATTTACTGACACACATACTTTACACATTTATTGACACACATACTTTACACATTTACTGACACACATACTTTACACATTTACTGACACACATATTTTACACATTTACTGACAACACAATGAAGCATTTTAAGCCAGACTAGCTTAACCATCTTTTTTTAACCTGTCCGCAGTTGTACTAGTGTACAGTGTACATTATTTCACAAACAATATTCTCCCTATATTTTGTCCCAGATCACCATCTACCGTACTAAGGTACAACTATACACCAGAATCACAATTTGTTTCATTGAGGCTAACGTGTTCAATTACAAATCGTTCTAGTCTTGAGTCACATGTTCGTAATTCATATCATACGGGTTGATCAATCACTGATCCTCACAAACTCGATTTCTTTACATTGGCGGGTCTGTTGTACCCAAGTTGCTACATCCTAAAACTTTTGAAAGTTAATGAACCAAGTTGTTTGAATTAAAAACACAGAAAAAAAAGGTTCAACTTATATTTGAATAAAAATGTTCAATATGCACTCATGTATTTATAAATGCTCAATATTTGCTCATACATATATACATTATACAAGTAAAGCGCGTTGAGTTATAAGAGAAGAACGCTTAGCAGAAAACTACGAGAATATACTATATAGACAGCAAACGTTGCTTGCATATCCAGTTAAGAATTATTTTAAGGAATTTTGTTCGTCTTGCAAAGTATTGTTCGTATATCAAAGCAAATATTGTTTAAAAATGTTCGTTTTGTGAAACACTGGAAAGTTAAGTCATTCGTAAATCCGAAGTTTGGCTGAATTACCCACTTATATATATATATATATATATATATATATATATATATATATATATATATATATATATATATATAAATGCATTTTTCTCTAAGAGTTATGACCGGTAACACTCACGCATCGTCCTAGCTCGACTGTATATTACAGACCAGACGGTCAGCTAAGGTGAGGAAAATAACAAAGCGATTGTTAAATAAGAAAGAAATTGTTAAATATAAAAGAAAACCATTGTTAAATATAAAGAAAGCCATTGTTATAGTATGCAATAAAAAGCCATTATTAAATATAATAGAAAGCCATTGTTAAATATAGAAAGCCATTGTTATGATATAATAGAAAGCCATTGTTAAATATAATAGAAAGCCAATGTAAAAAAAAAGAGAAAACAAATGAAGCACCAAACAAAACACCTTAAAGACTAGTTGAAGAATCTAAGAACGACAACCGGGTCTAAAGGGCAGTCACTCTTGGTGTGAAATAAACCGTCGGTGACTGACAGCATTACATGTTCCATGAAGAGTGAATAAATTATGTTTCACAATGATTCATTCATTTCTCAACATAGCCACGATTGTTATTTCCATTCTTATTGATTTTTGTAATGTCTTTGAATCAGTATATGTGTGGATCCAAATGGGTACAGAATACCAACTATATGTTTAATGGAATGGGTACAATTTCAGTACAATACTATATGTTTAATGGAATGGGTACAATTTCAGTACAATACTATATGTTTAATGGAATGGGTACTATACTGGGCCGTTTTAATGGAATGGGTACAGTACTATATGTTAATGGAATGGGTACAATACTATATTTAAATAAAATGTGTATATAATACTACATATGTTTAATGAAATGGGTACAAAGTGCATTATATGATTAATGCAATGGGTGCATAATTCTATACATAAATGACATGGGTACATATTTCTATATTTTTAATGAAATGGGTACAGAATATATGGGTACAATATTATATGACTTATGAAATATTGGAGACAAAGATGTTAGCATATACATGTAATGATGTAAAAAAATACATATAAATTGATGTATTTGTATGATAATATGTGCTAGTATAGGTCTATATGCAATATAAAGTGTACATTTATGTGTGTATGATAATATGTGCTAGTATAGGTCTATATATGTACAAGTGTACATTTATGTATGATAATATAAAAGTAGTATAGGTCTATATGCAATATAATGTTAACATTTATGTGTATGATAATATGTGCTAGGATAGGTCTATATGCAAAATAAAGTGTACATGTATGTGTATACACTATTATTATTTTCGTTTATGCATACATGGCTACGTGTTAGATAAATTAAAAATAGAAAAAGTGTTTGTGTAAATCTGTGTACAATTTGGTACTGCTCATTTTTAAAGTTCTGATGTATCAAGAGTGTACATCAGTATTTAGTCTTTTAATATTATCTTTTAAAAAATATATTTGACATACATTAAGACATGCACTGTCAAAGATTGCTTCATATGACCAGTCATCTTATATGTAAATGTACAATGTCACTTATGTATATGAAAAAAAGAATATATTGACATCAAGATGAAGCCTGTAACATTGTGTAAGATGATGGAAACAATCCAGTGTGACATCTCGCCTAGACAGTTACGTCATTCTGTGACATAAACAAGCAACGCTAACAAGATGTAAATACATTCATGGTCTCACTTCCTCTCGGCCGCCATGTCTGGTGCGTCTGCATAAAAAAATCAAAAGAAAACACCAAGAGGCTGGTGCTTTTTTCACCCTGGGGGAAAAAAGGAAGTGCTATGGCAGGGGCTGAGCAGTGTCTCCACCGACATTAGTGTAGTGTAGGTTTGGTGGGGGTATTTGCCCATGTGATCACACCTCACACACGTTCAATTTATTTAATGTTAGATCGTGTCACGCCAGGTTTTTTTTTTTTTTCAAACATGAGCCACTTGAAACTTGCCAGATTGACATAGCATGTAACATCATTTTTCACCCCAAGACTTTTGAACTGCCACCAAACGTGAACATTCTTTCACAGTCTAAGGCGAACTCCCCCCCCCCTTTCCCCCCCAACAATTTAACAAAAACAGATATACGTTTTTCTTAAATGTTCATTTAGAGAGTTACTACATTTGCAATAAATAGTGTTTCTGTGTGTATTGCGTTTATTTAAGTTTATTGTATCATAAGCAAAGAAGTTTACTTTTTAGTTTGTGAATAACTTAGTTTTTTTACAGATTTACTTGGGATATCTGTTAATTCAGAATTCTCGGTTGTTTTCAAAATACATGAATTCAAAAATCAAATAATGTTCGATTTAAATATTGAATTCGTACAGCTAGTTTATAATACCACCAAACATTAAAATTCAATATACGAAATTGAAGATAAACATAGACATGTTACATGTATTACATGGACAAGATAAACATAGACATAAATACATGATCAAGATAAACATAGACATGTTACATGTATTACATGGACAAGATAAACATAGACATAAATACATGATCAGATAAACATAGACATGTTACATGTATTACATGGACAAGATAAACATAGATATAAATACATGTATTACATGGACAAGATAAACATAGACATGTTACATGTATTACATGGACAAGATAAACATAGACACGTTACATGTATTACATGGACACTTTTAAAAAAAAATTAAAGAAGAATTTTTCGTAACATTTGCTCTGTAAAAAAATGATTTTGTTTATGTTGTGCCAGATTTTTTACGTATCCTTTGCGGGTATCGGGACTGGTGCTGCCAGACAGTTTTTAATGAAAACCGCCAAAGCTCAATGAGAAGCCCACCAAAAAACTCGCCAAATTTGAAAAAAGAGAAATATCCACATTTCTATTATTTGTAGACTTTAAGTCTTTATTACTTATTGTATTAACAGGCACATTGTATTAACCGGCACATTGTATTAACCGTTACATTGCATTAACCGGCACATTGTATTAACCGGCACATTGTATTAACCTGCACATTGTATTAACCGTTACATTGTATTAACCGGCACATTGTATTAACCGGTACATTGTATTAACCGGTACATTGTATTAACAGTTGAGATCGCCAAAAATACCGCCAACCCACTAATTGAATTAAAACCGCCGATGCCCGAAAAACACCGCCCAACCTTGCGTAAAGCATTCTGGCAACACTGATCTATAAGTTTACTACGCTTTACTTATCTTTGGGTAGGGGGTAAGGTAAGGGGGAGTAATCAGCCAGACGTTCGTGAGTCACTTTGTTGTAAGGGGCAAGACTCGAACATTAGACAGTCATGAAGGAAATATTTTCATGTTCAAGGACTCTGCCCCTGTACCACATTCCTGAAGTAATAATGGCGTACTGGTGGGATCATCGGTATAGTGGTGTACAGGATGTACAGCTGGTGGTTACCACACACTCACGTATTTGTTACTGATTGAGTTACTGGTAACATTCTATTATAAGGGAGTTATTACAGAATCAGGAGATGTCGGAAATAAGCGTTATATTTTTGTGTTCATAGTCTATCCTTGTTTAAATATAAATATTTGATTATATAACAGCACTTTTCATTGAAATAACTATAATATGAGTAGCTTTAAATGTGAGAGATTTGATTGCCTCAAGCACACAAACATATACACATATTTACTTATATGCATTTAATAAAAGTATATTCAGTTGTGCAGCAAGAAATCCACATCATTGAACAGAGAACATCCAGACTTGACATACCACCACCACACTGCCACCACACTACCACCACATTACCACCACACTGCCACCACACTGTCACCACACTACCACCACACTGCCACTACACTACCACCACAGTGTCACCACACTACCACCACATTACCACCACACTGCCACCACACTACCACCACATAGTTTTGTACAGGGACGTTACAATTCTTTAAATTTTCTTTCATTCTTTCCAGATGTAGATATAGAAGTGTTTAAATTTCTGGCATTATTTCTAGTCACTTTATCGAACTATTTACCTAGAGCGTGCATAGCATAGTCCTGAAAAGAGACTGACTATATTTGGTGCGCATTATTTTCCTCACGAATAATTGAAATAAAAAGTAAATGTGCACTTGTTGATAGTAAATCAGATTTAAAAATGTAAGAATTTTAATTTATAACCGAATAAAAAGTTACAAACAAGACATTTGAATATTTGTTTAGAAGACACATTATATTTTGTACAATGAACAAAACCTTTATCTACATATTGACTTAGATTGTTATAAGATATGTTCATCTTAGATGAAATAATCCTTTAAACCATAAATGGAAGGGTTTTGTTGTGCCCCACCATAGTCAATATAGTTCGTTGGTCTTGAAGGCACGACGGGAAACGTGAACACGGCAGGAATTCAACCCGCAACAACAAATCAGTTTACCACAAAGTAAAATAAGTAAGTTATATAAAGTATACTAGCAAAATACCCTCGCTTTACAGTGGAGAAGTTCTGAATTAAACTTATGCAACAGAAGGAATATAAGTGTTTGTAAAGTGAGTTAAAATATAAGAAACTTTTATGACTATAGATACTTTATATGTTTAGTTTGAGACGAAGGGAAGCGGGTACCCTTGCTGAATATAGGAGAGTTGATAGTTTGAGGTCAACAGATGCCGTGAATCAAGTTGGATCACTTGATCAATTACGGCTGGCATAATCATATGATTTTTAATCATATCCACTAGTCACAACAGAATGTGTGCTTGATAAAACCACGCTTTTCCCACTCTGTGTACAGTGGAAAGTTTTAACCTAAGTAAGCAAGTCCGCCATTTTGAAATACACGAAAAATAAGGTGGTGGCGATAGCGAGGTTTGTGACCCAGTTGGTGAACTTTAAATATTGCCAGCAGGGCTCGATTTACAGCCGGGGATGCCGGGGATATCCCCGGCACTGAGATCTGCCATCCCCGGCTCTGCTTTAGCTAATATATCCTAGCCGGGGATGAAATCATAGACATCCCGGCTCTGCGGAAATTGTTTTTCATCCCCGGCACTGGTTTTTTGTTAAATCGAGCACTGATTGCAAGTGAATGTAATGCATAGGTCAGGGTGGTCATAATGACGGACGTAAGTCATGAGGTCTTGGGTAGTTATACCGATGTCCTCCGGTGAACGATGATGGAAATATCACAAGTTGACCTAGTTATGAGAGATGATGGTGTCAACTAGTCGATACCATCTTTCAAGTGTACGTGATATTCAGCTGATAGTTTCTTCTCATTTAGTCCTATGTAAACTTAGTCTCTAGGTTTTAAATTTCTGCATACATTTCTACTAAAAAGTGATTTTAATAAAGTTCGGAAAAAAATATTATGAGCTTCTCTGATCATAAGCCGATATAGGTAAAAGTCTGCTGTAGAGAATATGGAACGTACTAGCAATGTGAGTTTGAGGTATAGACACAGATTAGAAGTCTACACCACAAAAGAACATGACGAGATATTGAAGAGTATCATGTGATCTGTGGGTCTTCTTAATGCGATGCAGTTTATTTTCTTCATGACAATATTCTCGAATGTTTGATCAAGAATAACAACACCAAATACAAGAACTGCAGGTCTATTAAACCTACATTTAAGTGCATTTTAAGTGGTTTTATGCTGACGTGAATGACAGCCACGAAGTCTTTGTCTTCATTTGAAATATTGTCGATTACGGAGTAAAGTCTGGATATGTTACAATGATGCAACATACTTTGAAATCGGTAAACCAGGGGAGGGGGGGGGGGTGTCTTAACTCCAGAAACATTAGAGGTTAACCACATTTGTGGTTCCTTTTCATCGTCCCCCAAAATTAATGACAGAAAATCCCGAAATATATTGCTGGAAATCCGTGAATTGACACACTTCCATGGACTTGAAATGATCGCGTACAATTTCCTTCAATGATATGATTAGTGCCAAATGACGTCATTCATATTGTCGTACTGTTGGTTGTTTAGAAAATGCACACCATGACGATGTTTGCCATTTAACAGGCCAAAATGATCAAAAAGCCAATGTAAAGGCGGAGCCGCACCAACCAGAAGATTCGCTTTTCCACCTATAATGTTGGCAAAAAGTCACAGACAACATTCATGGATCTAAAGCTTTCAGATTTGTCAGATTCATAATGTATGTTTGGGTCTTAAGCAAAGCTATAATTTACATTATTTTTGTTGAGTTACTGCCCTTAAACCCGGTTGTCGTTCTTCGATTCTTCAACTTCTAGTCTTTAAGGTGTTTTGTTTGGTGCTTCATTTGTTTTTCTTTTTTTTACAATGGGCTTCTGTTATATTTAACAATGGCTTATTTTATATATAACAATGGCTTTCTTATATATTTAACAATCTGTATTTCAGTTTGAGCATCTTTTCTTTTTTTATTATCCTACATAGAAACAGATGATCTATTAACATCAGAATGCAATTTTTAATATTTGGCGACAGGATCTCTAAAAACTTGTGGATTTGTGTACGTGTATTTTCCTACCACATATACGTTCACATTTTCGTATTATTACGCGGGGACTTAGTTACAGTGTCATAGAATTGTGGGAAGAGGGTTTGAAATTCATCTGGGGCCCAAACCGTGCAAAGACCGGTACAGATTTGCTAGTTAGTATATACAGTGTCGGCCTCATGAGGCTGGCAATGGGGGCGACCGCCCAACGCCCTGCGCCTGAAAATCACTGTACGGGGAGGTGGTCTACAATAGTAACTTTTGTTATAACTGAAATGAACTATTCAAATACATTATTTATAGGGACAGTATGTGAGAAGGGCAATGAAGGCCTAATACATTATAGGGATCTGGGAGGGAGAAAGACAATGAAGGGCTAATACAATATAGGGATCTGATGGGAGAAAGTGTCACAGAGTGACTGTGTGCGCTGTGGGGTGAATAACGGTATGGTATGTATGGGCAGGGAGAGTATGAGTGTGTAACTGGAGACGGTATTGTATTCTCTGTGGGTCAGTGTGTGTGTGTGTAACTGGGCAATGAAAGACAGTTAGTTGTACGATGACCTGTACGGTGAGGTCGTGTTTGAGTTTAGTCATTAGAAGTAGACACGGTCAGTAGTAATTGGGGTTCAGGATTTCTTAGCCAATAGTGTGTTTGTACTAAATAAAAGAGCTATTGAGTTTCTTCAAAGGATTTGTGTCATTTCGTTATCAGTGTTTCTGTTGTGATATCTGTTAGTAGATAAAAGACGACGGAAGATAAAATTACATTGTGATATCTGGGGCTCGTCCAAACTGTGCTGTGTCTGAAGGTCGCACAGGTACGTCACACGTGTACTTTTTTTGGTTAACATCATGGATCCCAAATCTCAAGATGACTTATAAGCTCCCACATATTACCATAAACTCTAATATATTCACATAAGCTCTTACATATTCCCATATGTTCCCATAAGCTCCTACATATTCATTTGATCTCCGAAATATTCCAATATGCTCCTACATGTATTCCCATAGCTCCCAGATATTCCCATAAGCTTCAAATAATGCCAAGCGTTTCTACATATTTCATAAGCTCCCAGATATTCCCATAAGCTCCAACATATTTTTAGAAGCTCCAAATATTCCCATAAGCCAATACATATTCCCTAACCTCAAACATATTCCCATAAGCTCCTGAATGTGTCCATCTTGGCTCCCAAAAATTACCATAAGCTTCTACATATTTCCATAAGCTCCCAGATATTATACCAATAGCTCCCAGATGATATTACCAATAGCACCTACATATTCCCATAAACATAACTGATGACGGCGTAGAAACTTGCTTATATTTTCATAAAGCATCTACATATTTCCATGGCTCATACATATTACCATTAGCTCAAACATATTCCCATAAGCTCCAACATATTTAGAATAACTAGAACTTGTTCCCCAAGACTCCACATATGTCCATAAGCTCCTATTATTACCATAGGCTCCTGCATGTATTCCCATTGGTTCCCAGATGTTTTTAAAGGCAGCTGTATATTCCACATAGACTCAACTTGACATATTCCTATAAGCTCCTACACATATTCCCATAAGCTGCCAAATATACCCCTAAGCTCCTACATATACCCATAAGCTCCTGCAAATTCCCATCTGCTCTTACATATTTCCATAAGCTCCCATATATTGCCTTAAGCTTCAACATATTCCTAAAAGCTCCCGCATATTCCCATAAGCTCCTAAATATTCACATAAGCTCCTAAATATTTTCTTACGCTCCTACATTTTTCCATAACCTCCTACATATTTCCATAAGTTCCCAGATATTCTCATAAGCTCCCACATATTCCCACTAGCTCACGCATATTCCCATAAGCTCCCGAATATTCCCATATGTTCTCGCATATTCCCATATGCTCCCGCATACTACCATATGTTCCCATATATTCTCCCTCTCGCTCTCTCTCTCTCTCTTTTCTTATCTCTCTTTTTCGGTAACTGACATAGAGTTGAATCTACTTATGCATGTCAGTTGATCACTGTATAGCAGAAAATTATACAGATGACGAATGTGGAATGTCAGGGGAGGTCAGGCAGAATGTTGAGGCGACCTGTCAAACGGATCATACGACAGAGTAAGGCAGTACAACAGAAGGTGGAAAAAATACATGAGGTTAAAGAAAATACAGAAGGTGAAGGACGATAAAGATTGTTGTCATGACGACATCGTAAAGATCAAGAAACATTCCAAAACGCAGGAGAACGTTGAGACAACGTTGAACGTTAAGACTAAGCAGAACGTTGACTTCCGTGCAGGTACTCAGGGCTGACAGTGCAAATAATTCAGGACTTATGTATTACGAGACATGTGGGATATCCACATCACGTTAAATAAGTTATGGGCCTGTCGTGTACCTAGGCGACCCTTTTTTTCTGGCCGAAGTTCATGAAGCGTAAAATATGTCTGGCAATATTCATTGGTTTCATCGTAAATATATTTCACATTCAACAGGCTATCCAGCTCGGGAAAAATATTTCTTGGCCAGCGAAGAATGGAGAGAATACTTCGACTTCGGCAACGTGAACAACATACCAAACCACATCACCTACATGAGCTGCATTTTGGCTGTGGTTTCATTTAGCCAAATAATCTATCAGACCTTTACACTGGTCTACAGGCGTCTAGGGGTCATCACCCTGGTCACCTATGAATCGTTCGGCTACTTCATACTTCAGAGAGGTCATGCATCCTTGAACTTTTTGAACAAATGCAAATGCATCAACGCCAGAGTAGCCGATGGGTGTTGCTATTACCTGACGTCACAGTTATTGTGGAAATGTGCTACCTGGGACCAGGTGGTGGAAATGTTGTCTAAACAACCGAGAGATGACAGAACCGGCATCAAGGACACATGTGTTTGGAAGGCAGACGACGGCAGCCTTAAATACACTTACTTAGTAATTGAGTAGACTAAACTATACTTATGTTATTTGAATTTATTGTAATTTTTTGTTCGTTATAATATATGTATTCGATGTCATGTTAGCATAATTGCCATTAATTGGTCATTTTGTTAGTAATGAATATTACTAATTAGGACATTCGGTGGGATATGATACATTTTAAGTTATTTGCTTATTGAGGGGAAAGATGTCCCATAACTATTATTTTGATTATTTGGCATTTTATTAATACTTACACTCAATGTATTACATTTTTGTTGTTAACATTGTGTATAGGAGATTATTGTTTTCACTGTGTGTTACTGTTGTGATGGAGGTTCGTTGGGTTTCGCGGCCACATCAGGAATGGGTACTTAGGGTTATATTTTCTTGATGATGTTTTGAAGGTATTTGTTAATCCTAATTGTAAGTAGGGTGGATCGTTTAAAAACAAAAATCATTGTTTCTGTAAAGGTGGAGGGTATGTCACAGAGTGACTGTGTGCGCTGTGGGGTGAAAAACGGTATGGTATGTATGGGCAGGAGAGAGCATGAGTGTGTAACTGAAGACTGTACTGTATTTCTTGTGGGTCGGTGTGTGTATGTAACTGGACAGTGAAAGACGATGACCTTCGTACGGTGAGGTAGTGTTTAAGCTTAGTCATGAGAAGTAGACAACGGTCAGTAGTAATTGGGTTTCTTCAAAGGATTGGAGTTAATTTCGTTATCACTGTTTCTGTTGTGATATCCGTTAGTAGATAAAAGACGACGGAAAATAGTATTACCGGTACACTGTGATATCCCATAAGTTCCAACATATTGCCATAGGCTCCCAGATATTCCCATAAGCTCCCGCATATTCCCATAAGCTCCCAGATATTGCCATAAGTTCCTACATATTCCCAAAAGCTCCCAGATATTGCCAGAAGCTCCCAGATATTCCCATAAGCTCCCGCATATTCCATAAGCTCCCAGATATTGGCATAAGTTCCCAGATATTCCCATAGGCTCCTACATATTCCAATAAGTTTTGCTTATTCCCATAAGCTCCCAGATATTGCCATAAGCTCCCAGATATTCCCATAAGCTCCTACATATTCCCATAAGCTCCTACATATTCCCATAAGCTTCCAGATATTGCCATAAGCTCCCAGATATCCCCATAAGCACCCTCATATTCCCATTAGTTCCCATATATTCCCATTCTCTCTCTTTCTCTCTCTCTGTCTCTTCTCTCTCTCTCTTTCCTTATCTCTCTTTTTCAATAATTGACATAGACGTGAAGCTACTTATGCATAGCAGTTTATCATTGTAAAGCATATAATTGAAACTAAGCTTATAGTCTAATTCATATATTGAAACATAGGAGTAGAATTTACTGATGCGTAAAATTTTGACCGTACGTAGTTGAAAATGATTACAAGAGTATAGTCCCATTCATTAAATACTAAACATGATTAGAATCAATTGGCATATATTCCTATAAGCTACCAGAAAGTGTGAAGAGATTCTACATATTCCCATGATCTCCCAAATATTGCAATAAGCTCCAAGATATTCCCATAAGCTCCTACACATTCACATAAGCTCCTACATATTCCCATAAGCTTCCAGATATTCCCATAAGCTCCAAGATATTCCCATAAGCTCTTACATATCCCCATAAGATTATACACATTCCCATAAGATCCCAGATATTGCCATAAGCTCCCAGATATTCCCATAAGCTTCAGCACATTCCCAAAAGCATATTCATAAGCTCCTAGATATTCCCATAAGCTCCTGCATATTCCCATAAGCTCCCAGATATTCCCATAAGCTCCTACATATTCCCATAAGCTCCTAAATATTCGCATAAGCAACCAGATATTCCCATATGCTCCCACATATTCCCATAAGCTCCTTCATATTCCCATAAGCCCCCATATATTTCCATTTTCTCTCTCTCTCTCTCTCTCTCTCTCTATCTTACTCGCTCTTTCCTTGTCTCTCTTTTTCGATAATTGACATAGACGTGAAACTACATATGCATGGCAGTTGATCATTGTACAGCATACAATTGAAACTAAGCTTATAGTCTAATTCATATATTGAAAAATAGGAGAAGAATTTACTGATGCGTAAAATTTTGACCGTACGTGGTTGACAATAAACACAAGCCTATAGTCCATTTGCCAAATACTAAACATGAGTAGAATCAATTGGCATACATTCCCATAAGCTCCCATATATTACCATAATCACCCAGATATCCCCATACGCTCCCAGATATTGCCGTAATCTCCAAGATATTTCCATAAACTCCTACATATTCGCATAAGCTCCAACATATTCCCATAAGCTCCAAGATATTGCCATAAGCTCACAGATATTCCCATGAGCTCTTACATATCCCCATAAGATTATGCACATTCCCATAAGCTCCCAGATATTGCCATAAGCTCCCAGATATTCCCATAAGCTTCCGCACATTCCCAAAAGCTCCCAGATATTGCCATAAGTTCCTACATATTCCCAACAGCTCCCAGATATTGCCATAAGCTCTAAGATCTTCCCATAAGCTCCTAAATATTCGCATAAGCAACCAGATATTCCCATATGCTCCCACATGTTCCCATAAGCTCCTGCATATTCCCATAAGGTCCTGCATATTCCCATAAGGTCCTTATATTTTCATAAGCTCCTTATATTTCCATAAGCTCCTAGATATTCTCAAAAGCTCTTACATATTCTCGTAAGCACCTAACATTCCCATAAGCTCCTACATATTCCTACATTTTTCAGAACTATACATACCTCATACATACTGGAACACACTCTGAGAGAGTTGAAGTAAACTTAAAAAAACATTACATTATTAATAAACTATTAAGTTGTTAAGAACTTGAACAATCTTAAGAGGCGACACTTATGTAAATGATTATAACAGATGAAGGATATTCCTGAAAAAAAACAGGGTCGACTTATCTGCGGGGTAACGACATTACACACTCAACACCGCAAGGCAACTAGAGAAATGGCGGAAACCGGAAACATAGACTTAACATTCCTTTGGCGCATCGTTTTTGCAGCTCTAATAAATTTGCTTTAAAATGTTTCCGTACCCACATTTTATCTAATTTCCAAACGTATCTAGACTTCCAATCTAAGTGAGGTGAAACTGCGGGATAATTCAGTTGGTAGAGTGCTTGCGGTGCGATCGAGAAGGCTGGAATCCAATCACCCCGTGCTTATCAGTTTATGCTTAGTGCATGATGATAAAGCGCGAACACAAATACATATTTAATTGAAATTAGGGTAAAAGTCCAACGATATAACTTTAACAATTAAAGAATATGATATGTGTCAAGTAATACCTTTGACTTATGCGATGGTCATAACAAATTTCGTAATTTTTTACTTAAAAATACTCTCGACTTATCTACGAGATCGACTTTTACGTGAGTATAGTAAACAAAATTCATATCCAACAGTTTTAACAAGGGGAAGCACCTAGTATAGTAAACAAAGGCAAGTCCGACAGTTTCAACAAGGGGAAGTAATTAGTATAGTAAACAAACCCATGTCCAGCAGTTTCAACAAGGGGAATCACCTAGTAAAGTAAACAAAGCCAAGTCCTGTAGTTTCAACAAGGAGAAGCACCTAGTATTAGGGTGATTCAAAAATTATTTTTTTAAATTTAATATTGCATTGTTGTTAATTTTTTTCCGTTTATATTTCTATACTTCCATGCAAAATTTTATTGAAATTGAATTACATTTAGAGGTCGCTCATCGAGACTGAAGTTTATAGTATCTTCTTTAATGACAAGAATTCATTCTTATAATATTAACATTAAATTAAACATTATCTTAAAATGAATATAAAACATTAATTACAACGAATTAGATATGTTGAAATGTAATATAACATAACATATAATGATATGCAACAGTTACTGCTTGTTTATTTATGTATACATTGTATTATAAAACTAAACAATAAACTTTACTAATGATCTTCAGTTCAACGCTTCTTATATAAATTATATGCACTTTTCTTCAAATTTGGCACTCACATTCTGTGATCTTCTACAACTTGAAACAACCTCTGTATTTCAGATTCTGTATTAGTGATTGACTTACCAAATGATGACATCAGTGCAACTGACAGCTCGGCTGCATCATTGATGCCTTAAAGGAATCAACAATACATTTAGCTTCAGCGAATGACGGTAATTGATCCCAGGATACTTGATCAACTGTATCGAAACTGATATATCACATGAACGCATTGCAGATAGTGATGAGATACCTACAAAGTGATGAAGTTAGTGCAATTCTTCACTTTAATCACTATATCCGTCCAGTCATCGTCAGTATTCAGCATCGCTTCAGCAATACTGCGGTTTTCATCTGGAGAAACCTTTTTCAGAAAACAACGAATGAATAAGCACCTATGGATTTCTATACCAAAGATATTCTTCAAATTTCCTTTTCTCAGCATCAGACACCCTTTTGTATATGACTGAATTGCGTGAGATCTACTTGAATAACACTGTATCGTTAAACGGAATATCACGACTCACAGGACAAAAGATCCAAGTTTTGACGTAAATGTGAGTAGCAAACAAGCAGAATTCTTGCAAAATCTTTACCTCTGAAGGTGTGAGCTGAATTGATTACTAAACAAGTAGATCTTGAAGCAGTATATCATTTTCGCCATCCAGCGAGCGATATGGTAAGCGCCCAGCACATGAAAGTGGTACGGTTGCTTGCTTACAATGACGCCAAATATCAACAATCAGGTTTTGATAATCCCTCTGTAAACCTCACGTGATATGTAACTTGAGGCACTTGACAAATTGTCTTACAGGAATGACACAACACTGTGTATTCCACCATAAACAGATAATCTAGTCTCGAATCTTCCAGCGGATTATACAGCTGCTGATCAACCTTAGGCCGAGATCGTTTAAAACTTTTGAACAGTGGAATGTTAGGGCTGTTTGTGGAGCCACAGAGGAAAAAAAATGCATTGATCAGTTCATGCACATGAGGTCGGCAGGCAAAATTGTCAGCTCCTCCTGCAACCATTTGCATGTCCCCTTAGTAACACCAGTGTTGAAGGATGTTGTGTCAAAACACATACCAATAATCTCATCAGATATCTCACATAGTCTTAACAGCTGTATTGTTGCATTGGCTTGTGCCTTACCAGCACGATTGGTATTTTAGCTAAACCTAAATCTTTTTTTTTTCCCAGTTAAAACTACAGCTAATCTGTCTACGTCTGACTGCAGCTCTTGATAATCTGTAGCTTCCACCATTATCTTTCTGTCCCAGTGAATGACGAATGGGCATTTACTTCTAAATTGAAATTCTGATGTCAAATTTCCTTGTTTGGCATCGATTTTAAAATCGTCATCATCTTTACCTTCATTCTCACTGTCGCTGTTGCTTGTAGACTACGTAGTAACTGTTGCCTCCTTACGTCTACTTTCGCCTTCAACTGCTCATTGATTCTCTTCGACTGCTTTTCTTTTTGAAGATCGTTAACAGTTACCTTAATGCTTTCGGATATTGTCTTCTTCAGTACCTTGCGATTATAGAAAACCATCTTTATAGCATGACCAAAGGCTAGTAACACATCGCTAGGTCGACAAGAATACGTTTGTCAAATCAACCAAACTTCACTTATACGTCTTGTTAATACACTTTGTGAATTACCTCTTGATGTGGATGCCTTATCAATTCAATAATTTGTAGTTAGTCAAAAACTACTTCATTATCCAGCAAGCTTGAATAATAAAATTAATTATAATCTAAAATTCAAATATCACGGTATACTTTTAATTTTATAATGAACTAAAATTGCACTATAGCAAAAGCAAGCAATGACACATCAGAACTGCCGCATTATCTCATACAGTGAAACTTCGGGTCGCTTGAGCGACCTCTAAAAGTGGTCATTTTTTTCAAAAAATTTATTTTTTCTTGATTTGCTTGCCAAAAGGAAAAAAAAAATGAGCCACAATGCATTAGAATCGGATATTTTTTTCCCCATGCAATGATGAATCACCCTAACCTAGTATAGTAAACAAGACCAAGTCCTGTAGTCTCAACAAGGGGAACTAGCTAGTATAGTAAACAAAGCCAAGTCCTGTAGTTTCAATAAGGGGAAGTACCTAGTATAGTAAACAAACCCATGTCCAGCAGTTTCAACAAGGGGAAGTACCTAGTATAATAAACAAAGTCAAGTACTGTAGTTTCAACAAGGGGAAGTACCTAGTATAGTAAACAAAGTCTAAACAGACTAAACAGTCGAGGTCACAAATTGGTGGATATAACACAATCATGTCAAACAATCAAGCAAGGCATGACCTGCTATGTAAGTTGTTTGATAATATAAAAAAAGTAACTTCCATTAAAAAGGTACGTATACTAGCAACTAGTATTACAATATAAGGAACGTGAAAGAGATCCATCATTTGGAAGAAATATTGTCTGGAATTAATAGTAAATACACGATTAATATAAAAAAATACTAAATTCCAGAAAAAATATATTTAATTTGCTAACAATAAACTCTGCAATGCACCATGGATATGATTCATTTCACTATTTCAAGGAAATATTGACGGGAAAAAAATTAAATGCACTATTAAATATTTAACACAAGAAGATTGAATCAACAATTATAAATGACTTCCATAAAGTTCCACCTTACAGAGAGTCAACATTGGATTTGGTTCTCCATGAAATAAGTAAGTTGGATACATTCGCAGTTTATTGAAATAAAACACATTTTTTTTAATTCTTTTTAAAATAAAGAAGCTAAAAGAACGCTAGTTAAAGAGAAGAAGCTATTTAATGTAGCTCCATTTGTATTGCACTTTTTGAATACTTATTGAAATAGTCATACATAAACTTCTTATTGAAATAGACACAGACATACTTCTTATGAACTAGACACATATATACTTCTTATTGAAATAGACACAAATATACTTATTAAAATATACATAGACATATTTCTTATTGAAATAGACATAGACATACTTCTAATTGAAATAGACACAGATATACTTCTTATTGAAAAAGACACATATATACTTATTGAAAGATCCACTTATATACTTATAAAAAAAAAAAAAACAACATATACTACTTATTGAAATTGAAACAAATATGTCTAAGTCAAATCTGACCTATGTTGGGAAATATTAATGACAAGGCTTTTTCCTAGCAATACAATTACTAACCATAAACAACTAAATTAGATTAATTGTACACTTCATTCGCCCAGATAAGCCCTAAAAAGAAACTATGATTCATTTTTTTTTTTTAATTTATTTGTACGGTCGCTTATAAGCTGTAAGTCTGTTGTTAACATATGCATAATTTAAAAAAAATACATTTAAAATAGACACCACTAATGACATATAAAGAACATAAAGACTTGAGACCAATTCCTGTAACTGTTAGTTCTTGTATAGTTTCATTCAGATCACACCTGTAGTCTACCTTATACTGTCTAGGACGGTGACTAGTCTGTTACAGCGTACCGTATCATTTTTTAAGCAAGTGAAAGGCAATACTAATCTCCAGTCGGTATATTTTTTAAAGAAAACCATATAACGAATATTAGACGACAAAGTTTCACTTAAGTTTGTTGAAACATTATAAGCTTCAATTAATTTTGTTCATATTTGTATTAATTATTATAAACAGTTACATGTAATACATGATGTTGTGTATAGCTTATGGTTGAGTGGCGTGATTGAATGGGGTTGCAGGGGTTTGAACGATAACGGTTGGAAGATGCAGGCTGTGTACAAACTGAGCGTTGGGTGACTGCTGAGACCAGGTGATGTGGGGACGGTGATGAGTGAAAAGGTCATGGTAGGTGAAAGTGGACGGAGGAAATTGTCCACGTGAAAAGGACAGTATGATATTAGTTTACACATTTTTAAGTATATAAATGTTAGAGTATAAACGTTGGTGACTGTATTATTATTTCTAGGATTGAATATATTAAACTTATACTTAATGTATCTCATGGATAACTTGTGGATTTATTCATATTATTGATTGTGGTGTATAAGGAGTTACGACTTTGTAAACAATGTGTGCTTCATATAAACAAACGATTTTAACTGCAAAAATGATTCGTACTTTAACCAATTTATCCCTCATCCATGCGATTGGAAATGTTGTGAACCATAATATTTTAACTGATCGGATGTTTTGATCAATGCTACAGGTTAGGTCATCACTATCTGTCAGCCATGTTGGGGGTCGTCTGCACTGGTGTTGTACTCAATGTGGCTCCAGGTGCAGTGTGACGTCCCTGTAAGGATGAGATGAAATCTCTTAGATCCTATATACCACTTTATTTGACAGTTTTTTTTTTATAATGCCCACCCTAGACGAAAGTGCAATTGCCATGGAGGCACCACGGAACACATAGCTGGACTTAAGCCAAGACCTGAACAATTTCCTTGGCCCTCGACGGAGATCGTCCCAAGTCTTCATTAAAGCGATTAAAAAAAAATAAATGAATAGTTATGTTTACATTTCTTTTAAAACTTAAAAAAAAATACATTTACATTATCAAAGACAACGAGCAGTCGCTTCATCGTTTACGTAATTTAGATGACAGTAATTGTTTACGACAGTCCGCCCACGAGATAAATGGTTCTTTCCTACCTTAATGCAGAGTGCATCGGAGCAGAGGAGAACGAGGCAGGACAGAGATGAACCTGACCATTGACTTTAATCAGATTTCGACGATTATAATTAGCTGGGAGGGGCGGGAAGGTAAAGTTGAAAGATTGTGATTTAACATTAGTAGCTGTACCCTGCAAAACATTTGCATAGAGTTATATTCCCTTTGGCTGGATCGGTAGGTTAATATATTTTGGTTTCGAGAAGATACGATTTTTTCATGATGTAGTTTAAACTGGAACACTGTTGTATTAATTCTTTACTTTTGATTTAACACAGAACCCAAATCGCTTTTATTTATATTATAATTGGAAGGGGTGATTTTTTTTTGTTTTTTTTATAAGTTTGTATTGTTTTGGAGAGAGGGGTGCCGTAAAAAAATTGACGCCATTTGACTAGAGGATCACTGAAAGTTTGAGACATTGTTGACAAGAGGGGGAGGGGAACCTGGGGAAAAGAGGTCTACAAGTAATAAAATGTGATGACGTAATGAATGGACTGACCTTTATTTCACAATGCTCCACCGTTTCTACTTGTATCACTGTCATTGACAGACGTTGTCCATCTCATTTTATTATGATTTTCGAGAATTATAGAGATGTTTACTGAGAGACCCGACATTTCATGTATGTATGTGTTTTTCTCATCCTTTCTTCTAAAAGATGAATACGTCGCAAAAAAACGGCATGTTTGAGCTAAGGGAACTTTACAACACATTTCATAACATTTCGGAGGTGGAGAGGGAACACGAGTATACAGATTTTGTGACATTATGTTCTGTGGCGATGGATGGGGGTTAGCGTGATAATGGTTATACAACGCTAAGTGTATTATTTGAACACATTAAACAGTTAAAATAATAAAATACCCATTAATTTATCCATAGAAAAGAGTACAATTTAATTAGACGTACCAGATAAACAACATGTGAACGAACTGTAGCGACATAGAGATTCAAAGTGTATATTGTTAAATAATGAAACCTACAAAACTTAGTGCTATTGGAAAAGACAATCCTATTCTACGCTTTGTCTTCCAGAGAGGTTCTTTTTTTATGGGTAAACTCTGTGGCTTCTTAGGGCCTCGAATCTCAAACTATTTGGCTTCTTAGGACTCAAATGTCAAACTAGTTGGCTTCTTACGGCCTCGAATGTCAAACTATTTGGCTTCTTACGGCCTCGAATGTCAAACTAGTTGGCTTCTTACGGCCTCGAATGTCAAACTATTTGGCTTCTTACGGCCTCGAATGTCAAACTAGTTGGCTTCTTACGGCCTCGAATGTTAAACTATTTGGCTTCTTACGGCCTCGAATGTCAAAATATTTGGCTTCTTTCGCAAGGTATGCATGTATAAAGCACCTGTTTATATTCGTTTGATAGCTTGATTCTAATTGTTTCAAAGACAATCTATTTAAAAATGTGGAATTCAATGAAAATGGAATATTACTTATACTTTAACAAACCAGTTTGACGAGTCATTTGTTATATTAAGCTGGAAAGCTACGAAACAAATAAATTTTGTGATAAATAAATTGTTTAAAGGGTGACCCAAGCAGTATGAAAACTCAGCTTTTGTATAAAACTTGTCTATGGCTCCGAGTACTGCTCTTCTTGATTGCCGTTCAGCCAAAAGTAAAGTTTGGAACTTAAATATTGAAAATATAATCACATATTTTTTTACAGAGCACTGTTTCTTCAGTAATGTGATCCAGTGTGTAAAGTCCTGAAATATAGTGCTGCATTCACACTCCATCGTACTCATTGAGCCGTCACCGTCTGTTACACACTTGCTTAAAAGATTTTTTTTTTTTCCCTTGCAGCCTCAGACGCACTGAGTATATGAATAGTCTACAAGTGAATTCGTTGTACAGTATGTTTCTCTGCAGCCGCCTTCATTAAACTGGTGTATTTTGTTTTTTTTTTTAACGTTCAATGGTGGCTTATACTGACTAACTCGTGGATCACATTATGATTTGTGTGAAATTTTATAATAGCTAATAGTAATTAATATTTAGTGTTTTACTCTAAATATAAGTAATTTTACATGTAGAACTGGTGAAACTAATTAACGAATTTATATATTTTTCATAATTTACCAAAGAAACTAGGAACTTGAATGGTTTTATTTTCAAAGCTATTTAAGTATCTTTTTTATAGCTAATCTTTTTTAAGATGATGAGAGGAAACAAGAAGCAGCGTAGAAACAATGAAAGTTCAGACAAACAAGATGAGCACCAAAACTTGGATCTATTAAAGCTGCTTAGACCTGGAGATATTGTTATTATCCCATCAGAGTTGCATACACGCTGTGCAATCTACGTTGGTAAGTATGTGACCAATAATTTGAGCAGGTTATCATTGCGAATTAAACGTTCTAGTTACCTTGCATGATGTCATTGAAAGATTATCTGCCATTGCAAGAATATCAGTCATTGCAAGATTATCTTTCAATTGTCTTTTAAATTTAATTTCCGTTTATTTTCGAATTCTATTTCTCAAAGCTAAATTGTAGCTATACTAGTTATTTCTTATGATTGCCGAGGGGGTGTGTACAAATGTAAAGCCTCGTCCATATTGATCTCGTAATCTTCAGTGGTGGGATGAACCATAAGAAGATAGGTAATGTGTTGACGTGAACTAATAAACATTAAATGTAAAAAAGGAAAATATAAAAACTCTAGTTTTGTGGTTCACTTTGAAACAAGTATTGGGCCACGGGCCTGATTTAATAGTCTGGCGGCTGGATGTGGCCCACAAACCGTAGTTTGCCCTTGGCTGGGCTCTTTCCACGTGACAGCTCCTAATATTCAAAATGCTTTTTAATCACTTCCGTACATAATTTATTTGTTTATTATGCTAATTCGTTTACTCTGCTAACTGTTTATGTATGCCCTGGTAAAATCAAGATTTAGTTTCATAGTGCTCATGAGATGAAATGTTCCTCATTATCTAGATGTAAAAATGGCTAGAATGCCAGTATGCTACTGTACTGCCTTATTAGAATAAAAAATAAATGTTCCGACTAAAAAAAAAAAAAAGGTTTTTCGAAACATTGCAGAGTGTTTAAGGGTGGGGGGGGGGAATTATTTATACTCACATCAATTTTTTCTACTAGATTACATCTGATAATATTTGGCCTACTGTACAAAATTAATGGTAAAAAGAAGATCAAAGAAAACATCTATTTTACAATGCATTTTTCAATCAAATGATGGTGTGTAATCTTTACCTTGCATTAACAAAATTAAGACGTTGGACTGCTAAAAATTAACCACTATTATTACTTTATTACGAGTGAAAGAATAAAATAAGCACATTAAGTATTGAATAATGTATATAAAAGCGATTTGGTATCTGCGTTAAATCGAAAGTAAAGAATTAATACAGCAGTATTCCAGTTTAAAATACATTCATGAAAAATTTTGATCTGACCGAAAAAAAAAAAAACAATATATAACCTAGACTGCCGATCAAGCCTAAGGGTACATAACTCTATTCAAAGGTTTTGCAGGGTACAGCTATTAAAATATCATTAAGCTAAAATCAACCAAATATTTTTTTTTAAATGTGAAAGGCACCACTTTTATATTTCCTTTATAAAAATGTTATAAAACATGTACCTATGTCGTTAAAAATCTAGATAAATCTTCACATCAACTATTATGGAGACGTCTTTAAATGCAACAATTGTAATCTATTAAGAAAACTAAAAGCTGGAGATATTGTCAAACTACAAAGAGTTTGCGAGTTCGTAGATTAAACTCAAGTAAATGTATCCAATACTTAGTTAATAAATGTAAAATAGAAATTATGTAATATTTGAAAAAAAGTTTGGTGTTGAAAGTAAATGCATTTTTGTACGTAGTGAAGTCACGCAGTTAAAGATACATATTTTTATATTATAATAAGATAGACGGCCGTTTATTTTCTTCCTGTGCATAGACCTTTGAGTACATTAGCTATATTAAGGCTCACTGGTTTATGTAAATAAATAAACACACTCGTTTCTTTTATACAGGAGGTGATAAGATAATTATGTGGCACACTCTTCGATGCCAGAGAACTTTGTGTATGGTGACTTGGCTATATGCGATAATTTTTATGATTGATTATTTTAGTAAGTGTGTTTTTTTTTCTTTAAAGAAATATAGTTCATACATAGAAGTAAGTTTCATTTTTAATTATGTAAACCAAAAATAAAATATTTCCTTCTAAATATTTTAACGTTATATATTCAAAGAAATTGTGAAGGACTTTTATTTATCTAAATTTTAAATGGAATTTGTTTGTCATTCTTTCTCTTATGAAATGGTATTGTGCATGTCTTGTAGTTTAACACAAAAAAAAGTATTCGTTTCTTAAAACTGTTAATTCTATGCGATAAAATTTCACTAATTATAAAACGAACATTCCAATATTAAAGCATTATAACTCAGTTTAAAACTTAGATATTCATTGTAGATTCTACTCTGCTAGTTTTGTATTATCTTTTTTCTGGATTACTTTTTCTTATCAATAATTATCTATATCACAGCCCTTTTGACAGCTACACTATAGTTGAAAAAAGCTCAATCTGAAATTGGACCGTATCCATATCAATGGCTTTTTAAACATAGCCATCACTTCGTCAACTGGTGCAGATATGGGTTAGAAACAAGTTACCAAGTAGGTTGTTGTACATATCTATGCTTAGATCATTGAAGGGTGATTGGGGACCAGACGTGAGTCATTAGGTATGCTTGGTCGAGAAAAACATTATTAATAAAGGGTTCTAGAAAACGCAACAATGTGAAGAGATGTTATCCTTTGTACAATTGTGTTATACAAATAAACATATCAAAAGAAAAAGAAGCCTTTCGTCCTAAGTATACCCCATTTATCTTCTATTAGTATTTATTTCCGATCATAGATAGATATTCCACATCTGATTATAGATTTCGCATCTGAAAGTTTTAGTTACCAATAAAAAAGCAGAAAATGAATTTACAGTACACAAGCATTTTTTTTTCACACATGGATATGGTGATAGCTCATAGAAAAAAATGTTGATGTTAAACGTAGTGGGCGGGTGATCAAGCGATGCAGATACTCGACTGCCAGTCCTGGGTTCAAACCTCAGTAAGAACCATGGGAATATTTTCCTGTGAAATTAGTCTCAATGTTGTCCCACAAGGCCACCTAGCTTAAAACGGGTATCTGACATGAGGAAGTAAAGGCAGCTTGGCGTTGTGCTAACCACACAAAATCTTTTCGTATGCCGTGGTTATAGAAACCGATGCACTATGCAATTCATCTGCCCCGATGGCCCGTATGGGCTAAATGGACTTTACTTTTGCAACAATTACTAAACATGGCACATGGAGGCCGCTGAAGAATCAAAATAAAAAAGTACCCTTTTATATATGTTTTTGCATACACTAAAAAATAGTAACATACAGATCAATTAGGGCTAACGGCCTTTACTTATCAACAGCCCCTCCCCCCCTATCCCCATGTCTGAGAGAATTTTTGTTTTATTAAAGTTTTAATATATTTTATTATCAACATTGACTTATATATCAATTACACCAACTTTCTCTCCTACCCTCCCCATCCCTATAACAAATACTGTTCTATCCAAAGACTCCTCAATAGCCAACAGATGTTATGAAAAAATAATATTCTTCATATAAGCCTCTTTCAACAACTCTGTGCTACATTAAAATTAAAATAACTATTCCCCCTTAAATTTTGTTTCTCAACACCATAGTATGAGATTGAAGCATTTTCGATTACAGTATTGTGCACGATTATGTATTGCTTTGATAACTATAAAGACCACATTTGTAGTTAATTGTCGTAAAAGAAAGTCTTTGAGGGGAGGGGGTGGTTGTGCTGTTACACAGTCGACTGTCCACCTGAAGGTCACGAACAGTCTCTCCGGTGAAAGCCAACCCTTCATGTGGAGCCACTGATGCCAATCCACTCGAATTGTTTGATTCTTACATCATTGTACAGAAGCTTTCCTGAATAATATATGAAATGACGATGACTACAGTCAGACTAACAACCATATGTCGATCGTAGTTGGCAGTCAAAAACATTGACATTTTAGCCCAACGGATATGTTTGTCTGTAAAACTAATTAGTCTTTTTTTTTTGAAGTTCATACTGGAGTGCTGCCGTTTTGTTGGTTTTTTATATCCAACTTTATTTTATATCCAACTATATAAATTGTTTAAGCCACCTAAATATAATAAAAATCCAACTAGATAATACGTAACTCTCTAGATAATTGTTTGAGTTTGTTTTAGATAGTTTATTATTGATTGCGTGAATACATTTTTTTATAAATCAAGATTGATCGTTTAAAGCTGGCTAATGTTTTTTTTTTTATTAATTAATCTGCTCAAATCATTGCACGTACCTTAATCAACAGTATTATATACGTGAATAACAGTTTAGGTCAGACGATTAAACTATAGCCCTGGGGGGGGGGCACAAAGGAACCGTCAATGGGTCCCTGGTCTGGTCATCTTAGTATGTTCAATGACGCCTACATTTGATACATATATAAATGTTGTTATTAGTACACCGCCCCATTTAAATACCAATTGTTGAACCCGGTTCAACAGTTCACCCATCTCCGTTGAACTAGATAAGAGTGAATATCCAAAGAGGAACAACTGCAATGGTATCCGTTTACGCTAACTTATCTCCCCTTTTTTTTAAATGTAATACATCTCAAATACAGAGTTTATGAAAAAAAAAATATTACTTTCAATTTGGAAATAGTTTTGATTAAATTGTTAATCACGTCATCATATATATGTTTAAAACATATCTCTGGTTAGTGTTCTCTTTTTAAATAAAATGTATCGACTTTAGGGTTAGTAATTTTTAAATGACTGTTTGATTCTAATTAATTAGGAAAATAATGTTGTTTTATATTTGTTGATAAACGTGAGGTGGGTGGCCAAGCGGTGTGTATGTGTGTGTGTGACAGTTGAACTGACAATGACCATCTTAGGAGATCCACCAAAACCATTCACTGAAGAGCACCAGGTCATGTACATCATGCTAGGTGGATGACTAACCTCATCTATGACATCAAATTTTGCATCTTTCGTCAACAGAGCTATATTTTCAGTCTTACATCCTCGGAAGAGAGCCAACTCAAACGATTTGTACATTTTGCAACCTTCTTGTACTCAAAGTCCTGGTTTCAAGCACCTTGTGTAGCGGAAGCACATGGGGGAGATCTTTAGCTCTGGAAGGACCTGCAGCAATATCAGTCTGTTGGTCATAACATCAGTATAGCAGCACGAAAAATTCTCCAGAATCACGTTTGGTATATGTCTGACGAGACTGTCAGCCTGGCATTGTTTTCCGGTGAAGTGTTACCAATTGAGAAACAGAAAAAAAAAATAACAGATTTTGGAATAGAACCTGGTGAGCGACATGTTCGAAGTGATCCATCATTGCTCAAAAAGAAGGCGCCAGCTTGGTTTACTTTTCCACAAGTCGTTCGCAGAACATGCTTATAACGCTACACACAGGCAACACGTATCTTATTCTTCCTCCAGAACAGTGGAATAATAATATTGGATACCACAAGGGTAAGCAGCGCATTAACGATCTGCGTGTGGTGAACGATTCGGCAGAACGTGAAGTTAAACTTATTGAGTAATATAATAGACTGCTGACAAAAAACGAGGAAGAATAGCAATTTATTTTGCAAGTTGTTGAAGCCAACAGAAATGGCATCGCTACACAAACTACAATGAAGTCTGCCATCTGTGCTGTTTCGATGTAAATAATGTTTAGACAATGTACTCTTATTCTTCAGCACTGTACAATTTACATTTTATGTTGACATTTTCGTTACTTAACAGTTACATTACAGTAAATGGATGATATGAAAATGTAATAAAAATTGTTCAATGAAAATGCGTTTTTTTTTTAATATAGCAAAACGTTGTAACCCTTAAGCCTTCCCTTCCTATTGCAGTAAAAAGTTAAAAATGTTGTCAGTTATATAGTAAGACAAATAGAACTCAACAAGAGGGTGACCCGTTAAATGTGAGAAACTTTATTTTTTACTTTATGATTTTGGGCCACCCTTATATATATAATAGATATGTATCTTAGTAAAAAAAATAACACTCCTAAGGCAAGCCGTCTAGTTTTTGACGGCCTTAAAAAAGGATTTCGGGCATCTATGGCATCAAATTTGATGTTACTGCTTTACATGAATGCGGCTCACTGACCAGAGCTGTATTTATGGACAGACGAAATGGGTTACGCCCATCCTCCACCCATTTCACAAACATTAAAAGGGCCACAGATAAGTTCTGACAGAGTCATATTTTATTTCCAATGCCTTCATGTGGTAATCTAATTTGCCTGACCATTAGAACATTATTTTCGTCTTCATATGTTTGATGGCATTAATAAATGACCCAAAATACAGTCTTAAAGTAATATAAGTAGGAATTTATTTTATTTGTGTGCATTTTAAAACTATATTGCTCTAAATATGAACACTTAGGTCAGAGGCGACCAATACCTGTGTCGATGTCAGAGAGTAAGCACACTATATAAAGTAGCATTTTTACAATGACATTTATTTAATAAAAGACTGTTTGTACATTGTTTATAATTAGATGTCATGAGAATAATGTGAGATCCTTTAAAAAAAACGAGTTACGATTTGTATAAAACAATACAACCCCCCCCCCACACCCAACTGATGACATTTTGGAGACAGACTAACAGGATCGTTAATGAAATTAGAAAGCAGTGTAATCAGTGAGTACAAAGAGAACAGAAGGCATACTAAACTAATGAGGGGCTACTGTAGCAATTAACCCTTAATAATGTGCGGTGGGTATGTGTGTGGGGGGTAATGTCACGTGATCGTTATAAAAATAGCATGATGAAAAAAAATGACCAGTCAAGCCAAAGAAAATCGGGAGAAAGAACTGCATTAGAACATTGATGGTCCTAAGGACAATGTTTTCTGCACTGCACTATGAAATTTTGTATCCTTCTTCTATGTGTATGTAATGTACAAGGTAAGACGTTTAGAATAATTTGGCCCTAGTTATAATTCAATAATCTTGGTTTTGTCACGCACTACCTCAGTCAAAATCGGACATTTAGTTATAAATAAATAAGTCGCGTTTATTTATGGGAGGCAGACAAGTGTAGAGTTCGACTAACTCTGTGACCACAGGATTTAAAGGGTTTTTGCGGTTAGTTAATTCCCCGAGGATTGAAACCGAGTAGTTCAGGTTGTCAGTTGAGCTTTTCACAACTCTCGGCCATCGACGCGTCTTTTATAGTTATCAATGTGCTGATGACATATTAAATATGATCGTATGGTGAAAGGGATTGTCTTTTATTTAATTATAAGTATTTCTTTACAACTTTTTTTAATATTGTCTATACAATTTGAGGAAAATTTCTATAGTTGTAAACTGCGTAAATTAATAATTTTGATATAAGGCTATATTCCAAAAAAAATGTAATGTATAACTCTCTATGTGGTGTGTTTTGTTAATTTGTAAAATGACATAGTGTCAAGCAACTGTATTTTTAATTGCTAATAAAATTGCTTTCCATTTCTTATATGATAATGTCTAAAGTATTTTACATTTTATGTTTTTTATTATGAAAAATTAACTAAGTAAGTGTTTGTTTTTTAACGTTACATTCATATTAATTATTTTTTAAAGATTTATCATTGTGTATTAAAAGACAATTGTAATGTAAATTGCAATGCATTTGGGTGACTGTGGTGCTTAGGATCAGTGGGTTATGGGTTCAAATACCAGAGGGTGTAGTACCGTCACTTAATCTTTGGAGGCGTCGTTATAACATTACACGCTAGAGTAAGGTGGAGATGAAAGTAGGTCGCTGCAAATACCTTTATTTTAAATTATCGAGAAATAAATATCATATCCGACAAGGACTTTAATAAATCCGCTGTTCGCTGCAACATCTTAGATGGAAATCGACACATTTCCAACACCTTTTGTGCATATGGCGTTTCTTTTGTAGAGTTTTAATTTAAAAGGTTTTTTTTTTCAGTAGAGGATTGGTGAGGGAAGATTTTGGGATTCATTAGCTCATTTATATTAGAAAAGATCGCGACAGTCAACGAAAGTTAGAGAACTACACTTCCATACGATTACATTTGAAAAATGAATTCACATGTGTAACTAACATTTGTTTATTTCTTTATGTTTATTTAGAGTGTATTAACGTTTTCCAAACAAAGCATCGTCTTCTTTTGTTTTTTATTAGAAAAAATTACAATGTATATATGTGAAATCCGGCATTCCATAGAATGCCTAGGCAATGTATAGAATGCCTGAATTTTTCAGGCAAAGTATGAAATAAATTGCTATTTCAAACATTGCCTAGGCATTCTATAAAATGCCGAGTTCCCGTTCGGCAAAGTATGTAATTGGCCTTGTTAGGAACTAGAGTAGATTTAGAGACAGACAATCCCCTTCGATGTTGTAAGATAAGAAGTTATATCAGAAGTAGGAGAAATCAGAGGCGCCAAGAGCCAACTAGGGCCCCAGGGCAGGACATCATTGGGGGCCCCTATTTAAACAATGAGTCGTGAAAAATTGACATGGTCGGGGCGGCCGGGCCTCCATTACAGACGCGGGCCCCATGGCAATGACACCCCTACCCCCTCTCGGCGTGCCTGGGAGTAATGCAAATAATGGTTGACAAGGTGACAGACTACTGTAAACAGCAACGGTGTGACGACTCTAGAAGTAGACCGGGAGGCGACAACGGACAGTTTAGGAGAGACAACAATGACGACCAGGGGGCGCTGCTTAGGTGAGAACTATATATATATATATAAACATATAGTATAAACATATAGTATAAACATATAGAATACACAAGGCACTGCAATGTTTATTGTGCGGATAAGTTTTGCTTTGGAGAGGGACAATAAAATAAATACTTGTGATAGTGAAGAAAGCATTGTAGAAGCAGAAACGCTCTTCAGATCAGCGAAACTTTCTTATATCGTAATCCGCCCAGTGGCCAAGTTCCCCTCTTACTAGTTAAATTATTTTCAAACCCGGTGATTTAAAACCAGTAAAAGCTGTAATTCACAAAATAAGACATATTTCTAAAGATAACATGTATTTGAGAAAAAAAAATGTATGGCCTTGACAAAACATACGGTGAATGTCGTCATTGCTGGCAGTTGCGTTAATTAAGTCGTAATTTTGTAATTATTTTTAGGCCGCAGTTTATACAAACGTGGGCTTTAAGATCTCGCACTGGCACTACTACTTTCAACTACCATCATTAACTTTAACGTTTAATTTATATTAGTTCTTTAAGACAGTCATTCCTCATTTTGTCCAGCCATTCCGTCCAATTAAGCAGTCATGTCGCCCAAAGCTAAGAAATAAAATAAAATAATGAGTTCACCCCATTTGTCTAGAATTTACCTTCTCTTCCAGAAAGCAAGGAGAGTATTAAATGAATCATTTTAAATGCATTTTAAGCTCATTCAGCGACTAAACAATTAAGTTCATGGCTACAAAATTATAAAATAAGTTACATATATATGAGAGAGAGAGAGAGAGAGAGAGAGAGAGAGGGAGGGAGAGAGAGAGAGAATGACTCATTCGCGAAATTCCGGATTAGACAGTCTTGTCTTGGCTATTAGCAAGGCCGGATTAGACTGTCTGGTCTTGGCTATTAGCAGTTTTTGATTAGACAGTCTGGTCCTGACTATTAGCAGGGTTGAATTATTAAGTGCAGTTTTGAATTTAGTTTGTTGCTTGAAAGCTACATCAGTATACATGAAAAGCGCTTTTGTTATTAATGTGTTGTCAAAAAAAGCTGAGCTCCAAGAAGTTCGATTTGATCTCAAACGTAATGTGTCAACAATTAATAATACCAGTTATGACGAGAAAATGGACACTATAAAATTACCAGACTTGTTTATTAGAATGTTTCTTATTAGACTGGTTGTTCAAAGTTCAGGTAAAAGAGTAATTCTATAATATATGTTAATTTTTTTTTTATTTTATCAATTCAGGAGAAAAGGCGATTTGGTCTTTTTTGAAATTGTCATATTAAATCATAATAAAAAATATAATGCAATTACTTAAGTAACTGGCTTGGGTAATAAGTTAACTTGAATGTTAGAGCCTAATGTATGGATTCGTGTAATTAAAAGTGAAAATGATATATATAAATTATCGATGAGAACAGGAAATTATTAAAAATGAAATAAATGTATTTTCCCTTTATTTACTGTGTAATAATCACATATTTTTTTTTAAATATTTTCCATAAAAGGTTTAAAGGATAATAATGTCGTTTTACAATGTCCAATTAAAGGAGAGCGATGTCGAGACATCAACAGCGACAGAGACAGAGTTTTGACTCTACTGGACGATGGTCTTCTGGTGATGTGTGACACCAAGACTGACGGTGGGGGTTGGATCATTTTCCAGAGAAGAATTAACGGAAATATCAGTTTTTATCGCGGATGGGAAGAATATAAATATGGATTTGGAGATTTTGATGTTGGAGAGTTTTACCTGGGTAACGAGTTTATACACCAACTGACATCAAAGAGAAATTACGAGATGAGAGTTGACCTGAGATATAACAACAAAAACTATTTTGCAAGATATTCCAGTTTTAAAATTCTTGGTGAACCGGAAAAATACGAACTTCAGGTCAGCGGGTATTCTGGGAATGCAACTGATAATTTGACTTCAGGTCATAATAATCAGAAGTTTTCTACATTTGATAACGATAATGACAACTATATTTCACAATGCGCGCAGAAATATTTCGGTGGTTGGTGGTACAACAAATGTCATTGGTCTAACCTGAACGGCCAATGGGGAACTAAAACACCTGGGGTAGGAATGAACTGGTTTGGTTTAACTGAGCACACTGACAGTGTGTCTTATTCTGAGATGAAACTCAGATAAATTATTAATTTAAAACACGTTGAAATAAAACACGTAGTTCATGTTATGAAACCTGTGTTTTTAGTTGATTTATACATAAATGTTTATTTTTTGTGACAGGCCCGGCGATGGCTTGGGAATGAATTCAAAAGAGGCCTTTTGTGAACTGTCATTTGTTATCAATAGTGTGTAAATTATTCTAACATCCATCTGTTGCTTTTGTAATATCATATAAATAAGATATCATACAATGAAGATATCCGATATTAAAGATATCAGATGGTGAAGATATTAGATAAAGTATATGATTATTTATTAAGATATTAGATATGAAAATATCAAATAAAGAAGATATAAAATAATATGTATATCATATGCTAAAGATCTCACATGATATCAATTTATAAATATATCAGATAATGTAGATATCATATGGCGAAGTTATCTGGTAAAAAAGATATATGCTTAAGAAGGTATCAGCTGTAAAAGACTATCTTAATCGTATATTAAAAATTATACATGTTTGATAAAAACCGTTTACGGTAACAATAAAATAGTTAACGGTAATGTACAAATATAATGTTAAAGTTTTCGTAATAAAAGACATTTATATAAAGCCTAAATATCTAAAACTTTCTTCCTAGGTCTGACTACGGGTACAACCTATTACAAGTAACTAAGACTTTTTTCTCTGATTATTGTTTTCTTACTTTGATACCAATTAATTTATGTAAACATGACTTCAAGGCATTTTCCTATAAATTAAATAAATCGATGGTATCAAACATTCTAATATGACGTATTTGATATTAATTTTAGCATTCAGTGTACTACTTTTGGTATACATCGATAAACTCCCTTGAAATCGTCTTTTTTTTACCTTTAAATTTGAAAGAAGAAAAGATTTGAATTTGAAATCGCCTAATTTGTATTGTCAGATATTTCTATATTCACAGTGCTCATTAATTGCTGGTATATTTTAAGATGTTAAATGTTACAAAGATTTATTGTGGACTTAGCAATGCTAATATGCCATAGCATAACAATTTACCTTAATAACCATGGACAACACATTTAAGCTATAGTACTATTCTGTATCTAACTAAATATTATCATGTTTTAAAATATACAGTAGACATTTGACTAACTAATCGAATTAATCGCATTGACAATCGAACATAGCCAATATTGTCATAGCCCGCAGATTTGCGCAAAACAGTTAAAAGCATATGCAATAAAACCCATATTATTACAGTAATTATATTAAAGTTTTTATTCTTTTCAAAATGCAGAAATATTCGTTTTAATGCGGTTAAATATAGATTTCGTTAGCCGGGTAGTCAATAGTCCTTCAGTGGTTATAAATCAACATCAGAGATTTTTAGTAAAATGTTTCACACAGCTCTACAAAATCAAAACTACACTTACCGTTAATACAATTTGTAGGGCTTACATGAGTGAGTCTGGGCTGGTGAAGATATAATTGATAAATGATGATCTGTCGGTGTCAAACTTTAGAGATGAGGACAATAACTGTCCTATAATTGTTAAGTGATGATCTGTCTGTGTCAAACTGCAGAGTTGAGGACAATAACTGTCCTATAATTGTTAAGTGATGATCTGTCGGTGTCAAACTTTAGAGATGAGGACAATAAATGTGATAAACTGGTAAGTGATGATCTGTCGGTGTCGAACTGCAGAGAAAAGGACAATGACTGTCCTATAATTGGTAAACAGGCACACGTATCGATGAAAAACATCAAGCTAGATATGTGTCATTCAGAGTATGCAAAATGATGTAATGAAATCATTACAAGGACTACAGAGATAAAATGTAAGTGATGGATGTTCGAGACTTATTTTTATAGAAGAAAGACATACGTGCGTGTAGAGACACTACATACATAATAGAAATATTTGTCGCGAGGATTTGATACAATTCGCTACATTATGTCCACGGCTTCGGCAGCTACGACATTGGCGAGTTCTACCTCGGCAACGATAAAATCTTCCAGCTGACGTCGCAGAACTGCTACTAACTCAGAATCGACCTAGCCTACAAAAACGCTAAGTACTACGCGTTGTACTCGTATTTCCGCATCCTGGTCGAAAACGATAACTACAGACTCAAGGTAAGCGGATACTCTGGAAACGTCACTGACAGTTTACTCCCGCACCACAATGACGCAATCTTTAACACATTTGATACAGATACAAACGTTCAATGGCGCATGGTGGTACAACAAGTGTCACACGTCCCATCTCAACGGTGTGTGGGGCAGCACGGTCAAAGATCAAGGGGTCAACTGGAATACGCTGACCTTCGGGAATTCAAGTGTGACGTTTACAGAGATGAAAATAAGAGAAATGTACACTTTGAGATGAGACAAGCCAGATATAGAAACTAATACTTACCAGAAGTTTATATACATGAACTTCAATGTACATAACTAATTATTAGATCTAAAGAATATAAACAGTAAACTCCTTACAGTTAATTGTATTGATAGTTATACATTTTTAATTCTACGTTCATTGCAAATATAGCTGCATTTCTAATCAAAAGGGAATTTAAAATATTTCAAAAAGGACATGTAGAATTACTAATGTATTAAATTTAGACAAACGAACAGCTATTTTACTTAGAATTAAATTTGATTTTCTTAACCATTATTTAATAAATCTGGTTTTATCTTATCTGCTTCCTATTTTATGTTAATAAAAAATGCAATGCTTTTTTATGTCATATCGTTAGTTGTATAAAATATTTATAGAAAGCTAAGTTCAATAAATTAATGTAATGACATTCAAGCGATAAGTGAGTTATATAAATGGAGAGTATCTAGTGATACATAAGATTAGGGTGGAGTGAAACAATTTTTTTTTTATTCTAATAGCTTAAAATGGTTGCCAAATTGGTCTAAATAGTTATGGTCTAAAATATATTTTACTAGTTGCAAGTACCCGGCTTTGCCCGGGTTTAAAATAAGGTTTTCTGTTTACCTTCTGTTTTCTCCCTACCCCCTCTCTCCCTTCTTCTCTCTCCCTCCAACCCTCCCCCTTTCTCTCCCTTTCCCTCCCTCCCTCTCTCTCCCATCTCTCTCTCTCACCTCTCCCCTCCTTCTCTCCCCCTTGTTTATCCCCCTCCTTCCCTCCCTCCCTCCCTGCCCCCTCTCTCTCTTTATCTCTTCCTCCCATTTCTTCCATCTTCTCTCCCTCTCATTCCCTCCCCTCTCTCTCCCTCCCCACCACTCTCTCCCTCCCCCTCCCCCCCTTCCTCCCTCCCTCACTTCCTCTCTCTCTCTCTGCCCCCTTCACTTTTTATCTCTCTCCCTCCTATCCCCTCTCTCCCTACCTTCCTTTCTCCCCCTACTACCTCTCCCATCTCCCTCTCTCCACCTCCTTTTCTCCCCTGTCCATCCCCCTCCCTCCTCTCTCCCCCTCCCTCCCTCCCTCCTACCCTCCTTTGAGTTTGAGGAAGGTAAAGGAATGAAGAAGGATTTTAGAAGAAGTGTGAAGCCGTAAGAATAAGTATATATATATATATATATATATATATATATATATATATATATATATATATATATATATATATATATAGAGAGAGAGAGAGAGAGAGAGAGAGAGAGAGAGAGCGAGAGAGAGAGAGTGAGGGAGGAAGGAAGAGAGAGATAAAGAGAGAGAGAGGGGGGGCATGGGTAGAGAAGAACGGAGAGTACGAGAGAGGGAGGGGGAGAGAGGGAGGGGGGATGGACAGGGGGGAGAGAAGGAGGGAGAGAGAGGTTGGAGAGGGAGGGAGATGGGAGAGGGAGGGAGAGAGGGGTTAGGGAGAGAGATAAACAGTGAGGGAGGCAGGGAGGGAGAGAGAGGGAATGGGAGGGAAAAAAGGGGAGGGAGAGAGAGGTGGAGAGGAGAGGGATGGAGCCTATGGCTTTTCGGCCTTTTCTCACAAAACCCATCTAGAAGATTATTTTTTTTAGTTACACCATGCGTGTTCACTTATGCAACAAAGCGATTATCAGATTCCGTGTCAATTTTTTTTACACAGTTATAAGTTATAAAATACGAAATTCATTTTAAAAAAAAACGTTTACGGGATGGTCGATTTGTTCAAAACATATGACGAAATTATTATAAAAATTTTGATTTTTTTTTTTCGGGCCTACCACATGTAAACTATTTTTTTTTAACCAATGTTCTATATTTCTAAAAGCTGCGTAACAATAGAGATGATTAGAAATATCTAAATCACAATGGGAATATGAAGCAAATATTACCATTTTCTCATTTGTTATCAAATTTAATTTGTGATTACTTAATATAGTATTTCCCTCCCCCCTTCCTTGTATAAGGTAACTGTGGGCCTGGGTGGTTTGGTGACAGGTGTACGTCCCAGTGTCTGTGCGATCCAAGTGGTTCATGTGACTCAACGGGTCAGTGCTCATATGGCTTTCTCAGAGGATGGTTCGGACACAAGTGTCAGTATCGTAAGTGTAATTACCATGTAAGATTTGTTTATATTATTACAAAATGTAACAGGTATATAATTATATGTGTAAAACGGTATAATAATGTGTATTACCTTTTTTAATAAAAAAATTCGTTCATAAAAATCAGTCTTTAACTATTTGTTGTTGGTATTTTAAAAATGTAGAGGATCTAATGAGAATCACGAAAGTGACTATCAATCAATTGCCACCTGAAAATACAGAATGGCTGATCAACGGAAATGACGCCCTATGTCTTTTCCGTCCAAATCTTGAGTTATTAGATATTACTTGGAGTGTGAATATACCGTTCACATGGCTAAGAGTTAAAGTGAAATTTTCTGTTATGAATCTTTATATTTATATGTTAGACTCTGTTTGCAGTAAATCGAAATTAATAACACTGTTTCCTGTCAAGAACAAAGATTAACACAAAAATCGAATTAAAAAAGAAATTTGTCTAATCTGATTTTTTTGTTTATTATTTTCGAAACAGCTTCTAAACTAGTGTTTAATATAAGATTAATAAATCCAAACGGGCAAACATTGACCAGAAAAGGATTAGTTCATGTTATTGATGACACAACTCTAGACTAGAGATTTGATGTTATCGAGCCAGTAAGAAGTATCGTATTACAGGAAAAGGATTACCATTTGTGTGCTCGTTGTATGTCAGCGGCGGTATGTATTGAAAAGTTATATACATATATATATATATATATATATAAAGTATAATTCTTAATAAATTCTGTTATTCATTTCTTCTTGGGTAATCACATTGCTGAGACCTGCGCGCAGCTTGGTCAGACTCTCATACATAATTACGCCTAAAAACGAATGCAGAATGTCTCACAAAGTTTAAATTCGTGACTGTTACCTTGAACAATTCCAGGGTATACGGGCTTACTCAGAGGTGCAAGGCAAACGCTATCATCTAGAAATCAATATTAGACTTTGTACGTCGTTATCAAGGATAGTAGAACGAAAACATGATGGGGGACTACATCTAGGTGTCTAGTTTTAAAAAAAGCTATTTGCAGTACACTGGATAACCATGAAAAACCTAAGTGTATGTCTATGTATAATGATTGTGCGATTTAATAAGACACTATACATGTAATTATATATATGGTTGTGTGTGTGTGTATTTGTGTGTGTGTGTGGTTGTGTGTGTGTGTGTGAACGTGTTTAGTAACAACAAATACGAAATTTTTCTGGGCCGTGAACATAAATGCCAAGAGTGCCTTAAATGAAGTCATTTTTCCCATACACATTTTACACCTATTAATTTTTTGTATATTTATTTGCTCTTATTACAGGTCAAAATGTGGCTCTAAGGCAAAAGGCTACACAGTCGAGCACCTTTGAGACCTATGGAGCTCAATTAGCTGTGGATGGAAATACCAATGGTTATTTTAATACTTGTAAAACCTGCACACATACAGGTCCAATGGATTACAATTTAAATTGGACACTGACATTTGACTCACCTAAAGTAATACAAAGTATTTTTATATACAACAGAGGTAAAGTAGATTAACAAAAAAAATATCTGGTATAAATGTATACCATCAATACATTTTAACGAAAGTAAATTTAATTTTCAAGCAATAGTGTTATAAAGAACACACATGACAAATATGTTCCCATGTGTGAAATTCTCTTCCAAATGTTAAAAAAAAAACATATTTGATAACAGAGTATTGCAATTTTTATTTTGTTTTTTTCATTAAACCAGTCAACTGCGGATCTCAGCGGCTACAAAATTTCAGAATTGAGATGTATGACAGGAGAAACGTAATGGTCTTATCACATGTCGACGACACTGTTGCACAAGGTGCGAATGGTATTTCCACTCCTAGAAAAGATACTATTAGCAAAGTTAGTATCTTTCCAACATACAAAAGGATCGAGGACCCTTACATGATTCTAACGCTATGTGCACACACACACACACACACACACACACAAACACACATTAGTTTTATGGGGGAGCGATGCTCAGTTGGTGTATTGGTGTAAAAAACCAATGCCACTAGTTAATTTTACTAAACCATTAATCCTTTCAAAATATCTATATTAAAAAAAAACATGATGCGTGTATTTTACAAAGTTTCAAACATTGCCATATAGGAAGATTTACTGAAGCATGGCAAGGTAAATCTATTTAACTTCCGCATAGTTCTTTTTATGTTGTTTTTTTTTTAATATATAAATAACAGAAGCTAAAATATATACAGGGCGTCATAAACCTGTCGAAGAGAAAACCATGTGTATAACTATATCAATGTATCATTCTGACCTTTGTATCACTTTGACCTATGTATCATCATGACATGTGAAGACACAATTCCTTTAGTATCATGTTAAGTTTTGCCCTTCTATTCTTATGGTGCTGTTTTAAACCATCGCAAGGTAAGGAAAGCTGTCATTTCATACGGTGTGTTTAGTTGTCATTTCACACGGTGTGTTTAGCTGTCATTTCATACGGTGTGTTTAGCTATCATTTCATACGGTGTGTTTAACTGTCAATTCACACGGTGTGTTTAGCTGTTATTTCATACGTAGTGTTTTTTTTTAATTTTCTCAATTTTAATTCTGGAAACAACAGAAACTGTACCAGCAGCTTATGTTGTGTGGTGTGTTTGTGTGATTTTTCTAAGGCCTAAAAATCTACATTATTTAAATTCAAATTTGCTAATGAGTCTAAGATGGGTGCTTTAGGTATAAATAAATAATTTGCTAGTTAAATTATCTATTTTTCTACAAAAATAATATTCCTAACCGTTTAAATGGTATCAAAATCATTTCTTTTTCTTTTCTATTTTTGTGTTTCATCTTCGGTGTAGAGTAAAGATGGAAGTCAAATACATACTTTAAATTTCGACATTTTAACCAAAACTGTATTGATTTAAATGTCTCACATATCTGATAGTACTTTGCTAAAAATTACGCAATTTAAAGTATGTGTGTAACTTAACTTGAGCGACATTTGTAATATGGCATAAGTTATGTTTTTTTTTTTTGAATATTTTTAGCATATGTTAAAAATTATAAATGTTACCCGTAATATTATTAAATATAATTACTTGTTACAGGCGATTATACAATAAATGTCAATAAGTACAAATCCTTAATGTCACTATATAGGTCAAAGAGATAGAAAACATCACCTTTACATTTGAAATCAAAATGGATAAATTTAAATATCTGACGTGTCTGATACTATAGTTTCCTTTATAAATACGTATGCACTTATTGTTTTTGTGATGTGGTTTGGTAAAAAGTTCTTAAATTGAAAGTCGCACGCAAAAGTGGTATAATTAGTCATAAAAGCTTTCTTAAACAAGACAGTTATTAGGATTGCTTTATTTTGTCATAAAGCAGGGCTGTAGTCTATGATGTGGAGGTAGATACTAAATAGGCAATTGTACTGCCACTCAGGTTTTATTTGGGCTGGATATTGGGCTATTAAATTAGTGAAATAGCATGTTAAATACTATATAGTACATATTTTGAATTCAAGTTTTTCCCAACCTAAATAACAAAAACAAATGTTCGTCATATCGTCTTAGCCCAGCGCGTCCTTGGCTTAGAGACAAAAGAACAGTACGTGCAAAGTAACATTTGACATTTCCAAGAGTTGGTATGGAAATTCTCAGACTTAGACGGTGTTATGTTAACAATGTACAATGTAGACTACACATCTACTAGGAAGCCATTGACACGGTTGATTTACGTAGTGTAAATGTGTAAAACGGAGGTCCTTTAAATCAAAGGTGTGTCAAATAACTGTATAAGTAATCGACCACTTTTCAACTCATATAAAATATTTTTTTTTTGGGGTGGGGGGGGGGGGATAGAGAGGAACATTTTTTCCCCAGCCGATAAACACCAGGCACAATGTATACTTATCTTTCTTTTCCCTGTTTTTATTATCTAGAACATTGGATCAGGAAGAATTATAGTTTAGTCGATACTTCATTCTGAAAATCAATTAATCGATCCAGATTATATGTTTTTTTTAATGTAATTAATAACATCGCTTTTTATTATTTACTAATATATTATATTCTTAAATATTAGTTTATCTGAAAACTAATAGAAGGGAAATCAACATATTTTCTTTATGCTTTTTATTCTCTTTCTATCATCAATGTTTTTTTTTCTTTTTCTTCTATAAATCGGATTTTTAAAATTAAAAGCGATGTCTGGTGGATCACAAAGCTTAAAAATGGTATAAGGACGCAGGGAATTCAATGACATTAAAACAAACAACTACATGGCATTTAATTGTTGTTTTTTCCGTTACTTTCTTAGGTAAAATTGGGCTGGAAATGCAACCATACAGGTTGCTGATTTATTTAGTTATTTAAAAGCTTGCAGGCCTATATTTTTGTTGTATACCACTGGTCACTTGTGAAACTAAATTTTGCAGAGGCAAGCAGCTAGAGAAACCAATTATAAATTCGTTGTTTAATTTGTTGAAATTAGTCAGAAAGACTTAAAAGTCAATTTAATGGGTTGTTGATACCTGGGTGAAGAAATATGAGTACATGTCCTAGACCGGTTTTTTTTATCAAAGTCTGGTATTCAAACACCAACATGTACACAAAGAGTTTGTCGGAGGTACGTGCTGCACCAGGTTGAGAATATTGAGTAAACTTTTACGTAAAAAAAGATCCCTTATTCCCCTACAGGTTCATAGGGGCAGATGAAGTATAGAGTTCATCTGTTTCATTAACCTCGGCATATAAATGGGTTGTGTGGTAAGCGCAAAGCCAAGCTACCTTTACTTCCATAACTGTCAGGTACCTATTTAAAGCTGGGTGGACTGGAGGACACACCGGAACCTAAAAAATTCCAAGTTTCTCACTAAGATTCGAACTCGGGACCCTCCGGTTGACCGTCGAACGCTCTACATCACCCGTCCACCAAACGTGCACGACTAAAGCAAAAAAAAGACCGTTAGATCAATGTATGTAAGAATGTTTTACTAGGGTTACGCAGTACTACGATATTAATAAAGTTGGTAATGGATATTATCTCTATATTTCGTTTGAAAATAGATGATATACATTAGTAATGTGTGTCCTAAATATTTATATAAATGCAACAACGTGGATCACCGTAGTTTTAATATATTCAATGAGCTGAATTAACAGATACTGATGTTTTAAAAGCACATGAGCACAAAAGCTAAAAATTTAAATCATTTAATTATGGCACGCTTTATACAATTCCATTCTGTTAGTATTCAATAAAGTGTTAGATCGTCTATTAAATGCAATAGATTTAAAGACAGCACGTCAAATTTCCTGATTTTCAAATGAAGGCCGCAAATAATTTCGTAATGGCGGCATAAGGCCTTTAGTTTTGTGAATGCCTCCCACCCCCTGTATATTTTGACAATATTTTGTGAAAACTATTAATAATAATTTTAAAAAGCCGGCATACCGATCTAAATGCTTTACTGGTAATGCTAAACCATTTGACTATGTTTCGTTTAGCGCTGTCATTTCATGTCCCTGTAAGAATGACATGAAAAGTATTACATTCTATAAACCACTAACAGGACGGTTTTACTGTGTCCTTCTTTTATCCCCACCATGACCTTTGATGCACCACGGATGACATAGTGGGGAATAAACCATTGCTCACCGAAGATCGAACCAGTGACCCTCAGGTCGACAGTAGATCGCTTTACCATACGACCATCCGTCCACATGTCATTTCGTGAAAAGTAGCATTAGCTTTAAAGCAGACTTGTTCAAATTGTTAAATTTAAAATTGCACTTTATCTTTATTGCAGACGCTTGTTTACCAATGTGTGGCGCTTGCAGTTGTATTGATCCTTGTGCTCTTTATTATTAGCAATCCACTTGTAGCCTTTATA